>LR812521.1:12460158-12587658 GCA_903798195.1 Danio kyathit | reverse complement strand
CTGGAAGGGCATTCGCTGCGTAAAAACATATGCTGGATAAGTTGGCGGTTCATTCCGCTGTGGCGACCCCAGATTAATAAAGGGACTAAGCCGAAAAGAAAATGAATGAATGAATAATTATTATATTATATTTATGTATTATTTTATTATTTATTATAATATATTATATTATATTTGATTGTTATATTTAATTATATTTGATTATATTATGTTATCTTTATTTATAATTTTTTTTATATTATATTATATTTGATTATATTGATTTATTATTTTTTATTATTTATTATATTATATATTGTATTATATTTTTTGATTTAGTTATATTTTATATTATTTGTAATTAAATTGTAATCTAAATTATTTTTACATTGCATCTTTATTACATTTGTAATTTTTATTATTATATTATATTCATTTTTTATTACTTTTTTTCATTATATATTATATTAATCTGTTATATTTTATATTTTTTGTAATTCAATTGTATCCTAAATTATTATCACATTGTATTTTTTATTACATTTTTTATTAAATTTGTCATTTTATTATTATTATTATATTCATTTTTATTTATTATATTATATTATATTATATATTATATTATATTATATGTTTTGTTTTATGAATAAACAATATAGGCAATATACTGTATGTAATAAGCAATAACTGTAACTACTTTTCAGTTTATTTTGACAAATAAGAGATGCTCAATCTCAGATACAGCAGTATAAATCATAACCCTTGCCTTTTGTATTCATTAATCATGCTCAAGTGGCTTTTATTTAGCACAAACTACACACTTTTCTTATAGTAAGGTTAATATGTTAATACTAGCTGATAAAGGTGAATGGAGACGGTGTGTTGGTGTGTGTTTTTCCTGAACGTCTGCAGTATGTGTATGTACGCGAGCGGAGGGATCTGGACGTGTCGGGACGGAAGATTTGTGTGGTTTTAGCCAAGAGCTCGTCTGTGTCTCAGTGTCCGGAGAAGAGAGGAGTGATCCGAGTCAAAGACTACAAACAGAGCCTGGCCATAGAGAGCGACGGCTCCGGAGGCACCAAAAGTACAAACACACACACACATACACGCATAACATACTGGAGCAGACACATGTAACATGCTGGAGAACACGTATACATGTAACACACTGGAACATGTTACACAATTGAGCACACATAGACATGTAACACATTGGAGTAACACACTGGAACACATATGTAACACACCATGTAACACTGGAACACATGTTGCACACTGAAACACACTGGAACACACATGGAACACACTGGAACACATGTTGCACACTGAAACACACTGGAACACACATGTAACACACTGAAACGCACATGTAACACTGGAACACACGTTGCACACTGGAACACACATGTAATACACTGAAACACATTACACACTGAAACACGTTACACACTGGAACACACATGTAACACTCGAGCACACATGTAACACACTGGAACACACATATAACACACTCGAGCACACATGTAACACACTGGAACACATGTTGCACACTGAAACACACTGGAACACATGTAACACACACGTAACACACTGGAACACATGTTGCACACTGAAACACACTGGAACACACATGTAATACATGTAAAACACATTACACACTGAAACTCGTTACACACTGGAACACACATGTAACACTCGAGCACACATGTAACACACGAGCACACATGTAACACACTGGAACACATGTTGCACACTGAAACACACTGGAACACATGTAACACACACGTAACACTGGAACACATGTTACACACTGGAACACACGTAACACACTGGAACGCACATGTAATACACTGAAACACGTTACACACTGGAACACACATGTAACACTCGAGCACACATGTAACACACTGGAACACACATGTAACACTGGCACACATATGTAACACTCGAGCACACGTAGCACACTGGAAAACACATGTAACACATGTAATACACTGAAACACATTACACACTGAAACTCGTTACACACTGGAACACACATGTAACACTCGAGCACACATGTAACACACTGGAACACATGTTGCACACTGAAACACACTGGAACACATGTAACACACACGTAACACTGGAACACATGTTGCACACGGGAACACACATGTAACACACACGTAACACACTGGAACACTTGTTGCACACTGAAACACACTGGAACACACATGTAACACACTGGAACACACATATAACACACTCGAGCACACATGGAACACACTGGAACACACTCGAGCACACATGTAACACACTGGAACACATGTTGCACACTGAAACACACTGGAACACACATGTAACACACACGTAACACACTGTAACACATGTTGCACACTGGAACACACATGTAATACACTGAAACACGTTACACACTGGAACACATATGTAACACTCGAGCACACATGTAACCCACTCGAACACACGTTACACACATTAGCACACATGTAACACACTCGAGCACATTTTAAATGCACACGAACACATGTAACACGGTGGAACACACATGTAACACACTGATGCACATATGATACACACTCGAGCACATTTGTAACACACTCGAGCACATGTAACCCACTGGAACACACGTTACACACTTTAGCACACGTAACACAGTTTAGCACACATGTAACACACTCGAGCACCTTTGTAACACACTCGAGCACACATGTAACGCACTGGAACAAACGTGACACACTGGAACACGTATGTAACACACTGATGCACACATGTAACAAACTCAAGCACACTTGTAACACACATGACCACACATGTAACACACTGGAGCACACGTGATACATTGGAGCACTCGTATCATGGTGGAACACACGTTACACACTGAAGCACACATGTAACACACTGATGCACACATGTAACACACTCAAGCACATTTGTAACACACTTGAGCACACATGTAACCCACTGAAGCACACATGTAACACTGGAACACACGTTACACACTTTAGCACACATGTAACACACTCAACCACATTTGAAACACACTCGAGCACACTTGTAACACACACAAACACACATGTAACATATTGGAGCACACATGATACACTGGGGCACTCGTAATACAGTGGAACACACATATTACACACTGGAGCACACATGTAACACACTCGAGCACATTTGTAACAAACCCGAGCACACGTAACCCACTGGAGCACACATGTAACACACTGAAACACACGTTACACACTTTAGCACACATGTAACACACTTTAGCATGCATGTAATGCACTCGAGCACATTTGAAACACACTGGAACACACATGTAACACACTGATGCACACTTGTAACACACACAAACACACATGTAACACACTGGAGCACACGTGATACACTTGAGCACTTGTAACATGGTGGAACACATGTAACACACTGGAGCACACATGTAACACACTGATGCACACATGTAACACACTCAAGCACATTTGTAACACACTCGAGCACACATGTAACACACTGATGCACACATGTAACACACTCAAGCACATTTGTAACACACTGGAGCACACATGTAACACACTGATGCACACATGTAACACACTCAAGCACATTTGTAACACACTCGAGCACACATGTAACACACTGGAACACACATGTACCTCACATGTAACACACATGTAACACACTGGAACATGCGTTACACACTGGAGCACCCATGTAACACACTGATGCAGACATGTAACACACTCGAGCACATTTGTAACACTCGAGCACACATGTAACACACTGGAACACATGTTGCACACTGGAACACACATATAACACACATGGAACACACTGGAGCACACGTGATAAACTGGAGCACTTGTAACATGGTGGAACACGTGTTACACACTGGAGCACACATGTAACACACTGATGCACACATGTAACACACTCAAGCACATTTGTAACACACTCGAGCACACATGTAACACACTGGAACACACATGTACCTCACATGTAACACACATGTAACACACTGGAACATGCGTTACACACTGGAGCACCCATGTAACACACTGATGCAGACATGTAACACACTCGAGCACATTTGTAACACTCGAGCACACATGTAACACACTGGAACACATGTTGCACACTGGAACACACATATAACACACATGGAACACACTGGAGAACACGTTGCACACTGGAGCACACATGTAACACACTGGAACACACGTGTAACACTGGAACACATGTTACACACTGGAGCACACATGTGATACACTGGAGCACTCGTTACACACTGGAACACACATATAACCCACTGGAGCACACATGTAACACACATGAGCACACATGTAACACACTGGAGCACACATGTTACACATTTGAGCACACTTGTAACATACTCAAACACACATGTAACACTCTGGAGCGCATGTAACACACTGGAACACTCGTTAGACGCTGGAACACACTCTATACACACTGAAGCACACATGTAACACATTGCTGACAATTGCATATTAAACATTATTAAAATTGTTTAATCCTGTTCCAGTGTTTATGAACTACTTTGATAATCCTGGAGGAATGATCCCGACATGGCTGGTCAACTGGGCGGCGAAGGTGAGCCTCTGCCAGATGTTGGAGCTTTATAGAGGTGATGTTGTGAGTGTGTGTTGCTCAGTGTGTGTTTTCCCTCTCAGACGGGCGTTCCTTCATTCCTCACCGACATGAAGAAAGCCTGCAGCAACTACAGCGACTACTGCAAAAACAGCAAGTGATCGGAGCTTCAGGCTCCTGTCAGACGGGCATTCTGGGTAGAGCTACTGCTGGTGATGGGAGAAAACATTGCTGGAGTCCTTCATTACTGTCTTTTTTAATTTCAGGTGTATCGTTAAAGGGATAGTTCACCAGAAAATGACTGACTTGCCATTAACTCACTTTCAGTTTCTTCTGTGGACCCAAAAGAAGATATTTTGAACAATGATGACAGCACATAATATTTGACTATAGATATTATTCACGATACTAGTATTCATCTTAAAAGTGACATTCAAAGGCTTAACTAGGTTAATTAGGCAAGTTTGGGTAAATAGGCAAATAATTCTATAACGATGGTTTGTTCTGTAGACAATCGGAAAAAAATATTGCTGAAGAGTTTTATAATATTGACCTTTTGAAAAATGAAAACAAATATTACTTTCTCCAGAGGAAAAAATATTATAGGAAATACTGTGAAAAATTCCTTGCTCTGTTAAACATCGTTTGGGAAATATTTAAAAAAGACAAAATAATTTGACTTCAACTGTACTTTGGAAGTAAATGGTTACAGGTTTACAAAATCCTTCAAAATATATTCATTTGTGTCCAACAGAAGAAGGAAAATGAGTAAATGATGACTGAATTTTCCACTTTTGGGTCATCTATCTTTATCAAGAACCAAATCAATTCCAATTTGTGTTGAATGTTAGCATGATATTAGGCCTAATTACAGTTTTAGGGTGTGTTCACACTTGGTTTGTTTGCTCTGGAGCATAAAAGAAAACTGGATTATTCTACCGTCACTTCAAGTAACTTATGTCACACATAAGCGCCAGACAGAATCTGAGGACATTTTTCTCCGCATTGGCAGATTATTTAGCTGTTAGGATTCCTTGCATGGGAGTCGGTTGTTCTAACAAGGAAGCTAAAGACCATGGCCTCTAGAATCTGTCCCTAGAGCACCTTTTGAGGTCAGAAAAGTGAGGTTTACCTGCATAGCACTTCACTAGCTGGCCACCGTTACACTTACCCCCCTAAGCCTCACTCCCATCCCGGACGAGCCCCCAAGTGTAACCCACCGGTCCTACTGCACCCAACCCACTCTGACCTTGGACCGAACTGGGGATTCTTTCCATGGGTGTCGGTTGTTCTAACAAGGAGGCTAAAGACCATGGCCTCTAGCATTTGTCGCTAGAGCACCTTTAGAGGTCAGAGGACTGAGGTTTACCTGCATAGCACTTCACTAGCTGGCCATCGTTACACTTACCCCCCTAAGCCTCACTGCCATCCTGGACGAGCCCCCAAGTGTAACCCACCAATCCTACTGCACCCGACCCACTCTAACTTTGCATGGGAGTTGGTTGTTCTAACAAGGAGGCTAAAGACCATGGTCTCTAGTGTCTGTCGCTAGAGCACCTTTTGAGGTCAGAGGAGTGAGGTTTACCTGCATAGCACTTCACTAGCATGCCACCGTTACACTCACCCCCCTAAATCTCACTCACATCCCGGACGAGCCCCCAAGAGTAACCCACCGGTCCTACTGCACCCAACTCGCTCTGACCTTGGATCGAACTGGGGATTCTTTGCATGGGATTCGGTTGTTCTAACAAGGAGGCTAAAGACCATGGCCTCTAACGTCTGTCGCTAGAGCACCTTTAGAGGTCAGAGGAGTGAGGTTTACCTGCATAGCACTTCACTAGCTAGCCTCTGTTACACTCACCCCCCTAAACCTCACTCCCATCCCGGACGAGCCCCCACGTGCAACCCACTGGTCCTACTGCATCCAACCTGCTCTGAGGTGGGATCAAACTGGCGATTCTTTACATGAGAGTCGGTTGCTCTAACAAGGAGGCTAAAGACCATGAGCACTAGCTGACCTCCGTTATACAAGACTATGGTTTTCCTGCATCTATAAAGATGCTTCTTGAGCATTTCTTGAGCAAATTTATGAATTTTCTGATAGTTGGACTAGAAACAAGACAAAAAGGCATTTTTTTTGCATAATTCATTCATTCATGCTCATTGTGTTTGGACATGTAATTGTTTTTTATTGGTTATGAACTCGGGAAAAGTGTAAATGAATCAACACTGCGGTAAAAATTAATTTCTCACACACAAATGACATCTGCTGTAAACAATAATCCTTTCTGACACCAGTATTGAACTGAAATCTGCAACACTGACTACGAAGAGAAAAAAAAAAATCAGATAATCTTAAGCAGTGTTTCTCAACCACGTTCCTGGAGGACCACCAGCACAGCATGTTTTGGATGTCTTCTTTGTCTGTCACGCCCATTACAGGTCTTTCAGTCTCTGCTAATGAGCTGATGATCTGAATAAGGTGTGGTTGGTTAGAGACATGGCCTGCGTCTGAAATCACATACTAATTAGGCACTGTTATTTGAATTTGAAATTACTACTCGACTGTTAGAAAAGTACGTTCTATACAGTATGAATGTGAGTAGTATGAATGGAACTCGGACGTACTACATCCGCTATTTTGTCATGATCACATGACCTACCCACGTCAGTCGTACTGCTTCACACCCATTCATGAATTCTCTCATGTGCATCATGGGATAGTGCAGCGTGCTTGCCTGAAGTAGTAGGTCATACTGTTTTTCGAATTCTGACATACTACTCGGCTCGCTACTATTTTTAGCGTACTATATAGTATGAAAGTGTGCGATTTCGGATGCAGCCCAGGTCTTTCAGTCTCTGCTAATGAGCTGATGATCAGGTGTGTTTGGTTAAGGAGACCTGGAAAATGTGCAGAGCTGGTGGTCCTCCAGGAATGTGGTTGAGAAACACTGATCTTGAGCCTTCTGTCCTTTTTATGCTCGCATCTTATGACATTATGCTGGTTTTGACTCATTTAGACGTCTTTAATCTGTGTTGTGTTCCTATTTCAGGCTCCTAGCTAGAGTTTGTCTGGATGTGAATGGAGACCCATTTGTCTGCTTGTTTGGTGGACATTAAGGTTCAGATGTTAGTCTTTCACACTTATTTAATTGAATAATATAACCGGCAGCTAGCTCTCTGCAGTGAGGCCAGCAGGGGGCGCTCAACCTGCAGTCTGTGTGGGTCCTAACGCCCCAGTACATTGATGGGGACTCTATTCTGCTCAGTGAGCTCTGTCTTTTGGATGAGACTGAATCAGACTTGCCAAGTGTGAACACACCCATGATATAAGCATCAGTCTAAGCACTTTAATTGGTTGTGCCATTTGTGAATGTATGAATATGTTAATTAACCTGTCGTTTGTGTCCTAAAATGCACAAAAATCAATCAATAATCCTTCCAGAAATCCAAACGCTGTTTTTGAAGTTTTACAAAAATTCAAGAAAACAAATATTTTTATGTTGCTCCAACTTATTTAAATAAGTTAATCAGGTTTGAACTCAATTTTTAAATTTCAAAGTTGACCTTAATATTTTTAGTCAGTTTGATTGATGTTAGATTTGATTCAACTTAAAAATTGAAGGCAGTAAGAATGTTTTTACAGTGTTCATTAACAACCTTTTAAACCATATTTGGATGCAAAATATGTGAGTTTTATTTAGTTAGAAAGCAAAATATAAATGCGGGAGTTATTTATTCTAAAGAAAAACAAAAAATTAAATATTTTTCAGAAAAAAAGTGTTTGAAAATAAAAAAAGTTATACATATATACTGTACACTACTGGTCAGGGGTTTTGAATAACTGCTTATTTTCAAGTTGTCAAAAATACAGTACAAAAGTTTGAAGTAATGGTATATCTTCTATGTGAATTTGATATGTAATTTAATCCTGTGATTAAAACTTAATTACTCTCAATCATTCCAATATTATAATACTTAGTGTGTGTTTTATGAACAAAAAAATAATAATACACTGCCATTCAAAATTTTGAGCAAACCAATATTTAAATAATGAATAATAATAATAATAATAATAATAATAATAATAATAATTATTATTATTATTCATTATTGCATTAATATTATTTTCATTATTAATAATAATAATAATAATAAGTATTATTATTATAAGTATTATTAGTAGTAGTAGTAGTAGGATTGTTATTGTTATTTAATTATATTATATAATATATTTTTTTTAAATAATAATAATAATTATTATTATTATTATTGCATTAATATTATTGTCAGTATTATTATTATTAATAATAATTATTATTATTAGTAGTAGTATTGTTTTTTATTATTTAATTATATTATATAATTATATAATTGTTTTTAATAATAATAATAATAATAATTATTATTATTATTATTATTTAATAATAACATTAATAATTATTATTATTATTATTAGTAGTAGTAATAGTAGTAGTAGTGGTGGTTGTAGTAGTAGTTGTAAAATTATTAATGTTCTGCAAATACAAATTGTGGCAGTAAAGTTGTTTATAATGTTGCAAAATACTTCAGATAATATTTTAAGATAAAAACTGTTCTTTTTAACTTTCTATCCATCTCAAATAATGTTGAAATAAATATACTAAGGTTTTGACAAAAAATGTAAGCCATATTTTAAGGTGTTTTAAATATTAATTGTAGTACAAAATGTTTTATTGAGCATCAAATCATCACTGAAAACTGAATTAATGATTATCTTCAAAATTCTGCTTGTAATCACAGGTAAAAAAAATACATTTTACAATATATTCACATAGAAAATAGCTATTTTGGATAGCAAAAATATTTCACAATTTTAAATCATATTTGATCAAATAAACACAGCCTTGGTGAGCATAAATTCATACTTTTGACCAGTAGAATATGATTAAAAAGAGCACTTAATATGATCTCCATTGAATGCAATTGTGCACTTAAATATTACAAGATAATATAGCATGTACTGTACCCCCCTCCCTAGATATCTCCCATGAGCCTTTGTAGATCGAGCATGATTGTAGTGCTGTGTCGCCCTCTGGTGGTGAACTGAAATGCTGTTTGAATGACGGTGACCTGAACCTTACACTTATTTCTTTTCAACCGTTTGTTTTTGTTGATTTATAGTCAGATGTGCTGACTGTATGATTCTTTTACTTTTAAACGGAAGTGATTTTCAGGAATGAGCATAAATCACGTTCAATCACAAACAAAATGCTTTCATGAGCATTTGCACTGAAAATGTAATGACTATATTCACACGTGTGCTGTTTACTGTTAAACACAGTACTGTACTGTAAGTAAAAACTGGGTAAATATGAATGACGTACAATCTTTAGCAATTCTTATTACATATGCTGGGTTATGATCAATGAATGCCATGGGTGGTTGTTCCTATAATCTAATATACTGTACTTTAACTTACATTACATTGCATACATATATTGTACAGCACAATATACTGTATTTTAAAGCAGTACACTGACTGCAATACACTCCGTTTCATACTGATTTATTCTGTTTGAAAAAAGAGTTCGAATGTCATTCCCTGTGTCTTCTTTCTGTTTTGATACTCTGTAGATTCATCTGGTTCTATTGTTTTTTTTATCGCTACCTCTTGAACTGCATTCATTTTTAGAATCTTCATTGACCTGGTTATTATTGCAAATGCTTTATTTTTGCAATAAACGTGAGTTTTGCCTGAATGTTGAATTTGTTTTTGAGAGGGATTATGTGTTAAAAAAAGACACATTAATGCTTCTAACACAACACAAGATTGAGATTAACAGATAATAAAGTGTTTTCGACGTTAACAGAACTTTGTTTTTTGAGGAATTGAATATATACTGTACACTGTAAAAAAAAAAAACGTAATTTTACGGTTTATGGCATCTGGGTGTAAAATAACGGCCGTTAAATTACAGAAATTTACTGTGAAATAATAGAGGTTGAATTACAGAAATTTATCAGAAATTTTAATCTAAGCTAATTTCTGTAATTTAATAGCTGTTTAATTAATAAAACGTAAAATTACAGATTTTTTTTTACAGCTTAACTCGGGGGCGGAGAACCAAAGTTGCGTGGGCACTTAATGTATGGTAAATATAATAAAAGTTGTTTGAATTTTGGCACACAGATACAGAAATACCTGAACTTTAACCACAGGAAATGTGGAGTCTCTAACTAAAACTCTCTAGCGCCACCACATGTTCAAATTTAAACTTGTATTTACTCCTGAAGCTAGCCAAATCAGACGTGAGGCTACACAACACTTTTGTGTACTCAGACCAAATTTGGTGCGTTTTGTTATATCCATGATCTGAGGTTGCTTGCACAGGTTTGGCACAGTGCCACCTTGTGATCTGGAGAAATAGGGGGAAAACGTAATTGTTTTAACACTTTAGCAAAAATCACAAGTTTGGTCTGATTTGATTTGGAGCAGAATATCTAGTTGAACAAGCAGGAAACCGTTTTCCCGTCACGTTCATGTTCATTGATTTCGATATCTGTATCAATACCAGTTATGGCAAAATTGGCGAATAAAATCGGTCATTTTGATTTTTTTTCAAAAAGCTACTTTTTCAACGTCCTAAACCACTGTTTAGATTTTCAGCAAATTTGACTCCAATCGTCTTCAGACCATTCCAGTGGAATTTTTTAAAATAAAAATAGAATAGTTGATGTCGATAGGTGAAATGTTTTTGAGAGGGATTATGTGTTAAAAATGACACATTAATGCTTCTAATACAACACAAGATTGAGATTAACAGATAATAAAGTGTTTTCGATGTTAATAGAACTTTGTTTTTTAAGAAATTGAATATATAGCTTAACTCGGGGGCGAAGAACCAAAGTTGTGTGGGCACTTAATGTATGGTAAATATAATAAAAATTGTTTGAATTTTGGCACACAGATACAGAAATACCTGAACTTTAACCACAGGAAATGTGGAGTCTCTAACTCAAACTCTCTAGCGCCACCACATGTTCAAATTTAAACTTGTATTTACTCCTGAAGCTAGCCAAATCAGACGTGAGGCTACACAACACTTTTGTGTACTTAGACCAAATTTGGTGTGTTTTGTTATATCCATGATCTGAGGTTGCTTGCACAGGTTTGGCACAGTGCCACCTAGTGATCTGGAGAAATAGGGGGAAAAATGTAAACTTTTCAACTAATTGTTTTAACACTTTAGCAAAAATCACAAGTTTGGTCTGATTTGATTTGGAGCAGAATATCTAGTTGAACAAGCAGGAAACCGTTTTCCCGTCACGTTCATGTTCATTGATTTCGATATCTGTAACAAAACCAGTTATGGCAAAATTGGCGAATAAAATCGATCATTTTGAATTTTTCCAAAAAGCTACTTTTTCAACGTCCTAAACCACTGTTTAGATTTTCAGCAAATTTGACTCCAATCGTCTTCAGACCATTCCAGTGGAATTTTTTTAAATAAAAATAGAATAGTTGATGTCGATAGGTGAAATGTTTTTGAGAGGGATTATGTGTTAAAAATAACACATTAATGCTTCTAATACAACACAAGATTGAGATTAACAGATAATAAAGTGTTTTCGACGTTAACAGAACTTTGTTTTTTGAGGAATTGAATATATAGCTTAACTCGGGGGCGGAGAACCAAAGTTGTGTGGGCGCTTAATGTATGGTAAATATAATAAAAGTTGTTTGAATTTTGGCACACAGATACAGAAATAACTGAACTTTAACCACAGGAAATGTGGAGTCTCTAACTCAAACTCTCTAGCGCCACCACATGTTCACATTTAAACTTGTATTTACTCCTGAAGCTAGCCAAATCAGACGTGAGGCTAAATCTCCACAACACTTTTGTGTACTCAGACCAAATTTGGTGTGTTTTGTTATATTCATGATCTGAGGTTGCTTGCACAGTTTTGGCACAGTGCCACCTAGTGATCTGGAGAAATAGGGGGGAAAAAGTAAACTTTTCAACTAATTGTTTTAACACTTTAGCAAAAATCACAAGTTTGGTCTGATTTGATTTGGAGCAGAATATCTAGTTGAACAAGCAGGAAACCGTTTTCCCGTCACGTTCATGTTCATTGATTTCGATATCTGTATCAATACCAGTTATGGCAAAATTGGCGAATAAAATTGATCATTTTGAATTTTTCCAAAAAGCTACTTTTTCAACATCCTAAACCACTGCTTAGATTTTCAGCAAATTTGACTCCAATCGTCTTCAGATCATTCCAGTGGAATTTTTTAAAATAAAAATAGAATAGTTGATGTCGATAGGTGAAATGTTTTTGAGAGGGATTATGTGTTAAAAATGACACATTAATGCTTCTAATACAACACAACATTTAGATTACCAGATAATAAAGTGTTTTTGACGTTAACAGAACTTTGTTTTTTAAGGAATTGAATATATAGCTTAACTCGGGGACGGAGAACCAAAGTTGTGTGGGCGCTTAATGTATGGTAAATATAATAAAAATTGTTTGAATTTTGGCACACAGATACAGAAATACCTGAACTTTAACCACAGGAAATGTGGAGTCTCTAACTCAAACTCTCTAGCGCCACCACATGTTCACATTTAAACTTGTATTTACTCCTGAAGCTAGCCAAATCAGACGTGAAGCTATATCTCCACAACACTTTTGTGTACTTAGACCAAATTTGTTGTGTTTTGTTATATTCAGGATCTGAGGTTGCTTGCACAGTTTTGGCACAGTGCCACCTTGTGATGTGGAGAAATATGGGGAAAACGTAATTGTTTTAACACTTTAGCAAAAATCACAAGTTTGGTCTGATTTGATTTGGAGCAGAATATCTAGTTGAACAAGCAGGAAACCGTTTTCCCGTCACGTTCATTTTCATTGATTTCGATATCTGTATCAATACCAGTTATGGCAAAATTGGCGAATAAAATCTGCTTAGATTTTCAGCAAATTTGACTCCAATCGTCTTCAGACCATTCCAGTGGATTTTTTTTAAATAAAGATGAACTGACACTGTTTCAATTCACTATAATCTTCCATGTGAAGCTGCTTTGACACAATCTACATTGTATAAGCGCTATACAAATAAAGATGAATTGAATTGAATTGAAAGATAGAATAGTTGATGTGGATAGGTGAAATGTTTTTGAGAGGGATTATGCGTTAAAAATGACACATTAATGCTTCTAATACAACATAAGATTGAGATTAACAGATAATAAAGTGTTTTCGACGTTAACAGAACTTTGTTTTTTGAGGAATTGAAAATAAAGCTTAACTCGGGGGCGGAGAACCAAAGTTGTGTGGGCGCTTAATGTATGGTAAATATAATCAAAATTGTTTGAATTTTGGCACACAGATACAGAAATGCCTGAACTTTAACCACAGGAAATGTGGAGGGTCTAACTTAAACTCTCTAGCACCACCACATGTTCAAAATTTCACTAATATTTACTCCTGAAGCTAGCCAAATCAGACGTGAGGATATATCTCCACAACACTTTTGTGTACTCAGACCAAATTTGTTGTGTTTTGTTATATCCATGGTCTGAGGTTGCTTGCACAGTTTTGGCACAGTGCCACCTAGCGTTCTGGGTAAATAGAGCGAAAAATCAATGTTTATCAAATGTTTTTAACAGTTTAGCCAAAAATCCCAAGTCTGGTCTCATTTGATTTGGAATAAAATATCTATTAGAACAAGCATAAAAAACCTATTTCCCATGTCGTTCTAAATTTGGATTTTTTATAACTGTATCACTACCAATTATAGCAATAAAATGTATCTTTTAGGTTTATTTCAAAAAGCTAATTTTTCAACGTCCTAAACCACTGGTTATATTTTCAGCTAATTTGACTCCAATCATCTTCAGACCATTCCAGTGGAAAAAAAAATTAAATAAAGATAGAATAGTTGATGTCGATAGGTGAAATGTTTTTGAGAGGGATTATGTGTTAAAAATGACACATTAATGCTTCTAATACAACACAAGATTGAGATTAACAGATAATAAAGTGTTTTCGACGTTAACAGAACTTTGTTTTTTGAGGAATTGAATATATATCGCTTAACTCGGGGGTGGAGAACCAAAGTTGTGTGGGCGCTTAATGTATGGTAAATGTAGTAAAAATTGTTTGAATTTTGGCACACAGATTCAGAAATACCTGAACTTTAACCACAGGAAATGTGGAGTCTCTAACTCAAACTCTCTAGCGCCACCACATGTCCAAAGTTTCACTTACAGTATATTGACTCCTGAAGCTAGCCAAATCAGACGTGAAGCTATATCTCCACAACAGTTTTGTGTTCGGGAACCCAATTTGGTGTGTTTTGTTACATCTATGATCTGAGGTTGCTTGCACAGTTTTGGCACAGTGCCACCTTGTGATCTGGAGAAATAGATGAAAAGGAGTCAACTTTTTTAAAAAAAAATTGTTTACAGTTTATCCAAAAATCACTAGTCTGGTCTCATTTGATTTGGATTAACATCTAGTTAAGCAAACATAATATCTGTTTCCCATGTCATTTATGAATTTTTTATTTTAATGTCTATATAAACACTAATCACAGGCAAAATTGGGAAATCAAATTGATCATTTAAATAAAAAAATACATTTTTAAAGTCCAAAACTACTGTTTAGATTTTCAGAAAATTTGACTCATTTTCACACTATTCCAATTAAATTCTATTTTTTTTTCTAAATGAAAAAACAATAAATTGGTGTCAAATGGTTTTTATGTGTCATGTCTATGACGGTTCTATTACTATTAAACTATTTCTGAGGCTGTATTTCCGCAACACTTAAACATATTTTTATAGACCAAGATGGCGGCGCGTACACATCGCGAGGCTCAGGGTCTCTCCAGTTTCTGCAGTTTTGCAGTGTTTTTCCTGCTCATTTCGGGTCTGTTCGTGCAGAACAGTAATGCCTTTACATCGTACACCCGACAGGAGATTTTGGATATTGGTTTGTGCATTTCGGACAGTTTTATCAGCAATCTACGACTCATTCCGGACATCGCTAGAACACCCGAGGCAGAGCGCTCTGCCCAGCCGGGCGGAAGTGCTCGAAGGCGGCGGCGCGACCGTAAACAAAGACGGGGGAAGCGCGGCGGGCTAAGAGCTAAGCTAAAGCTAACACCACACCGGCTGTCCTTACCCAGCATCTTTCTCGCCAATGTACGGTCCCTGGTGAACAAAATGGATGAGATTCGACTGCGCATCAACCACAGCAAAAGATTATGGAACTGTAATGTCATGATTTTCACAGAAACATGGCTAAACAGCGGGATACCAGACAACGCTGTATCTTTAACTGAGCATCACACATTCCGAGCAGACAGAACGGCGGATGACTCCGGTAAGACCCGAGGCGGAGGATTATGCATTTATATTAACAAAGCTTGGTGTACAAACTCTGTCATCGTTGGGAGACATTGCTCTGTTAACCTGGAATTTCTGATGGTCAAATGCAGACCCTTTTATCTACCACGCGAGTTCACCTCAACTATCATTACTGCCGCCTATATTCCTCCCGATGCTGATGCCAAGTTGGCAATGAAAGAACTTCATGCAGCCATCAGCAAACAACAGACTGCTCACCCGGAGGCTGCTTTTATTGTTGCGGGGGATTTTAATCACTCAAACTTAAAGACAGTGCTCCCCAAATTCCATCAAAACATTTTCTGTCACACACGGGGAAACAAAACGTTGGACCATGTATACACAAACATGGCTGAAGCCTACGCTGTGACCCCCCTCCCCCACCTGGGTCAATCAGATCATCTTTCTTTGTTCCTCAGCCCCAAATACTCACCCCTCATCAACCGTGTGAAGCCATCAGTGAGGACCATCAAAGTGTGGCCAGCGGGGGTAGACTCCACACTCCAGGACAGGTTTCAACACACTGACTGGAGTATGTTTGCTTCCCAGGCCACATGTGGCTCTAGCACAGACATTGACAGCTACACTTCCTCTGTTCTGGAATACATCAATACCACCATTGACAGTGTGACAACCCAGAAACAGATCACCACATACCCAAATCAAAAGCCATGGATGAACAAGGAGGTGCGCCTCCTGCTGAAGGCACGCAACACTGCCTTCAGATCAGGGGATGCACAGGCCTACAGCACTTCCAGGGCTAATTTGAAGAGGGGCATCAAAAAGGCCAAGCACTGTTACAAGCTAAAGCTAGAGGAGCACTTTTCCAACTCTGATCCTCAGCGCATGTGGCAGGGCATACAGGCCATCAGCAACTACAAACCCAGCCAGTCCACACCCACAGCCACAAACGTCTCCTTCCTGAACGAGCTTAATGACTTTTATGCCCGCTTTGAAAGAGACAATAAAGAACCCTACACCAGGATCACTTCCTCAACCGACCACTCACCCATCACACTCACCTCCTCAGAAGTCCACACCGCACTGAGTCGGATCAATGTGCGTAAGGCTGCTGGACCAGACGGCATTCCTGGGCGCGTCCTCAAAGCATGTGCAGAACAGCTCGCTGGGGTATTCACAGACATTTTCAACCTGTCCCTTAACCTAGCAGCTGTGCCAACATGCTTTAAAACCACCTCTATTGTGCCAGTGCCGAAACACTCCAGCCCAACATGCCTGAATGACTACCGCCCTGTAGCACTCACACCCATCATCATGAAGTGCTTCGAGCGGTTGGTCCTGGCACATCTGAAAGACTCTCTGCCATCCACACTGGACCCACATCAGTTTGCCTACCGTGGCAACAGGAGCACAGAAGATGCAGTCTCCATAGCACTGCACTCTGTACTCACACACCTGGACAATAAAAACACCTATGCACGAATGCTGTTTGTTGACTTCAGCTCAGCATTTAACACTGTCATACCCTCTAAGTTAATGATCAAACTTAGAGACCTGGATATCGACACGTCTCTCTGCAACTGGGTTATGGACTTTCTGACTAACAGACCTCAGAATGTGAGATCAGATCACATCTGCTCCACCACCATCACACTCAACACTGGTGTACCACAGGGCTGTGTGCTGAGCCCCTTCCTCTACTCCCTTTTTACCATCGACTGTAGGCCTGTCAACAGTTCTAACACCATCATCAAATTTGCAGATGACACCACAGTGATTGGTCTAATCAGCAACAATGATGAGCCTGCCTACAGGGAGGAGATACAGCATCTGGCCACTTGGTGCACCGACAATAATCTGCTCCTTAACACCGACAAGACCAAGGAGCTCATTGTGGACTTCAGGAAGGGACGAACAGGCTCACATGATCCCATCCACATCAATGGGATGGCCGTCGAGCCTGTCTCATCCTTCAAGTTTCTGGGGACCCACATCTCAAAGGACTTTTCCTGGACCACCAACACCTCCAGCCTGGTCAAGAAGGCTCACCAGCGCCTATTTTTCTTAAGGCAACTTAAGAAGAACCAGCTGTCATCAGCCGTCTTGGTGAACTTCTACCGCTGCACAATAGAAAGCATCCTGACGAACTGTGTCACAGTCTGGTATGGAAGCTGCTCTGTTGCGGAGCGTAAGGCACTGCAGCGGGTGGTGAAAACTGCCCAACGCATCACAGGGACCACACTGCCAGCCATAGAGGACATCCAGAGGAAACACTGTCTGCGCCGAGCACACAGTATTCTTAAAGATTCCTCTCACCCTGCTCACAGACTGTTTTCTCTCCTGCCTTCTGGCAGGCGCTTCAGGCTCCCCCGGACAAAAACCAGCAGACTAAGGAACAGCTTTTTTCCCAGAGCTGTCTCCCTTTTGAACTCTGCCCCCCACTGACTCTTTGCCCCCCTGATACACCCCCACTATCCTCATAACTCAGACTCCTCATAATCACTGCACTATTTAACATTTGCACATTTAAAAATTGCACATATTCATTGCACTGATTCATTTATTCTAACTGTACATACCCATGTACATTTGTAATTATGTACACACCCACTGTACATATACATTTGTAATTATGTTTATATATCTGCACACTTCTGATTATTAATAGCAATCTGTACATATATCCATCTATTGTAAATCTCTGTTCATAGCTAACACAACCTGTATATAATGTTCATAGTACATCCATTTGTAAATATCACCATAGTTTTTCTATAACTGCACTTTATAACTTATACCTGTATCCTGCACTTGCTGCTATTGCACTCCTGGTTAGACCTAAACTGCATTTCGTTTCCTTGTACTTGTACATGTGTAATGACAATAAAGTTGAATCTAATCTAAAAAATATATACATATGAAATTAAACTTGTTTACATCACATGTGTCATTGTAACCTCACGCTGACCCCATCGCATTATTTTGATAACAGTGACAGCTATTGGTCAAAAATGACAAATCAGTAATTGTATTCATGATAGTTCAGCATTTTCTTGACTGAAATCATCAGTTTTGCTAAACTCTAAACATAGTTAACCCACATAATATTAATTACGCAGTTTTATTTTAGTAATAATTGTCAATAATATATATATATATATATATATATATATATATATATATATATATATATATATATATATATATATATATATATAATTTTATTTGATATAGTATTTTTGGACATAATAATAAGGCAGACATGCCCCTGACAGGTTTTGGAGAGATTCACCTTTGTTATTCTTGGCTGAGCTCCTAATGCATGTGTGTCCACTGAAGCTGAAGATGAAAACGAGACTCTCGAGCGTCTATATTTGTCCCACATCTGATCCCCTGAACGGCCCTCCTGAATAACACCAGGTATTCCTCCATTCCTTTCCACTGGCTGTCTTTCACCAATGGAAGGCAAATATATTTCTTGGCCAGCTGTTGTATTTCTTCTGATTGCTCATATACAGGACTAATTAGCTTCAGAAAGTGATACAGTTTTCCTCCCGGGTGCCCGTCTGTCTGAAAAGACGCTTGTGATTCTTTATAGATTACAGTTGGAGATAGACAGGCCTCTGGGAGCAGGAATCCTTGATCCTCAATGGGCTTTTATTGGGTTTTTCTCCAGCGTTGTGCACAAGAGTGAGTTTTGACAGAGGTTATAATTGCAGACTTTACCTGGCGCTGCGTCTGGTCTCTCTATCTGTAGCCAAGAAGCCCCTGAACTCAAGGTTAGGTAATTATTTTCATAAGCGTATGCTTTGCATTGTTGAAATCCTAACCGTTCTGGCGTCGAGGAGAGTCCAGACTCTGCTGCCAGTTTAGTGGAGTCCAAACAAAGCGTTTCTGCAGGTAACTCAGGGCTCCGTCTGGGTTTGAGCTGGATTTATGAGGAAAGCTACATCAGAAAATATTGTTTTTCAGGGGACATTTAATTGACCACACTGTCAAGGTTTTTTTGTTTGTGTTTTTTAAAAAGTTTTAGATGGCAAAGTTGTCAATCCCCATTTACACAAATCCACAAAAACAATCAAATATGCTATATCTAATCTTATGCCAGGTCAGTAGATGGCGTTAAAATAAGGAAATATTAAACGTCTGTGAACATACAGTGCTGTAATCCACCATTTTTGTTTTATATCACATCGAATGTGCGTCTACAAATATGAAACATAGCTAAAATTAACTGAAAAGGGCAGCATAAAGCATGAAGATATATCAGCCTGATCTCACGAGGAAACGTAAGTATTTTACGTTTTGTCAGTTTAGTGGCTAATTTGTACGAATTCGTAGGAGTTCAGTCATACGAAAATGTATGATTTTAAAAAGGAGGCGTGGCACCTAACCCCACCCCTAACCCCAATCGTCATTGGGTGATGAGCAAATCTTACTAATTTGTACGAATTAGATTGTACGAATTTATACGAATTAGCCACTAAATCAAAAAGTTACGAATTGGCGTGAGATTGCGTTGGGTATAGACACAGCCATTGAGTGCCTGCAAATAGAAACTTGTAATTGTTGTCCTGCCTCTGCGCTCTTCTGATTGGTCTACTGCTTTGTAAATGACAGTGATGAGCTGCACTGCATGTGAAAGATAAAGGCTGCGTCCGAAACCGCTTACTTCCATACTATACAGTACGCTAAAATCAGTATGCGAGCCGAGTAGTATGTCCGAATTCCTTGAATTCGAAAATCAGTATGCGAGAAGTACCCGGATGATTTACTACTTCCGGTGAGATTCTGAAGTGCGGATCCCATGCACGCTGCGCTATCCCATGATGCCCCGCGAGAGAATTCATGAATGGTGGTAAAGCAACGTAACTGACGCAGGTAGGTCACGTGACCATGACAAAATGGCGGATGTAGTATGTCAGAATTCCATTCATACTTCTTACATTCATACTGTATAGAACGTACTTTTCTAACAGCCGAGCAGTACGTTTAAATTCAAATGCAGTACCTACTGAGTAGTAGGCGGTTTCGGATGCAGCCAAAGTTCTTTTAACTTCATACGGCATCTAAAAATGCGTTTCTCATGTGTGTGATGCTTCAAAAGATGCAAGAGGTGAGTTTAACAATCACACATGCTCTTCAAGCATGTTTATATTGAAAAACCATGTAAACAGCACAATTGAAACGATAAACATGTTTTATGTGAACCGCCCCTTTATACTCGCTTTTTGTTGGCTTGTTCAGCAGTGAACTGTGCTATTTATGTTGCTAAGCAACCACTGTATTAATGTTCTTGGTGCTGGAGCTCATGACATCAGGTTCTTTTTTCAGTTTTTTCCAACTGCATAAGCACAAATCGCTATGTCAAAAATGTAAGGGGCAGCAGGAGATTCTAACACAAGGTGTTGGGGCACATAAATATCATACAAAACTCTCAATGCCAATAGAAAACCATTTTTAAAAAGTGCCTGTCATGTGGCCTTAAGTTTTTGGAGTTGTACATGATATAAACATTTTACAAAATCGTGTTTCATATCATGAAGCGTATTATAGACTATAAGTGAATCTTTCAAAAAAACTGCACCGAAAACATATTTTCAAAAGTTTGCATTTCAGGCTGACCAAATGTCATTGGTGTATTCTAAAAAAATTATTATTTCAACCCTAAATTGAGTTAAAAATGGACAAAAGAACAACTGGGTTATTTTCTTTATTAATTAAATGTATAGACAAAATTTAACCCAATATTTGGGATTGGCCATAGTTTACCCAAATTTGGTTTGAAATAACCCAGTGTTTACAATTCTCTCTCTCTCTCTCTCTCTCTCTCTCCTCTCTCTCTCTCTCTCTCCTCTCTCTCTCTCTCTCTCTCTGTGTGTGTGTGTGTGTGTGTGTGTGTGTGTGTGTGTGTGTGTGTGTGTGTGTGTGTGTGTGTAAAAACAAGCACCCAATACTGGATTAGTTTGAAAAGAAGCACCCCATCAGACAAGCTTTTGATTTGCCTCTATTATTATGTTAAAGTTTTTCTGCTACCTTTTAAAAAAAACTATATTATGTTGAAATAAAAATATGGATGAATATTGGGTTTTTCATAATATTTTAACCCAGGTTTGGGGTTTGCCTGGAAGTTTTAGTATACCTGAGCTTGATTAGCTGGTTCAGGTGTGTTTACTTGGGGTTGGAACTAAAATAAGCAAGACACCGGGGCTCCAGGACCAAGTTTGGGCGCCCTGGTCTATATTCATGCTCATTACCCAAATATGCATTGGTGGACATTTGAATAAAAACATATTTGCTTAATTTATTAGGTATGGTGAATTATTGACACAAATTTCAAGCATGATATTTTGATTCACAATCTGTTTAATTCAGTATTTAAATCAATATTTAAGCCACATCCACTATTTAAATGTTTTATTATAAATCTAATGGAGAATCATTTCTCCAATTGATAAAAATAAAAAAGGCATGAATTGTTTACATTACGGATTATTCAAACATATCACTCACAGTTTAATAAAGTACTTTTTAAAAAAATAAGTAGACTCCGTTTTATCAAAGTACTCCTGTTTATTATTATTTTTCCTGACTGAATAATATGACCGTAGTTCCTGAGGTAAAGTCATGTGACTTTGTTTTCAGCTGTTTTACTGACGTGACGTTTGATAGCGGTTGGAACGCTGACCCAGCGAGTAAATGGGATGTTTTATGTTTCAGCAAGTACCTTTGATATTCATTTATGGTTATTTTCTGTGGTAACTAGTAAAGAGGAAGATACCATTTGTTCACCTGAACTTCGCGTCAACGCGGCCACGCCATGTTAAAGAGCGCCAAAATGGTAGGCCTTTTTGTTGTTGATTGTTCTCCGCTAATAACTGACCAAATGAAAGCTGTAGTTGTTTTTAATCAATGTTAAACTTTGCTGCAATGGAGGTGTGCTACAGATAATGTTTAATCAAGTTTAAACATGCACAAACAGCATAAAAATGAACCTGCTAATCAACATGGGTTATTTGAAAATGACATGATATAACATTAGATTATTAGGATGTAAAGTGTGCTTTCTAGCGGTTTCTGGGTTGATTTGAGTAGTAGTTAATTAGCCAATTGCTAGCTTGTTGTGGTGGAAAGAGTTAGTAAATTATTCAAAGTGGCTTTTAGTGATTCATGTGGTGCTCTTGGCTATTTCTAATAACGTTTTCAGTTAGTTTATATGTTGTTGCTGTGGTGTTTTGTCCCCTATTGTTTTATAGAGGTAAAGTTGGTTTTATATTCGCACATTCGTTCATTTTGAAGTCTCTATATTGTTTACCATGTTACTTTGAATATTCGATCGGAATTAGCATGCAAGTATGACTTCAAAACAACATTAACACTAATTGGCTGTGAACAATGTTGTACTTTGATAGTCATTGGCTGATTATATGATTTCCCTATTTAGAATTAGCAATGAATACTTTTCTGAAATTATATTATTAAGGTGAATGTCTGAATATCCGAATATAAAACAAACTTTACCTCTATGCTTGTTTTTAGGTGGTGGCTATGGTATTTGCGTGGTATGCCGTTTGTCAAGCAATTGCAAGAATATTCTGGATGGTTAAGTGGTTGCTGCTAGGGTATTCTTAGTGGTTGTCAAGCAGTTGCTAATTGTTCTAGCTCGATGTTAGGTGGTTGTCTGATTCAAATGTCTGTTTGATTTCTATATTTCGTTTTAGCTAATCTAGCCTTTTCATAGTAGTATTTTAATGAATGATCTAGTTTAATAGATGTGCAGGTTAACTGATGAGTAGGGCCAGACAGAATCTGCGGACATTTTTTGCTATTTCTGCAGAGAATTTTGGTAAAAATCTGTGGATTTCTGCGGAATTTTTTTGGGAGTATCATAACTAAAACCTTAATATGTGAAATAAAAAAAAAATACATTTTTTAACTTTTATTTAATGTTTACAATGCAAATCCAATCAGATTCACTCTCATATAATATGTTTATCTCATATAATCCAATCAGTCTCTCATATAATATCTCTACTAAAAGACAGAAAATATTACTTTACAAACTGCATTGTACATAAATCAGATGAACATTTTCATATTAGTCAATAATATTACTGTTATTAATTTAAAAACTAAATAAATTAAGATTTACACACATTTACTCAAGTAAATAAACAGAATTAATGATGGGCAAAAAATCTGCAGAATTCTGCGCGCGCAGATTTCGTGTGGGCCTACTGATTAGCAATGTGCTGTACACCATAGTACCCAAAAAAGAAGTCTTGGGTTTGCGAATGACTGTTATTGTTTCATGTTTTGCATATTGTTGGTCTGTTTTATTCAGTGCTGTTTTAGTCCTTGTCAACCAGCAATCACTTAAGTCAAATGCAGTCACCAGGCTTTACCTGCTACTCAACGCTCAACACAACAGCTGCCCGTTTCTTTTTTTAAAAGTTCATTATTTACCTTATTTTGTAATAAGGAAATATGTTCTTTGATGCGAAAAGTTAGACCTCTGATTAATTTGCCTCTATGAGTAAATTACTAATAACAAATGTCAGTAAATGGTTAAAACATGGAGAATGTTATGTTTGATTAATTAGATGTAGTTGAATTAAATATCTAACTTTGGTTCACTGAAGCATGTATTGCACAAATAAAATGTGACCTCCCCAACTGTCAATAGTGTATAGTTTACACCAGTGTTGCTAGGTTGGAAATGTGAAAGTATCGTACCAGAACCTCAAAATTATCGTATTTGAAGGAAAATTATCGTACACCAGACCAGTCAAACGGAGAGTATACAGATATTATCTAGACAAATGGCATTTTGACACAATGTGCAAATCACCACAATACGTAAAAAAAAGGCGTACCTTAGTGGGAAGCTTCAAACTCCACCTCCGAGTCTCTGTCATCGAATAACTGTGTGTGATGTCAGATGTTGAGGGATTCATTTTGCGGTACAAATTGGATGCCTACATTGAGCGCAACATAGTGCTGGTTGGCTTGAAAGCAGTGCACCCTCCCGAATTTTTAACACACTAGTCTGAGGTGTGTGCACCACGAGCCCATCCAGAGGATCTGTAATGAGCCGATCTTGTGACATTGTTTTGATGAGATTAACTTTGGAAAAACACGTTCACATGATGCATTTGAATGGGGAAAAACGAGAACATCAAGGGCAAACTCCCCTGTTCTTCTCACCTTCCTTTTCAGCACTACTTTTTAAAACTTTACAAACAACTGAAGCACGGCGGGGCGCAGCCAGTGTTGCCAGATGTAGCTGACTGATTCCAGCCCAAAAACTATCCAAAACCCGCCGAAATGCAAAAAATATCTGGCAACACTGCGCCCAGCAGGAACGTTAACTCGTGAGAGAGAGCCATTCTCCACGTTGATTGGCTGAGAAGATGTAACGTAAGATGAGATAGAAAACGTGTCTAACTCCACCTTCTCCTGTCACAGACAGCAGACACAAGATGCAGCTATCAATAAATAAAGAAGCCCTAAGATTACAATGAAACTCATTTTAAATTCCATACATTTCTGAAATTATCGTACATTATAGTATTTTTTTCATTATTGATCGTACATCGTACAGAGGTCGAAATTATCGTACAAATACCATAATTATCGTACGTCTGGCAGCACTGGTTTACACCCTGTATATATGGGCTATTCTCACTAAACCATTAAAACAACATGGCACTTAGGATTTTAAATATAACATTTAACCATTTAGTAATATATAAAAGGGGAGTAAAGACAGACTACTAAGTACAATGTGTAATTTCAACATGAGAATGAATTATTTATTTATTTTACTGCATTTTCTACTGAACATCTCATTACTGCAACGTGTCCATCTGGGTTATTTTCACCTTTAAAACAACACGGCACTTAGGATTTTTTAATATAAAGACTATATATTAAAGACAGTACTGTGAAGCACAATGTGTCATTTTAACATGAGAATTAATTTGAATTATTATACTGCATTTTCTACTGAAATTCTCATTACGGCAATGTGTTCGTCTATATCTGAATGTGTGTTGTGTTGTTTATTAAACATATTAACATTTTTGAATAAAACCAAATGAATCGTTCTAATAGATACATGACAGAACAAATATTTTCCTGAATTTTCATGTATAGTAATATTGAGAAAAAAACAAATAAACAGGGAAATTATGTCCTTGACTGATGTTTTTGTCACACACAGGCCCGGATTAAGAATTCAGAGGCCCCTGGGCACATTGTCTTGTAGGCCCCCTACCTGGCCGCACCCCTATAATTGAATAAAAAAATAGGATTAATATAATATTTAAAAAATAAAATCAATCTATAATGTATTGCCCACATTTTTAAAATAAATGATATATAGTACATACAGTTGCAATCAGAATTATTCAACCCCCTGATTTATTAGCCCCCCTGTTTATTTTTTCCCCCAATTTTTGTTTAACGGAGATAAAAATTTTTTAACACATTTCTAAACATAATAGTTTTAATAACTCATTTCTAATAACTGATTTATTTTATCTTTGCCATGATGACAGTAAATAATATTTGACTAGATATTTTTCAAGACACTTCTATACAGCTTAAAGTGACATTTAAAGGCCTAACTAGGTTAATTAGGTTAACTAGGCAGGTTAGGGTAATTAGGCAAGTTATTGTATAATGATGGTTTGTTCTGTAGACTATCGAAAAAATATATAGCTTAAAGCAGTGTTTCTCAACTGGTGGGTCGCGAGCCAAAAGTGGGTCGCGGGAACATTTTCAGTGGGTCGCGGAGTGTGTGGTCAAAAAAACAACAAAAGTTTCATTTTTTAACTTATTTTGCTTATACCGGACTTTTATTTTGAAATGCGCGCGCGACAACCGTACCGACTACTTCCCGATAAACATTATGATGATCCGTGGATGAGCAATCCCTTTGGAATCGACGTGGAAAGCGTCACGTTGCCGAGCAACAAAGAGAATCAGCTTATGGAGCCGTTATGTGATAAGACGCTGAAAAAGAAATTCAGTGAAGTAAAGCCTCTCCCAGTTTTGGTGCCGCAAAGTCCTTTCTGAGTATTCGTCCCTTGCCATTCGTGCGATCAAATCCATCCTACCATTCAGCACTAAGTATTTGTGTGAAAGTGGCTTCTCTTCCTTGGTGCAGCTTAAGTCAAAGCAAAGGAACAGGTTGGACATAGAGCACGATCTTCGGGTCTACCATCACCCCAGACTTTGAAACTCTTATCATGAGTAAAGCACACCCAGATAGCAAAATACACTCGGGCCAGTTCCGGCTAGATTCTCGCCTGCCGGAGACTTACCCCTCGGCCCGACTCCGGCTGCCGTACTCGGGCCGGATGCCTATGGACTCACTGACCGATTCCGGCCCGAATCAATCGGGCCAGATGCGGCGGCCGTAAGCGAGCCGACGCTGCCGCATCCGAGCCGGAATCGGCCCGTGAGTAATGTGCACTGCGGCCCGGAGCTGGCACGATTAAGTCTTCATATACCTTGATATAAAACCTTTTGGTATTAAATTAGTACTTGATATTACAACCATTTGAGTTGATATAACAGCAAACGCAGGCTATGTACTGTAAACACAGAGTGTAGGCACTGCGTTTAACCTTTAAATAAAATGCAAACAGCATACATATCCTATAACGTAAATAATCAAAGGACAAAATAAATAAATGATAAACGTTTATTGATTGCAAGAAACAAATAATACTCAAATTTAATCAATTGTTTTGTAGTGCACAAGAAAAACAACAATAAAACTGCACAATACACAAGAAGATTTATAGAAAAAATATATATATGAAATTGCACACATACACAAAAGTTTTCAAAACAACCCTGTTTTCCCAACAGATTTGAATTTTAAAAATTGTACAAGACATCTTAAAACAGCTAAATTTTATATAAACTTGAATATAGAAACCAATTTAAGATATAGCAAGAAACATCTTACAAATACCTATGACAATACGTAAAATATACAAGTCAAAGTTGTAAAAAGAACTGCCGAATTCTGAAGAAACGTCTCGAACCATTATTAATAAACATTAAAATAATAACAATAAAACAAAAAAATATATATGAATATAAAACTGCAGATGTATAAAGACTTAAACTTCATTTTTAAATAAACTTAAAAGAATAATTGGAATAAATTGCACAAACAGCAAAACATGAGATGATTTGTGTGTGTATATATATCTTGTGCAATTTTATATTTAGAACTTTTGTTTATTATTATTACAGTTATTGAAAATGTTTCTTCAGAATTATATATTCTTCAGAATATATATATATATATATTAAAAATGTGCAAATGAAACACAAATTGCCCAAGTATCAGGGAACATCTTAATAAAAAATAAAAATAGTGATTTAGACATTTGACACATTAGCTTTCTCTCTTTCCTTCCTTCCTCCGTGCCTGTCAGGAGCAAGTTGTAGCCACCTTGTAATGCATTTTTCCACCTCCTCATCAGTGGCATGGTATGGATATTTGTCCTCACTGCATCTGTGATCAAAAGATATACTAATAATTAGTAGAGAACAAGAACAAATGTTAAAGAAAAAAAGAAACATGCTTGCTCTCACATAAGTACAACCTAAATGGGACCATATATAGATTTTTTTTTGTTCCTCTGGTTAATGATTCAAAGAAATACACAGATGAAACAGCTTCTAATTGTATTGAAATGTATATTAAAAACCAACTTACTGACTACGACAGTCCCAAGGGGAAGTGCACGAAAGGTCACTTTTTAGTTTGCCCCGCTCCAGTTAATTTGTTTGGCCAAGGAGTTAGCCAAAAGCTTTCCCAGGATACGCCAAACTGCTTCCCTTGTGGAAAACACCAATAATTCCTAAGTAGGCTACCTATGAAGCAAAAAATCAAATAAATAAATAAATAAACTTAAAACACTTTGAAATACACAAGAGCTTGAACTTACCATTTTCTTCATTTGTTCGGGCTGGTCCTTTAGTTGATTTTCAAGCTTTTCCAAATCAAACTGGACAAAGGAAGGTCAAATGTGCTTACATCTAGAATTTCATCATGTCTGTTTTGGTTTTGCAGATTTTTGAGAATCAGGACCAGTTGCTGCTTTATGTCGTCTTGTTATTTTAACACTTCAGTCAGTGGTGCTAAAAAAGAAAAATAACAAATTAGTATAAATCAACCTATAGCTTATACAACTTGTGTAAATACAACAGAGGGTTAGATACTGCTGATATTCTCTAGTTGATCTTTACTTTCTAGCTCCATAAAGTCTTTACAAATGTAGTGATGTATTTAATTCTTACGAAGACTTGATGAGTACCAATAAGTTCTGTCTTGATCTCCAACTGCACTGGAACAAGGACTGTAAATGTTCATAGGCATACTGGAATGTACAGTATCTGTGCATCTTGATGGTGTCCTTAAGGATTCTTCCATAGTCATTTGTGGTGATGGTAGTTGCCGTGCTGCATCGAATTCTGAAATATTCATATCTGCTTCTTTTCCAGCCTCTTTGTTCCAAATATTTTTCTTCATCACTGTCACTATAGTCCTGTCTTTTATGTCCCATGATCAGATACATTTACAAAACAAAACATTATTTTAGTATAGTGCCAGGGCAAAAATTGCAGGTTGTAATTGATCATTGAAATAATGTTGACAGTATGGGTTTAAAATAATTGCAAACAAACCTGTTCTTTCTTTTGGTGTATGACGGGCGATCATCGTCCTCATCAGTTTGCAAGTCAGACATCACAGTTGCCTGTGGAAGGGAGTCGAGCTTCCTCATATGTGTCTATAATAAAACATCACATTGTTGTTAACCTCTCCCCAAAAAAAGTTCAAATCCTGAAATACTATCAAAGTTAATTAATGGCTATAATACCTGTAGTGACAGCCTTATGATTCTTAGACATAGATTTGTAAGATTTGTTCCATTTGTTCCATTTCAGATGACTCGAACCCCACGATATGGAACTCATTAACTGAGCCTTCAGATGTCACCATATCATAATCATCTAGGTTATCAAAGTCTTTATCTTTAGGGGCCTCATTTTTACTATATAAGACTTTTAGATAGTGAGGAGTGTCATCACTACAATGAGTTTGCAAAGGCTACAAAATCTGAGCAACACTGGCCCTTGCCCTATTCAAATACTCTAATTCACAGAGTAAAACTCATAATTTTCAACCATGACTTACATATACCGGCCTCTTCTGTGCCGAGCTTCTTTGATCGTGCTCAAGGATCTTGTTGTGGACTGTCAAACAAACAAACAAACATACAAAAGTGTATAAAAAATGTTTATCTTCACAAAAATCATTATAAACATTAATAATGACTATTCAGAAAACGCCTGAAACAAACATTATACCCCTTGAGCATAAGCCCAAAAATGTTATTTAAAGCAGAATAAGTCACAATCAGTCAAATTTCTTTAAAATAAGAAACCTTTTGGATCAGATAGTTGTAAGTTACTAAAAACACTGTTAACCTACCATTGTGGAAATTGTTTGATGATGATAGCCAATAACAAAAACCATTTCAGCTGTATGTGAAGCTATTAGTAATGTAAAGTCTGAAAAGCTCAAGTATGTTGAAAATGGATCAACAGTTTACAGCTTATAATGGACTATAAGCACCTAACTATAACATGCATATTCACATCTTTTGTCTCTGTGATGTGCTGCAAAATGGCCTCACTAACCCTTGTTAAACAAGAATAAGACTTAACCGAAAAAATATTGTTACCCATTGATTTAAATCAGAATTTATAACTATCAATAACAAAAAAAACCATCAAAATCTGCTTAAGACGTTCAGTTTTACATGCACACATTACAGCTTGAACATAAGATTCACATAGGCTAACACATATTAAGATCATTTATAGAGAATAGTAAACAGTATCGAGCTTAGATCACTTTCGTGATGCATTGCACAAACAAGTTAAACAATACTATTTTATAAATCCAAAACGATTAATTTTTATTTACACAATCACTCAGAATTATTTCTGTTGGGTAAGTACACAACTGTAAAATGATTTTTTCAACACCCATGGTATATTAAAATGTTAACTCAGAAAAAAGCACGTTTTGCCATGGTAGTGTTAACGGATTAGTCTACAGACACTTTCTTTAACGTAACGTTAAGATACACACCAATTCGTTTCAGTCATGTTTCTTTAAAATAATTAAAATAGTTTTCAGTTACTAAACACTCACTTGATTGAGGTAAAGTTGGTTTTATACAGACAATGTTGTAGTTTGATATTCGTTGTCTGCTAGTATGATTTATAGAGGTAAAGTTGGTTTTAAATTCCCACATTCGGATTTCGGCTTCTTAATATAATATCGTTTGCAAATTCCAAATAGTGAAATCATACTAGCAGACAACGAATATCAAACTACAACATTGTCTGTGGTCTGTGTGCTAATGTTGTTTTAAAGTGTTACTTGCATGCGATTTCAGACCGGATATTCAACGTACCATGGTAAACAATATAGGGAGCATGGCACTGAACGAATGTGCGAATATAAAACCAACTTTACCTCAATGTATGATTTCACTATTTGGAATTTGCAAACGATAGTTTTCTAATATTATATTAAGAAGCCGAAATCCGAATGTGCGAATTTAAAACCAACTTTACCTCTATAACTTTTTAGACGTGTTTGTAACGTTAGCATACACATCAATTAGCTTCAGTCGTGTTTCTTTAAAACAAGTTGCATTTTGTATCAAATTGTTTTAAATTACTAAACACTGTTACAACCTAACACTGTGAAAAAAGGTTTTGAACACTAAATTCGCATAGTATACACAGTATAAAAGCAGTAAACACCTTACCTTTCTGACCAGTAAACACGAGTTCCAAAACTTCTTCTTCTTGTAATCTTTAACGCGGTTGCCAACCAGCTTTTTGGAGCATTACCGCCACCATCAGGACAAAAGTTAAACAAGCCGAGTCCTTGCCAGAAGCGGCCCGGACTCTACAGACAGACTCGGGCCAGATATGGTTAACAGGAATCGGGCCAGGGCTTTACAGCCGCATCACAAACACATGTGCGAGAGCGAGCTGCGGGCCATACTCGGCCCAGATAACACTCGCCGATGCCGAGTCGGAGCCGGAGGCGCCGAAGGGTAGCCGAGCTCGGGCCGATTACTACCTGCTATCTGGGCACACTCAGTTATCTCATTAGCTTCCCAAATTACTGTTAAGTGAAACAGATGTTTGTAATTGCTGTCATATTAGATGTAAAAATGGTTATGATTGTTTTAATAATTTTACTGTAATTTGCTGATTTGTTCTGTTCAACAGGATCAGTGTTAATGTTTTATTAACAGTTCAGTTTAGTTCATGGTAACTGAACCTTTTCTTACCCTTACTTTGTAATATTTCTATAATTTGATACATTTTGTTAAATGACAGCAATAAAATATTGTTTATTTGTAAATATTGGTGACTTGTGATTTATCTGTCACTATTTGTGTATGTTAACAAATAAATACAAATTAATTATAATTCCTAAAATTATATTATAGTTCCTAAAAGTTTGGGTCGCGGCTTGATGACCATGTAAAAATGTGGGTCCCATGGCCAAACCAGTTGAGAACCACTGCTGTACACCATAGTACCCAAAAAAGAAGTCTTGGGTTTGCGAATGACTGTTATTGTTTCATGTTTTGCATATTGTTGGTCTGTTTTATTCAGTGCTGTTTTAGTCCTTGTCAACCAGCAATCACTTAAGTCAAATGCAGTCACCAGGCTTTACCTGCTACTCAACGCTCAACACAACAGCTGCCCGTTTCTTTTTTTAAAAGTTCATTATTTACCTTATTTTGTAATAAGGAAATATGTTCTTTGATGCGAAAAGTTAGACCTCTGATTAATTTGCCTCTATGAGTAAATTACTAATAACAAATGTCAGTAAATGGTTAAAACATGGAGAATGTTATGTTTGATTAATTAGATGTAGTTGAATTAAATATCTAACTTTGGTTCACTGAAGCATGTATTGCACAAATAAAATGTGACCTCCCCAACTGTCAATAGTGTATAGTTTACACCAGTGTTGCTAGGTTGGAAATGTGAAAGTATCGTACCAGAACCTCAAAATTATCGTATTTGAAGGAAAATTATCGTACACCAGACCAGTCAAACGGAGAGTATACAGATATTATCTAGACAAATGGCATTTTGACACAATGTGCAAATCACCACAATACGTAAAAAAAAGGCGTACCTTAGTGGGAAGCTTCAAACTCCACCTCCGAGTCTCTGTCATCGAATAACTGTGTGTGATGTCAGATGTTGAGGGATTCATTTTGCGGTACAAATTGGATGCCTACATTGAGCGCAACATAGTGCTGGTTGGCTTGAAAGCAGTGCACCCTCCCGAATTTTTAACACACTAGTCTGAGGTGTGTGCACCACGAGCCCATCCAGAGGATCTGTAATGAGCCGATCTTGTGACATTGTTTTGATGAGATTAACTTTGGAAAAACACGTTCACATGATGCATTTGAATGGGGAAAAACGAGAACATCAAGGGCAAACTCCCCTGTTCTTCTCACCTTCCTTTTCAGCACTACTTTTTAAAACTTTACAAACAACTGAAGCACGGCGGGGCGCAGCCAGTGTTGCCAGATGTAGCTGACTGATTCCAGCCCAAAAACTATCCAAAACCCGCCGAAATGCAAAAAATATCTGGCAACACTGCGCCCAGCAGGAACGTTAACTCGTGAGAGAGAGCCATTCTCCACGTTGATTGGCTGAGAAGATGTAACGTAAGATGAGATAGAAAACGTGTCTAACTCCACCTTCTCCTGTCACAGACAGCAGACACAAGATGCAGCTATCAATAAATAAAGAAGCCCTAAGATTACAATGAAACTCATTTTAAATTCCATACATTTCTGAAATTATCGTACATTATAGTATTTTTTCATTATTGATCGTACATCGTACAGAGGTCGAAATTATCGTACAAATACCATAATTATCGTACGTCTGGCAGCACTGGTTTACACCCTGTATATATGGGCTATTCTCACTAAACCATTAAAACAACATGGCACTTAGGATTTTAAATATAACATTTAACCATTTAGTAATATATAAAAGGGGAGTAAAGACAGACTACTAAGTACAATGTGTAATTTCAACATGAGAATGAATTATTTATTTATTTTACTGCATTTTCTACTGAACATCTCATTACTGCAACGTGTCCATCTGGGTTATTTTCACCTTTAAAACAACACGGCACTTAGGATTTTTTAATATAAAGACTATATATTAAAGACAGTACTGTGAAGCACAATGTGTCATTTTAACATGAGAATTAATTTGAATTATTATACTGCATTTTCTACTGAAATTCTCATTACGGCAATGTGTTCGTCTATATCTGAATGTGTGTTGTGTTGTTTATTAAACATATTAACATTTTTGAATAAAACCAAATGAATCGTTCTAATAGATACATGACAGAACAAATATTTTCCTGAATTTTCATGTATAGTAATATTGAGAAAAAAACAAATAAACAGGGAAATTATGTCCTTGACTGATGTTTTTGTCACACACAGGCCCGGATTAAGAATTCAGAGGCCCCTGGGCACATTGTCTTGTAGGCCCCCTACCTGGCCGCACCCCTATAATTGAATAAAAAAATAGGATTAATATAATATTTAAAAAATAAAATCAATCTATAATGTATTGCCCACATTTTTAAAATAAATGATATATAGTACATACAGTTGCAATCAGAATTATTCAACCCCCTGATTTATTAGCCCCCCTGTTTATTTTTTCCCCCAATTTTTGTTTAACGGAGATAAAAATTTTTTAACACATTTCTAAACATAATAGTTTTAATAACTCATTTCTAATAACTGATTTATTTTATCTTTGCCATGATGACAGTAAATAATATTTGACTAGATATTTTTCAAGACACTTCTATACAGCTTAAAGTGACATTTAAAGGCCTAACTAGGTTAATTAGGTTAACTAGGCAGGTTAGGGTAATTAGGCAAGTTATTGTATAATGATGGTTTGTTCTGTAGACTATCGAAAAAATATATAGCTTAAAGGGGCTAATAATTTTGACCTTAAAATGGGTTTTAAAATATTAAAAACTGCTTTTATTCTAGCCGAAATAAGACTTTCTCCAGAAGAAAAAATATTATCAGACATACTGTGAAAATTTCCTAGCTCTGTTAAGCATAAGTTGGGAAATATTTAAAAAAGAAAAAAATTCAAAGGGGTTTCAATAATTCTGATTGCAACTGTATATTTATAGTCTACACAGATTTTACTTATTTTTAAAGCACACGTTGAAAAAAAAAATACTAATACAACTAGTGAAAATTAATGGATTTGAATATACTTGTTCAAGTTAACTGAAGCAGTACTAAAATTTATATTTAAGGGTAATTTTAATGTATAACGTCTACAAACTTATAATGCATATGATCTAGATATCACACCTCTCCAATCCAGTTCTATGAATCTGAGTCATCCATAAAACACACACTTATTAATGATTCCTACTTGTCTTCCTCGTGATGAAGAGAAGGCAAAATCTGATATGTAGTGGGGGGAAAAAAAGAAGAACGTGTTCAACAGATGCTGGATTCGAACCGGTTTCGTGATCGATCGTGTCAAAGGTGATGCCATGCGCTTTATGAGCTACGCCACTCCCGCTGCTGTCTATTGTGCTCTTTACTTATGTTGTCTCTGTCAATCAAACGGTGAAGTACATGAATCACTCAACTAGTTTATTCCAATGAGGTGCGCTATTTGCACTTAGCCTAAATAGACACTCCAAATTCTGCATTTTTTTCCCCCCTCGCAGGGGCCCCAAGTGCGCACGGGCCCCTGGGCCTGTGCCCATAATGCCCATTGGTTAATCCAGCCCTGGTCACACATTTTCATTTGGAATGAAACAGCACATGGGCAAGTTATTTCAAGATGGCTGAGGAATGAAAGTTTTAAAAGTGTCTTTCCAGTTTAATAGTACGTATTCTTTATCATTTATCATTACCGAAACACGTAGTTTTCTACGTTTTAGATTATTGTTTAATTTACAATTTATTTTATAACGATTTACTTTGAAAAATAATCTAAATATATAAGTGTTTGAATTTTTTTAAAACTATTTTTTGGTGAGAATCATCCATATTTATTTATTTGATTTATTTATCTATTTGTATGTATTTAATTAAATGGGCATCATCAGTTCATCATCAGCAAGGCCTTTTAAACTCTAATTAAATGAAATTTAAAGGTAGCATAAACTGCTTGTTGAAAAAATAGATTTACAGATTAATTAAAATCATCTTCCCCCAGAAGGGGGCGTCAGAGTTTCTCAGTGTATTTCAATATCTAGCGTGTATTTTTTTTCCTCCCTATTTTTTGGGAGCGTCATTTGATATGTGGCACTCGAGTCATTTTCTCCCATGTCTCCTCTGTAAATACATAACGCAGAAAATATAAGAGCTGGCACGCCGTCTGATTGCAGCTATTTGGAGTGATTACAGCAGAACGTCTCTGTCCTTTAAACGCTGCCGGACGGGGGCCCGCGGGGACCCGATACCTCCATTATATCATTACTCCTGCGGCCGGAGAAAACAGCAGACCACTGTTTTTAGTTAGAGACCCGACCGCAGCCGTCTGCTACTGTAACTGCACACTTCCACAGGAAAATCACTCCACGTCTCATTCAGGTCTCAAGTGTTTCTCCTTGAGCAGAAATGGAGGATTTTAAGCCTGTAGATGTTTCTCCTGTAAAAAGAGTGCAAATAATATGTTGTGCCTTTCCAGGAGAGCTTCAGAAGTGTTCAAAAAGACAGAAATCTCAAATTAAACTCAAATGATTTTCAAAAGAAAGATACAAATAAATGAACAATTTTTGTTGCTTTTCAGGTTCAGAAAATGTTAAAAATTATATAAAATATAACATTTTAGGTAGAAAATTAATTAATATAATGAAGTAACGAAACTAATTAATGTCTTTTAAAAACAAATTAAATTTTAATTGTTTTAATTAATGTAATATTCGTTTATTTAACAGTCAACACACAAGTTAAAATTCTGTCTCAAAGATAAATATCTCAAATGGCTAATTTTATAAGTAAAAAAACAAAAACAACAGTATTTTACATAATAAATACACACACTATATATTAGGGATGCTCTGATCAGGATTTTTGCAGCCAATACTATGTACCAATTTCTTGTCATAGTGATCGGCCGATACCTGATTCATTGCATAAAGCACATTTTCCCTTATGTATGATACTTAAGTGGAGATCTCTCCTTATAAACTAAGAATGCTGCATATAATTCTATACATTATTATTACTGTATATAATCTTAAACTTGTCTCCTTTAACCGTTTCGTGTGGACAGAAGCATCTTTACAGAAAAAAAATAGCTAATATGCAGGAGACTCACGGAGCTTCCGGGAGAGGCCATATGGTTGGACACAAGATGGGGCTAATTGCTCCGCTCGCGTCACAGCAGCTCACTGGATCTGTATATATTCACCACATCTGTATATATTTGTATATATTTTAGATGCTGTGATCATTTACCTCCACACATTTTGTAGTGCTGCTAACTCCATAACCCAGGTGTGCACGTGCATGTTTCTCTCCTTGTAAACTTATAAACACATTTGCTATCAGTTCATAAAATCGGCCAGATTGGCGATTACCAATTGAGTCATTAAATTAGATCAGAGCATCCCTATATATATATATATATATATATATATATATATATATATATATATATATATATATATATATATATATATATATATATATATATATATATATATATATATATATATATATATATATATATATATATATATATATAAAAATTCTAATGTTTCCAGCTTTAGATTACAAAGATTATTTATATTTAATTAAAATATATTGAATACTAAACAGCGATTATTTTGCATTTAATAATTCAATTCATTCATTTGAATTATTTTGTGTCTGACTACGACTTCTCAGAAAATCACTGTTTATTTCATTTGCATGCATCTTTGTTCTTTTGTATTTATTTATACTTGTTATTTGGTTATTATGTAGAATGTTACGTAGAATAATCCTAATCGGCCTAAAATTAGGAATTTGTTCTCCCAAAAAAAGCCATTCCAGTCATCTGGTAAAAATTGCATTTATTGTAAAATATATTGCAGAAAAACTAAATATCGCAATGTTAATTTTTTCCAATATCGTGCAGCCCTAATATATAATGATTTTTATATTTAAATATTGCATATTTATCTATTTATGGAAAGTTAATAGAATGCGTAAATGTTTTTGACTCTTCAGACTTTCATTTAATTATAACATTTCCCAAAAATTAAGTAAATCAAGCAACCAAAAAATGCAAGCCATACAGGTTTATAACGGCATGACGCGAGTAAATGTTATTTTGGGTGAACTGTCTCTGTAACGCATGTGTTGGTATGAATGTATTGAATCCCACCCAGACTTTTAACACACACACGAGTGTGTCATGTCATAGTGGTTGGTTGTGCTTGTTTATTTGGTGTGTGTGTGTGGAGACAGTGTTTTGGTTGTGTGCACATATGCTTTCCTTGAGTAATCATTTTGACTCATCTGTAATGTAAAGTTGTGGTTTTAGTAATGGAAGTACACTATGTAGTGGAAAACAGCCTAAGGCAGTTTAGAACCCACAGTACTTATTCTTAAAATAAATGATAACATCAGAACTGTAACTGAATGTACCTGGTTACCTTTTAAGGAAAGTAATACATTACATTAATATGCATTACTTTCCTTAAAGTACACACATGTATTTATTTTTCTGATGAAGTAATGCAGAATTGTTATTATTATGGTTATTATTGTTGTTGTCTTACCTTTTTCATCTGATTAAGTATTTAAAAACATCTATTTTTGACAAGTGTAAAGCCATTTTTATGCAAACAGTGAAATCTGAAGTGAATAAATCTCATGCTGAAGGAATTGTAAAAAATAAAATAAATTTGATATGCCCATAACACTCACTCAGATGTTGTTTAAAATAAAGCATCTCAAATGAAAATTCTATCAGCACAAACAAATTAAAATAATTTAGAAAATCATAAATGTGGGGTGATGTCAATATCTTTAATTCAATATTCAATATTTTAATAATAGAAGCAGCACTAACGAAACTTTCATAGGTAAATCCAGCACAAATGAAATGCACACCAACGAGATTATTTTAGTAAATATGGAGCAACTGGGGTCGAGAGACCTCTGAATGATCTAATATTATTTTTAGGCCTACAAATAATATTTTTTGCAGCACAAACGAGCACAAATTGTGAGCAAACAAAAATAACATGTTCGTGCTCGAATATAAGTATCTTATGTTCATTTCCACTGCACAAACCAGCACAAATCTAACCAAATATTTTGGTTATATCTAAACAGCACAAACGAATGACACCTGTTTTATGCGATTTAGAGGAAATAATGGGGCGGAAAGTGAAGTCGCGGCTCCCGAAGTGTTTTGATTAGGCAATATCTAATCAATAAACATAGATACAGTGTTTATTTTAACGGCACAAACCAGCACAAATCCAGCACAAACTAATGACACCAGTTTTGTGCGATTTAGACATCCTGGGGTGGAGAGTGACGTCACGGCTCCCGAAATATTTTGATATGGCAATATCTAAACAATAAACATAGATACAGTGTTTATTTTAATGGCACAAACCAGCACAAATCGGGCACAAACAAATGACATCAGTTTGGTGTGATTTAGACAACCTGGGGTGGAGAGTGACGTCACGACTCCCGAAATATTTTAATTATATCTAAACAAAGAAAATAAATAAAGTGTTTGTTTTAACGGCACAAACCAGCACAAACGAATGACACCAGTTTGGCGCAATTTAGGGAAAATGGGGTGGAGAGTGATGTCACGGCTCCCGAAATAGTTTGCTTATATCTAAAGGAGGAAAACCGATACAGTGTTTGTTTTAACGGCACAAACCAGCACAAATCGAGCACAAACGACCTGTGCTGATTTGAAGTCATTTGAGCAACATGGGGTGGAAAGTGACGTCACACGGTCAAAAAAATAATGCTTAATATCTCAGACCCCAAACCAGCACAAATCTTCGTTTTTGCGGCACAAATCAGCACAAACGTAGCACAAACGAATGGCATAGTTTTGGGGTTTATTTGTTTTCATGGGGTGCCAACTTCACTGAGGTAACTTGGATGCTGCTGCTTTGTCGCCTAATTATCTACTAATTCAGAGCATTTTCAATCTTTTTTTGACAGCTATGCAATTGTTGCAATTCCATAAAATGTGCTGTTAATAAAAGAAATACATATTTTAATGCACTTACCCCCTTCGTTTACAAATATTGTGATATTCTTTTGACACATCGCAGAATCGCTGATATATAAAAAATGACTTTAACCCAACGGAAGTCTTTTATCTACTCCTCAAAAAGTGTAAATGGTGGATTAACAATCACCACATGATCACTAATAAGATGTGGCATTATTTGTAACTTTAGGTGGTTTCTAAAACAAAATTGTCAGTGTTGTTTTCATTCTCTCATACTCCAGACATTCTCTTGTATCTATATTTTTGCGGCTGTAGCTCCCTGTCATCTGAAGGAAGGCATTGACTGAGTGATTGACAACTGATATATTAACCAATCCATTCACGTTCAGTTCTAGAGTAGTGGGCCAATCAGAAGAGCTTGAAGGCGGGCAAGCATTGTGGGATTTGTTTACTGAAGCAAGTTGACATGTCAACTGTTTTAAACTATTTCTGAGTGCTGCATTTCGCCTTTCAGGTGCAAAGATGCATTCTACGTGAATGTCTCCTAAATCCGCACATGCAGTGAACATTTTGCAGTGAAAATTGGTCGCACGGTAACAATTTTATGCACTTGCACAAATGCTCCCAAATATATTTTGAGGTTGCATAGATAACATTTGCAGTTTTAAGCCCTGTGTTTCAAAATGTTAACCCTTGTGTGCTGTTTTCATCCACTCTGGGCTAGGCATGGGCCGGTATAAGTTTCTGATGAAATTATAACCTTTTTAATTGTCTTCATTAGTTTCAAAATCACAGATTTCTTTGCAACACATTTAAAAAAAACTTACACCTTAGAAATAATATAACAGAAATGTTTTGCAGTTTTAAAACCTTGACTTTTCCAAATGCGATTATCATCCCATGCTTACTCTGGGCTTATTTTGACCACAGCTTTCTCTGTGTTTCAGCAAATGGAATGATTTTTGGTGACAAATCTTATTTTGACACATATTTTGAGAAAATGCTTTGGCAGATTTCAACAATTCAACGGCACACTCTGGGCAAATTGACTACCCTTCTGTTATGTTGGTGGCTGTTTTTTGCCCCATTGACTTCCATTATAATCACATTTTTTGATTGCAAATCCATGACAACATATAGTCATGCATTCTTTATTGTTGCTGGTTTTCTCTGTTGGAAAGAGGTCATTTTATTTAAATTTTTTTTTACTGTTGATCATCAGTTGCGGTGCAAAGAAAGCATAGTTTCTGCCTTCTATATCAAGTGTAGTGTGTGTGTGTGTGTGTTTGAGAAAGAGATGTTTGTGCACTTACCTTGATATGTCTGAGAAAATCAAAATAAGCAGCTCAGCTCTCAGAACATAGTAAACATAGTAAGTGCATTTATACGCAAACTATAATCTGCTGTTTACTCCACAAAACTCCATATAAAAGCCAGAAACTTTTTTTGCACAGGCCTATCTAAAGGATTAATGCTGCCAACTGATGATTAGCAGTAAAAATCACACGTTTTACCTCTTCTCAAAAGGGAAAACCACCAACAATTAAGAATGCATGATAATATGCTGTCATGCCTTTGCATTCAAAAAGTGTCATTATAATGGAAGTCTATGGGGCAAAAACAGCCCTGAACATAACAAAGGGGTAGTCAATTTGAACAGTGCACAAAGGTTAGCATTAGGGCTGCACGGAAAAAAACCCTAACATTGCAATGTTTTCATTCAATGCGATATATATTGTGACTATAAATGCAATTTCACCAGACGACTTGAATAGCTTGTAAAGAATTCATAATTTTAGATTGATTTGTATGAGTCTGTAGGGGAGCGTATATGCATGAAATATAATTAAAAAAAATGACAAGCAATACAACAGACAAAAGTTATTAAATTAATCACTGTATAATAATAATAATTATAATAACACTATCCCTGTAATTTAGTAAATAATTATATAATGTTCCAGTAATCTTTAAGCTAGAAACAATTAATTTATTGTGCCCAAATGGCTCAAGTTTGCTTCAAATTTTTACAGTCAGGCCTTAAAAACACATGCAAGTAATAAACTTTCACTCGAAGGTTAAAATATGAAATTACTCCACTGTGTTGCTAAATGTAATGTCTGGTCAAGTATAATCCTGACTACATTGCAGATCCCTGCGATGTGGCTATTGCAGACTCGCACATTGTGATATCGATGCTAAAAAGATATATTGTGCAGCCCTTGTTAACATATACTTTGTGTGAGTTTATGTTTTGAGTTTGTACTGCAAATGTCACATCCGTAACGTTGGAATTGCTTATTATCAGGGGCAAAATATTGTGATAATATCGTATGATGTGATTCCCACCCTAATACTTGCACGTTAAAAAAATGAACTAAATCAAAGTATTTTGTTGATTTATTGGACATTGAATGCGTATCATGAATGTTGAAGGGCCTCCGAGAGCGCGACAGACTGACGGTTGGTGTTTTTGTGAGACTGTCAGGAACGCCTCGGACTGTAAATAACTCTTCGCGGGTGTTTGTTATTGAGCACGTTCTGTTGGAGCCGACAGTAAAGCTGTCTGCGAATTGAACTGGAATTCAATAAAGCATCCAGCAGCCAGTAAAGACCCTGACGCACTGTGACCAGCCACCTACCGCTTCATTACAGCCGTAAAGCTCTCAGGACCCGCTTAAACCTTTTATTTATGAAGCGTCTCGGAGAAGATCGGGTTCCTGCTTTCAGATCTGTTATAAACTGATCACACTGCGCCTCAGATCATTCACACAGACAAACAAACAACGGCTTTCACAAGAGCTCCAGTGAGACGTGTAGATGGACAATTAAGACTAATTAAATAAGCAAACAAACGTCTGAAGCCTTCCGTCCACACCGAATAATGAAGAGGATTCTAGCTATTATTATTCAATGATTGATCAGTTAGCAGCAGTGTTAGGTTCATTGTTTGATGTTAATCACTGATTAGCATCCTGTGTATATTCCCCGGATGCTGATTGGTGAAAGCAGTATTTCAGTCAGTGGTTGTGGTTGTTTTTTGGTGTTAATTTGAGTATTGTTTATAGTTTGAATGTGTATTTGTAATGGTATAAGACCTTTAACATCTGGCCACCGGGACATTCTACCAGAAACGTATATTATCTGTCCTTGAAATAAAAACATAAATACAGTGAATAAAAAGTATTTCATCCCAAAAATTTCTAAAATAGACGGATGGTTGATTTCTGTAAGTTGTTCTGTAAAGGGAAAATGTCCTTCACTTGGTTCTCAGATTTGTTTTCTTTATTAAAAACACTTTACAAGTTTACAAACCCTGTCATTGAGTACGCTTGCAGGGACACCAATAATCTGATTTTAATGTGATTAAGACAATACTTTTATTAAGAGTCTACCATGTAAATAGTGAATTTTCATTGGCTTCATCCGACTAAAGTCATAATCGAACTAAACAGAAATCGGCCTAAAGGCCCGTGGACACCGAGACGTTTTTTGCTCGCGCTTTCCGTCGACGTTTAACGCCTCATGACTAAATAAAGGGCGCCAATGTGATCGTGCACACCAACGCGCAAAACGGCAGGCGCAAAAGCGTCATTTAAAAAAAAATGCCTCATGCTCGTTTTTTTGTTTTGACGCGCCGTGTCAAAACCTTCTCCACCAATCAGATTGCCACTTTTGTTCAGGTGCACGGAGCTGCTGAGGTTACAGTAAACAGCACTTGGAGGCGCTCAAGCGCAACACTGTCAATGCGAGCGCACATTGAAGAAGATGCCCAGAGGAGATATGAACGTGGACCTGCTTATTGCACTGGTGAACAATAATAATTTCTTCATCGCTAGAGCTGGAGCTGCTACTTGAACCATCCATAACAACAAGCGTGTCAACTTTGTCTTCATCTTCTGTGTTACAAGCGGGTGTCAGAAGCTTAAAGTTGTGTAGCGCCATCTAACGTCAAGGAGTGATTTTGCATACTCTTCTGCTCGACGCCTGTGAAAATCGCTTGGGTTTGAATCCGGAAAAGCGTCTTGAAAATCGCTGATGATAAACGCAAACGAAAAGCGTCCCAGTGTGTACGAGCCCTAAGACGTGGGGTGTAATGCGATTTTAGTCGCAATATTGAAGTGCAGTACAGACATGTAAACACCGCAATGAAACTACACTGAAACAAATGATGTCTGCAAAATTGTTCTAAACAATTTGTGTTGAATTTTTTGAATTGAATTTTTATTTGACAGGTTTTAGACAAGCTGTACAAAAATACAAGCATCCCATACATTTTGAAATAAAAACTGTCGAGGATAAAAACACAATAAAGCCCTGGGCTTGTTTCCATTGTGGTCCTCGCTGTTAAATAAAACAAAGTATGGCTTCAAAATACAGATGATGCATAAAACAAACAGTACCTCCACATTTTAAAACAGTAACAAAGTAATTTACAAGTACAATTATTGCTTCATTCATTCATTTTTCTTTTCGGCTTAGTCACTCCATTCTATCGTTGAATTTAAACAAACAAATTAAATGCAGTAATGTTTAACTTCCAAATAAATTGTTTACAACCACTTAAAAAAAAAAATCGAGTAAATCCAAGGAATCATCTTTGAATCATTTTTTTCAGTGTATTACCGTCATGTAGAATTTTCGTCATATTTCAGGGCTCAACAGTGCGACCATTTTGCTTGCATTTGCAACTAAAAATAGATGTGTGCGAACTGGAAAATTTTAAGTTGTTTTATTCACTCGGCCACGGTAAAACAACAGGTTCTTCACACTAAGTTTGTCACGCTGAATCAAAAAAAAAAAGAAAACAACAAGGTGAATCCAAATGCAAGTGTTTTAATGACCAAAGGTCATAAATCAAAAGGGTGTAAAAAGAGTGCAAAACAAAATAACAATGATACGTGTAGTAGCAGGGTGTGAATAATGTTCCAGATACACGGCAGAGAAGCGTCCAACGAGAGTCCTGACAAAACACTGACAGACCATGGACAAACAATAACGTACTGACAACCAAGTAAGGCACTGCTGCTCCGATATAGACACAACTGAATAAGGCAAAGCTGAGCTGCTGATCAGAACAGCTGATCGGCATACGTAATCGCCCACGTGATCACAACACACTCAACACAACCACGCGGAGTAAGCAAAACACAACCACGTGACAACAAAATGTACAAAATTATAGTAGTTATATAGTATAATAATAGTATTAATAATATAAATGTTTCTCAAAATAAAATATATTGTGTTCAAAGGGGAAAAAAGGTTATGTTTATTACCCAGACATTTAAAAAGAATATATTTTAGAGCAGTAATGACTAGGCATGGGCCGTTATAAGATTCTGACGCTATGATAATCTTGGATAAAATTATCACGGTATGACGGTATTGTGCTCACTGCTCTAAAATATATTCTTTTTAAATGTCTGGGTAAAAAACTAAAACTTTTTTCCCCTTTGAAAACAATGTATTTTATTTTTTGAAAGATTTATAATATTTTGGAGCAGTGAACACGTCAGGCTATTTAATTCAAATGATTCATTGACTTCTGCGGTCTTCATTTGTTTCAAATACACAGATTTCTTTACAATTTAAAACGGCTGGAGATACCGTTGTCTTAAAAAAAACTAAGAAAATGTAAATAAAATTTTTTTTGTCGGTTTTAAAACCTTGACTTTTCCAAACCGCGGTATACCTTGAAAACGGTTATCGTCCCATGCCTAGTAATCACAATGCTGTCAAAGCGTGATATTTTTATCCAAGGTTATCATACAGTCAGAATCTTATACTGACCCATGCTGAAACAAATCTCTCCATTACATAAAAAATCTGAGTCTTGAACTGTATTTAATGGAATTTACATCCTTTAAAACCCAATAAAAATGTGTAAAAATTTAGATTTAAGCTTTTTGTATTATCTGTTTGATTGACTTTTTAACGTGTATCAGTTATTTGTAATATTGTAAAATTTTGTTAATTTTTTTTTTTATTATTTTATTTTTTAATTAATTAAAAATAAAATGTTCAGGAATAAAAGTTTAGATTAGTGCTAATAATTTTGTCTTCAACTATATTTAATAGAATTTGTATCCAGTAAAAAAAAGCCCAATAAAAATATTTGTAAAAAATGTTAATAAACTTATTTTGTGTTATCTGTAGTTTGATTTGACTTTTTAAACCCATTTATTAATGTATCAGTTATTTATGATATTGTAAAATTTTGTTTAAAAATTTTCAAATCCAAGTCCATTAAATAAAATGTGAAAGAATAAAAAAATAATAATAATCAGATCAGTGCTAATACTTTTGTACTCCGCTGTGTTTAATAGAATTTACATCCTGTTAAAAAAGCCCAATAAAAATTTGTTAAAGATACAAGAAAAAGGTTCGTTACATGGCGGCATGGTGGTTAGCACTGTTGCTTCACAGCAAGAAGGTCGCTGGTTCGAGTCTCGACTGGGTCAGTTGGCATTTCTGTTTGCATGTTCTCCCCATGTTGGCGTGGGTTTCCTCCAGGTGCTTCAGTTTCCCCCACAGTCTATAGGTGAATTGGGTAAACAAAAATCAGCCATAATGTATAAGTGTGTGTGTGTGAATGTGAGAGTGTATGGGTGTTTCCCAAAACTGGGTTGCAGCTGGAAGGGCATCCGCTGTGTAAAACAAATGCTGGAATAGTTGGTGGTTCATTTTGCCGTGGCAACCTCTGGTAAATAAGGCACTAAGCCGAAGGAAAATGAATGAATATTACATTTTTTACCTAATTTATTGATGTCAGTTATTCAAAATGTTGTAATGTTTATGTAAAAATATTGAAAGAAATCTATCCATTATATAAAAAATGAATTAATTTTATTTTTTTTGTATTATTTGAATGTTAACGGTTAGCCTAATTATTAAGGTACCAGTAATTATTATAAATAAATAAATTTATAAATTATTTTTTTTATTTTTCTGGAATTTTTTTATACATTATTTGTTGCTTAAAGACTAAATCCTTTATGAAATAAATCTCTTTTTTTCATTTGGGTTTTTGCTAAGTGTAAATTTATAAATGTTGTCGACTTTTGATAATCACCTTTCATTATTTCTGTCTTTTTTTTTTTTTCAATAGCACTATTGTATTGTAAATAACAATGTCCTGCTTGCGGCATTTAAATATTTATTAGCTTGTTTTCTATTATTCTGATGAATCATGTCTGGAGTACCACAGTAAATCTGTGCAGGTTCATGTAAAAAAATACTCCCTTTACCACCAACAATGGAAATATTTCAGCCTGATTTATTCTATTATTTTTTTGTAGCAACTATTACTACTCTTTTCTCTCTGTTTTTAAAATTAGCACAATTTCTCAAGAGATGCTCTGATGGGAATTGTGGGTTTTCTTGTAACAGTGTGTTTGTGTTTGTAATTGGTTTAATTGCGGTCATTAAATGGCACTGCCAGTATTATACACACACACACACACACACACACGCACACACACACACGCACACACACACACACACACACACACACACACACACACACACACACACACACACACACACACACACACACACACACTAACAGATAGAGATAGATGCTTCTAAACTGTAAGCATATAAAAATCCCTTACAAAAAGCTAGTTATTGGTTCTTTTACAATCTCTGTTCAACTCAAATAGAGGTAATCCAGGAAAAGGGTCTATGAAAAAACTGCCTTATTTCCTATATATTCCTATTCCTATAGAAATGTCCTGTTCTATTGTATTTTAGAATATCATTTATTTATTTATTTAATTAATATGAAGCTGCATTTTTATTATCTTTATTCTAGTCATCTGAGAAACGCGATCCTTTAGAAATCACTTTTAATTATGATGGCGAACAATGATTTCTGGTTATTGACAAGGTTGAAAACGACATATTTTAGTGTTCTAGCTTCATATTTTCATGGAAACTTTGTTTTATTTTCAAGATTTGTTGTTGAATAGAAATTTCACAATGAACCTTTTTTAAAATAAAAATCCTTTCTAAATGACTTTTACTTTATTTACTTAAGAAATATATGTAATGTATATAAAATGTGATTTATTTAGTAAGAAATATTGCCCGTATTCATTTGGTTGTCTATATGTTGCTTTTATACAATTTTTTTTTTCATGCTATAAAAACATTAATGCTGTTAAGCAATAAATGGACAACTAAATACATACAAAATAAAAGTTTGCATTAACATAATAATTGTGTGTGCACTGTATGTTTATTATGAATATATAAATACACCAACACAGTGGGGGAAGTAAGTATTGAACACGTCACCTTTTTTCTCATAAAACATATTTCTAAAGGTGCAGTTGACTTAATTTTCACCAGATGTTGGTAACGACCAAAGAAATCCATATATGAAAAGAAAACCAATCTAATTAGTTTACAAATGAAGTTCTGTGTAAATGAAAGTACGCAGGGAAAAAGTATTGAACACATGAAGAAAGGGAGATGTAGAAAGGCAATGAAAGCCCAGACAGCAGCTGAAATCTCTCTGCCCTTCATCAGTGTAATTTAATATTCACTGCTTCAGTCCAACATCTGTATTAGCAGGAGGATGAAGATGAAATCAGAGTGGACATTTCAGCAAGACAATGATCCAAAACACAGCCAAGCAACCTCTCAAATGCTTTCAGAAAAGGAAAATCAAGCTGTAGAATGGCCCAGCCAGTCTCTTGACTTAAATCCAATAGAAAATACAAAATAAAGATCAGATTTGATAGACGAGACCCACAGAACCATCAAGATGTTTACGAAGTCTGTCTGTGAAAAACTCACCTGAGCAATGCATGTGACTTCATTTTTCATAAGAGAGGTGTCTTTAAGCTGCCGTCACCAAATACAGCCTAAACTTAGTCAAAACTTTTCCTTTTTTTCCTTAGCTATTAAATACAATTATTCAACATGTAGTTTTTTTTCCTGGGAATAAAATCTTTGATGCTGTGTCCACACCAGACGTGGAACGCGCGGATAAATCACGATATTCGCGCGTAAATAGATGCGTGAACATTTGACTTTACTCGCGCGTCAAATCCGCTTCATTCGCGCATCAAATCTGCTTCATTCGCACGTCAAATTCACTTCAGAACAGACGCAGATTCGTGTGATGGGCAGGGCTTCTGACTGCCCGGTGACTGTAGCTTCGTTGCTAAATGGCTAACATGGATTTTATTGATAAAATAACTGTGTTTATGTGCTTTTTATGAAGGCTGAAAAACAGCGTCGATACGTTTGGAGCAGTGTCTGAGTCCACTAGATGCTTTCAGAGGTGCACCCAGCACTGTGAGCTCATAAACTCCTCCAGAAACTTAACCTGGATGACGGAGGCTTTCAGCGGTGCTTCTGACTGAGCCGAGCCCAGTTTGATGAACTGTTGTCGGTGTCGGCTGGAAGAATTCCCCCGGGACACCAACAACAGGTGCTATGTCACAATCATGCCCCCACAAGAGCAAGCTCCTGATTCGTTAACGCGGCGCAAATGTCCGCAGAAGTTCAGATTTTTGAACTCGAGCGATTTGCGCAATTTGAAAGTACTAAACTACTGAAATGTATTTAATACTTTATATAAAAGGATTTTTTTGTGCAATTCATCATTAAACCGCACTAAAAAGACTATTAGGTCTAGCAAAGATAATATAATTTTGCCAACACGCACAATTTTTTTTCAATTACTTAATTTCAATGTTCTGCAATGATTTAATACACTTCAAATACACAACATAACACATTGAGAAAGAACAGGTTTACAAAAAGTCACATTAGATCAGTTGTGGTTGATCTAAATCCATCTCACACATCATTATTTCACTTTTTTTTACCATACTCAAACTCTCAAACCCATTCAGTCAAGAGTTTTCAGTGGAAAGCAGTGTATTTCTTTAGAAACCACCCTTGTGAATGTGACGCTCGCCGCAGATTTATCTCAATTCTCCTGAGAGGCGAGAAATGGGCCGATTATTATTATTATTTTTTAGAGTGTGAGCCGGGCTCCTTGTGTTATATACCAGCTGCTATTATCTCTGGTGTCTTTTCAACGGAGGTCGTCTGTGATTTTTCTCTGGGTCATTTACTCTGCAATATTAGTCTTAGCGGAGCCCGGCGCTTTCTTGGCTCCCAGAGGTCGTTTATTAAACATCGCAACACGACAAAATACTGCCGCGTATCCTTCAATGTCATTTTCACACAAAACAACTGGGGGTTTGATCTCGTAATTACTCAAATGTGAAGACGGCGGATTGTGCAGGTCAGTGTGTGAGCGGGCATAAATCAAAAGTGGAAAAGTCCATTTCTCATGTGGCGTGACGTGTGGCTCTAGAAAGCACTGACTCACTCGTTCTGTTGCCCGTGCGATACAGACTGATTCATCAATATTTAGGCAGGGTTATATGTATTGTATATTTGAACATGTGGTTTCACGATTTGTTTTAAGCTCAGTGAGTAAGAAGGGAAAGTGAGCCAGGCTGGGTGGTTCAGACACAAATGCGTTATTGTTTGGGAAGACAGCCTGAACGTACTGAGAGCGCTCAGTCTGACTGTATCATCATCATCATCATCAACAACATCATCATGTAGACATCCTTTCAAGTTCAGTGGTTCTTCAGTTTCACTCTTGTGATTTAGTGAAGAAAATGTGAACTTACTGTAGGTTTGGTAAATCTCAATGAAAAAGCAATCTGAGTAGATGCCAAGCTTTTTCTATGCTAATGATGGGTGAAGTTATGTGGTTGCTTGGTTATTGAGTATTTAAAAAAAAAAAGCTTATATAGTTGCTAGTAGGGGTGTCAAAATTAATTGTTTCTTCGTTGCACCGCGTTGCAGACGCGGACAATTCGGTATCGGTTCAGTAAGAATCATAACCGGTTATTATGTACTGACGTCATTTATCTCATATGCGCTATGTTGCGGTAGCTTACTATGGCGAGGGAGGCGAGCGCGAGTATTTCAGAATCAGAATCAGTTTTATTGCTAAGTGTGCTTCTCACACACAAGGAATTCGTTTTGGCTACAGAAGCTTCCAGTGTACATAAAGTGACAAGTGACAACACAAAATTAAATATGAGAAAAGAAAAAGGCGATAAACATTAGACATTAAACTATGGAGAGAGATCTGTTTCGTAATTCCAAACAAATATAATACGATCCACAAATAAATGTAAAGCGTTTGACAAATACCAAGTATATTCACAAATAAATACAATGAGATCCACAAATAAATCTTAGAGTTCCACAAACATTAATTACATTCACAAATAAGTAAAATTAGACTTGCAAATAAAAAACATACTCACACATATTTTTTTTTATTCTACAAACACAAATTTGCCTGACATTTATTTGTGAATTGCTTCCTGTGCATTTGTAGATCACTGTGGTATTTGTGGGTTGCTCTCTAAGCATTTGAGGATCACTGTGATATTTGTGGGTACCTCTCTGCCCATTTGTGGATCGGGCTGTGCATTTGTGGATTTTGAAACAGTTCTAACGTCAAGACGAACACTGATCCACAAATAGATGAACTCCACCCACCTTCTGCTTAAACCAATCAGATACCGGCACCGTGATGCTGACCAATCGCTGCTCGTTCTCGCTCCAACCAATCACGCTTTGCCTTACAATCAGAGCGGGACCAAGCCAGCCGCAATGAACCAGTCTCTTCAAAATGGACGCATTGCTGTAATAATATGGAGCTGTCCTTGCTTTTTCAAGAGACTGATTAATTGACTGCACGATGGCTTTTCTGTGTTTGTGCCCAGCCCGCACGGACGAGGCTCAATCCAGCTTCTTATTGACGATATCCGGTCGCGGGTTTTAAGGTGGACCGGATAGGTTTTTAAGGTGGACCGTATAGCGTCAATAAGAAGCTGCGAATAAGAAGCTTGATTCAACCTCGTCTGTTTATAAATGTTTCCTAGGAATACAGTGAATGACTTTAATCGAATCATTAATTAAACAGACAGCTGTCACACCAAACCGCAAAGAGGTTGACTGATTAATTGACTGCACGATCGCTTTTCTGTGTTTGTGCTCAGCCTGCATGGTTACTCCTAGTGCAATCACTGTATGCAGATGGTGCAAGAGAGGATGATACAGCTTACACTCGCTGTTTATAAGTGTTTCCTTGGATTACCATAAAGGACTTTAATCGATATTATCATGGACTTTATTAAAAAAAAAAAATTATATATAGCTAAACTTTGATAGAACAGAAATATAGCCATCTGTCTAAAACTAAACATTCTAATGTCATTTATTAGGCAAGTAACAAACTGAAACAAATGTTTTTTATATGCAAAAAAAGTATTTATATGCAAAACAAAACCTAATACATTTTTAAAGCAAATTAATTTCTTCCTGATTTATACTTCTACATGTATTATATCTGATTTAGGTTCACAACTTGCATCCTACATGAAACTAGGTGAGGGAGACAGTTTCCATCGTTTGGCTGAGGGTCTCATCTGCAGGGTGAAGCGACACAAGCTGGACAGTCATCATCTCTCTCTATTAGCGAGCATCAACCAGATTTACACAATGGCTTGCCTTCTGCCCATTAGTAAAAGCTTGAGCAAAAGATTAAAGAGAAGATAACATTTGATGTGGAATGATGAACTTGAATTTATTCTTTTAACAAATATAAACAAGTATACTGTACATAATTTTTAGGGTTGCTTGCACTGCAGGGATATAAGGTTATTATAATAAACGTTCATTTTCAATGTATTAATCTAAACATTTAAACATAAATAACAGAATAATTTGAGTGAACATTTGTTCTGCACTAATGTACATATAACTTTAGATGCTTGCACTGCACTAATGTAAATATGCAGTTTTTTTTTGTGCATAGAGAATTATTAGGATGTCCACCTCCATCAAATGTTGTACGAACCAATCTACTACAGTCTGACCCCCAGTGATGCTCAAACACTTTTTTTATTTAATTACATTTAATGTTAATCTTTTATATAAGATTACAAGAATAATGCAAAATGCGTTTGGTTTAAGTAGCTAAAATGTAATAAATGGGATACCACCTCCAACTCATTTTCAGCAAAGAAAACCCTGAACTATGTGAATATAAGTAACTACACATTTGCACTGCAGTAGTTAAAAAGGTAAATAACTTCAGACATTTGCAATTTATATTTATGTAATAATAAATAATTTGACTCATTAATGTTAAACATTTCCGTTACAGTGATGTGTAATAATACAACATTAAACAATTATCATTAAAAGTGATGTGTGTATGAATTTTGTTTCAATCTGTAGTCATCTTGGCAGGTAAAAGTAAAAAAAAAAAAAAAGAAAGAAATAAAGAAAGAAATGGTCAGCTTCTTCTCAGATGGTCCGTAACATGTTGATGTCTTTGTAGAGGAGCTGGGTCATCGTCATCCTGAGCATAAATAACCTGCTACTCAAACTATGCAGCTTCCCATCATCATGCTGATCTCTCCTGTCACTCCACCCTTACAGGAAACTGAAAAATAACCTATAGTTTGTAATATTCATAGTTATGGATTTTAAGGACACAATTTACACAAACATGTAAGTAGACAGAAGGATGGATGGATAGATAGAAGTGATGTGTAACAGGTGTCCCATCAGCAACACACCCGTCCATATTCACTCAGATCCTGAACTCAACGAAAGAGGCCATCCACCAATGTACTCAAATGGGATTTATTTTCTGAGATAAAACAAAAATATGCAACACAGGAAAGTGCAGGATTTAACATTCGGCTCTCTCTGTAACATTCACCAATCTCTGTGTGAATCTACGGTAAGCATTTTCTTAAACTCAAAAACATAACACATATAAATTGATAGACAACATACCTGAGATAAAACAAAAATATGCAACACAGGAAAGTGCAGGATTTAACAATCGGCTCTCTCTAAAAGGGAAAAATACAAAAATTCTCGTTGAGATATTGTATACAACACTAAAATGCAATAGCAATGTGGCTTTTCAGTTAGCAAAACACAAATCATCTCAATCGTTCCAAAATAAAGATTAGGAAATCAAAACATGAACTAGTATATTATTCACACAACATACACATTTATTTCGATCACTGAAATGATATAAAATTGTTTATATTATCCCTTCTTAATCTGTTTACAAGAGAGCGACGAGCTGCGCTTACCTGTAACCGATCTCTGTGAATCTACGGTAAGCGCAAAGGGACACAATGCGAAAAATTCCTGCAATTTTTATAACCACAAGGGGGCACTCAAACCATTTCATTTATAAAGCCTAATTTTATGTTATTCAATCTGATGAATTATATCGTCTTTTCAACTCCGTTACAGATGCAGGTAATTAAAATAAAACAAAAACTGGTATGAACTGTGAGAAACAGACACGGCTAGCGTTATATTGCTGTTCGTATAAATAGCATAATAATACTCACCCTTAAAATGATCAATGTAACTCGAAATGTAGAATTTTAACCTCTTCTTTGCTGTTTGGTGACAGCTGTCTGTTTAATTAATGATTCGATTGAAGTCATTCACTGTATTCCTAGGAAACATTCATGGATGGCCTCTTTCGTTGAGTTCAGGATCTGAGTGAATATGGACGGGTGTGTTGCTGATGGGACACCCGTTACACATCACTTCTATCTATCCATCCATCCTTCTGTCTACTTTTTTCTTCTTTTTTTTTACTTCTACCTGCCAAGATGACTACAGATTGAAACAAAATTCATACACACATCACTTTTAATGATAATTGTTTAATGTTGTATTATTACACATCACTGTAACGGAAATGTTTAACATTAATGAGTCAAATTATTTATTATTACATAAATATAAATTGCAAATGTCTGAAGTTATTTACCTTTTTAACTACTGCAGTGCAAATGTGTAGTTACTTATATTCACATAGTTCAGGGTTTTCTTTGCTGAAAATGAGTTGGAGGTGGTATCCCATTTATTACATTTTAGCTACTTAAACCAAACGCATTTTGCATTATTCTTGTAATCTTATATAAAAAGATTAACATTAAATGTAATTAAATAAAAAAAGTGTTTGAGCATCACTGGGGGTCAGACTGTAGTAGATTGGTTCGTACAACATTTGATGGAGGTGGACATCCTAATAATTCTCTATGCACAAAAAAAAACTGCATATTTACATTAGTGCAGTGCAAGCATCTAAAGTTATATGTACATTAGTGCAGAACAAATGTTCACTCAAATTGTTCTGTTATTTATGTTTAAATGTTTAGATTAATACATTGAAAATGAACGTTTATTATAATAACCTTATATCCCTGCAGTGCAAGCAACCCTAAAAATTATGTACAGTATACTTGTTTATATTTGTTAAAAGAATAAATTCAAGTTCATCATTCCACATCAAATGTTATCTTCTCTTTAATCTTTTGCTCAAGCTTTTACTAATGGGCAGAAGGCAAGCCATTGTGTAAATCTGGTTGATGCTCGCTAATAGAGAGAGATGATGACTGTCCAGCTTGTGTCGCTTCACCCTGCAGATGAGACCCTCAGCCAAACGATGGAAACTGTCTCCCTCACCTAGTTTCATGTAGGATGCAAGTTGTGAACCTAAATCAGATATAATACATGTAGAAGTATAAATCAGGAAGAAATTAATTTGCTTTAAAAATGTATTAGGTTTTGTTTTGCATATAAATACTTTTTTTGCATATAAAAAACATTTGTTTCAGTTTGTTACTTGCCTAATAAATGACATTAGAATGTTTAGTTTTAGACAGATGGCTATATTTCTGTTCTATCAAAGTTTAGCTATATATAATTTTTTTTTTTTAATAAAGTCCATGATAATATCGATTAAAGTCCTTTATGGTAATCCAAGGAAACACTTATAAACAGCGAGTGTAAGCTGTATCATCCTCTCTTGCACCATCTGCATACAGTGATTGCACTAGGAGTAACCATGCAGGCTGAGCACAAACACAGAAAAGCGATCGTGCAGTCAATTAATCAGTCAACCTCTTTGCGGTTTGGTGTGACAGCTGTCTGTTTAATTAATGATTCGATTAAAGTCATTCACTGTATTCCTAGGAAACATTTATAAACAGACGAGGTTGAATCAAGCTTCTTATTCGCAGCTTCTTATTGACGCTATACGGTCCACCTTAAAAACCTATCCGGTCCACCTTAAAACCCGCGACCGGATATCGTCAATAAGAAGCTGGATTGAGCCTCGTCCGTGCGGGCTGGGCACAAACACAGAAAAGCCATCGTGCAGTCAATTAATCAGTCTCTTGAAAAAGCAAGGACAGCTCCATATTATTACAGCAATGCGTCCATTTTGAAGAGACTGGTTCATTGCGGCTGGCTTGGTCCCGCTCTGATTGTAAGGCAAAGCGTGATTGGTTGGAGCGAGAACGAGCAGCGATTGGTCAGCATCACGGTGCCGGCATCTGATTGGTTTAAGCAGAAGGTGGGTGGAGTTCATCTATTTGTGGATCAGTGTTCGTCTTGACGTTAGAACTGTTTCAAAATCCACAAATGCACAGCCCGATCCACAAATGGGCAGAGAGGTACCCACAAATATCACAGTGATCCTCAAATGCTTAGAGAGCAACCCACAAATACCACAGTGATCTACAAATGCACAGGAAGCAATTCACAAATAAATGTCAGGCAAATTTGTGTTTGTAGAATAAAAAAAAATATGTGTGAGTATGTTTTTTATTTGCAAGTCTAATTTTACTTATTTGTGAATGTAATTAATGTTTGTGGAACTCTAAGATTTATTTGTGGATCTCATTGTATTTATTTGTGAATATACTTGGTATTTGTCAAACGCTTCACATTTATTTGTGGATTGTATTATATTTGTTTGGAAATATGAAACAATTCTGGCTCCATATTAAACAGAGATGCAGTAAGTAAAAAAGATCTGGATGTTGAATTGTATGTACAGATATGTTATAAATATACAGGTTATAAGGTGCTGTGTGTCAATGCGAATGGAGAAAGTATTGCACTGTATATTGTTATAAGGTGCTGTGTACAAGTGCGTATGAGAAAGTATTGCACGTTTATTGCACAGTAGGGGAATATTTAACTGTTCATGAGGTAGATGGCTTGAGGAAAGAAACTTTTCCTGTGTCTGGCTGTTTTTGTGCTTGGTGCTCTGTAGCGCCGACCAGACGGTAACAGTTCGAACCGGTTAGTGTGCTGGGTGCGAGGCGTCCAGAGTGATTTTGCGAGCCCTTTTACTCACTCTGGAAGAGTACAGTTCTTGAAGTGTAGGAAGGGTAGTGCCAGTGATTCGTTCAGCAGCCCGGACTATTCGCTGTAGCCTACGGAGGTCAGTTTTGGCAGCTGAGCTGAATTTAAAACGCTGAATTTAAAACGCTCCAACTACTTAAAAACGCAGAAACTCAGCACAATTTCTCTGCGTGTGTGTTTGCTGGACAGTCTTTCACTGACACTTACAGCAGAAGCCCCTATTTCACTGCGATCTGAGAGAATGAAAGTAAACTCCATTTCTCTCTCTCTCTCTCTCTCTCTCTCTCTCTCTCTCTCTCTCTCTCTCTCTCTCTCAATTCAATTCAATTCAATAGTTGCTTTATTGGCATGACAAATTTTACAAATGTATTGCCAAAGCATTTATAAAGTTTACATAAAAAAGTAACATGCATATATAATAAAAAAAACAGCACACAATATAGTAGTAGTAAAAAAAAAAAAAAAAAAAAAAAAAAAAAGAGAATAAAATAATAATTATATATATTAATAATAATATATATATATATATACATATATATATATATATATATATATATATATATATATATATATATATATATATATATATTTTAATTAAATAAAATATAAATAATGTATCATATTATTCAATATATCATATTTATGGTGGCTTGAGAAAATCATAACTTTCCGCCAGACTGTTATACAGAATTAAGTTTACGCTCATTTAACTCAGACTACCAATCTGCCAATCACTGATGACCTTTTAACTTACTAGCCACACCCTAGCAACCACTTACGCCACCCTAGCAACTGTCCCATAGACTTCTATTGTAAAATAAAAATTAACAAACTGCCATTGACTTTACATTGGACATAGTAACAACATACCAATTCATACTAACAATATACTACTCCATACCAGAAACATACTAATCATACTAGCAACATGCTAATTCATACATAAACATACTAGCAACATGCTAATTTATACTAACAATATACTAATCCATAATGGAAACATACTAACAAACATACTAATCATACTAGCAAACATGCTAATTCATACTAAATTCATGCTAGCAGCATGCTAGTTTACACTAGAAACATGCTAGTGACATGCTAAATCATACTCAATGTTAACGACATGCTAATTTATGCTAGAAACATGGTAATTTATGTTAGCAGCTGCCTAGCAACCACTCAGAACACCTTAACAAGCACCTAGCAACATCTTTTTAACCATCTAGAACACCCTAGCAACCGCCTAGCAATCACCCAGAACACCTTAGCAATGGTCTAGCAACGCCTTAGTAATGACTTAGAACACCCTGGCAACGCCTTAACAACCGCCTAGCAGCCACTCAGAACACCTTAGCAACTGCCTAGCAATGCCTTAGCAACCATTCAGAACACCATAGCAACTGCCCAGCAACACCTTATCAACCACTCAGAAGATCCTAGCCCCGGCCTAGCAAACATACAAAACACCCTAGCAACCACCTAGCAACACCTTAGCAACGACCTAGAACATCTTAGCAACCACCTAGCAGCCAATCAGAACATCTTAGCAACTGCCTAACAACGCCTTAGCAACCACTCAAAACACCCTAGCAACCACCTAGCAATGCCTTAGCAACCGCCTAGCAACCACTCAGAACACCTTAGCAACTGCCTAGCAACAACTCAGAACACCCTAGCAACCACCTAGCAACGTCTTAGCAACCACCTATCAATGCCTTTGCAACGACCTAACAGCCACTCAGAACACCTTAGCAACCACCTAGCAATGCCTTTGCAACGACCTAACAACCACTCAGAACACCTTAGCAACCGCCTAGCAATGCCTTAGCAACCACTCAGAACACCCTAGCAACACCTTAGCGACCACCTAGAGCAGCCTAGCAACACCTTAGCAACCACTCAGAACACCCTAGCAACTGCCTAGCGACCACCTAGAACACCCTAGCAACGCCCTAGCAACCACTCAGAACAACCTAGCATTCGTCTAGCAGTGCCTTAACAACCGCTCAGTGGTCGACTAGCAACCTTAACCAGAATACCCTAGCAACACCTTAACAACTACCTGGGAACACCCTAGCAACGCCTTAGCAACCGCCAAGCAACCACTCAGAACACCCTACCAGCCGCCTAGCAATATCTAAGCAATGACTCAGAACACCCTAGCATTTACCTTAGCAACCATTCCGAACACCCTAGCAACCACCTAGCAAGAAACATGCCAATCCATACTAGAAACCTGCTAACCTATGAGATCTATCTCTACCAACTGCTTCACACTTAAAAAGTACTTCAATTATTTAATTTTATAGCTACTTTAAACTTTCAGACTAGACTTTCTCAAGACACCATAAAGTTTGTCTACGAACTTTACTGTTCTAGTATTATTCAATATATCATATAACTCATATATTTATATATATCATATAACTCATATCATATCACTCAAATATATCATATATCATTCAATGTATCATATTATTCACATATATCAATAAAATAAAAGATCAGAATAAACTGTCCATTTAACAATCAACATTTTAGGATAAAACGGTAATAAAAACAATAATAATCAGTATATTTACAATGATTCATTTATAATAATCTAGGTGTGTGTGTGTGCGTGTGTGTGTGTTTGCAGGCGCATCACTGATGGTTTTATTGGTCTGCTCTCTCTTTTTGTGACAGGCACTAATGTATTGCGCCGCTAGAAGGACACAGTCAGTTTTTTCCCCTAGTAAATATTGCAGTTGTGTTTTATTGTCTGACTCAGTGAATTGTGGGTAAATGCTCTGTAGTTTGGGGTAGAATGTGTCTCGGATGTGCTGATAGTTTGTGCAGCGGGTGAGGAAGTGTTCCTCCGTCTCCACCTCTGCCTGGGCACAGTGTGGGCAGATGCGGCTCTCTCTAGGTTGCCAGTTCTGTCTGTATCGGCCCGTCTCTACAGTCAGACTGTGAGCACTCAGCCTGTATTTGGTCATTGTTGTTCTTAATTTACTGTCCTTTACTGTGCTCAGATATGTTGCTGTGGTATAATCTCTGTTTAGGTCTAAATAACACTGAAGTTTACTTTGTTTTGCTGCTGCTTCATTCCAGTAAATCAGATACTCCTCTTTTCGTGCATTTATTATTTGATCTCTCTCTCTCTCTCTCTCTCTCTCTCTCTCTCTCACTGTGGCCCATTTGACCTGCTGGGTGTGACTTTTCCTCTCGGCTGTTACAGCGATACTGTTTATATTTGTTTATTTGCTGTAAGTGCTCGTGTTTTTTAAAGGTACAGTTTATATATCTTACTGTTTGTATTAAATTAGAGATGCTCCAATCAGCATTTTTGGGACCGATCACCAAAATCATGATCTGCCGATTGCCGATCACTGCCGATCACATAATGGCAGGGGAATGGGAATCTTTTATCTAATCTAGCAGAATATGCACCATTTGTAGAAATGAAACTAACTCTAACTATATTGAAAAAAACTGTAGAAATAGGCTACAGTCAAGATCTTGTCCACCAAGATCCTCCAAGTGTTTATTTTAGAAAATGAGAACTTAAGGCTACTGTAGGCCATCTTTCCCAAATAAGGCAGAGTAACTTAAAATTATTCCAAACAAAGAGGGCTCAGGCAGACCAACACACATCAGATCAGCTTAATGGGATGTAGCCTCTTCATACATTGATTACATTTCATAATTGGCAGCAAAATGTAAAACTATACCAAAACTGGCTACTGCCACAAAGGACAAAATATGGCAAGTGTTTTTTTTCTTTTATTATTATGAGTCAGGAACCAATTACATCAGGTCCAAAAAATAAAATTATGTAGTAAGCTACTTTAAGCCAACGCCTTCCTTTCTAAATAACAAGGCAGAAACAAGGAGGAACAACCAGATGAACTAGTATCTGAATGAGTACTAGTACCTATTAAATAGATACTAGTATCTAATTAATAAGTACCAGTACCTAATGATTAAATAGCAGTACATAAAAATATTACTAGTCCCAACTGGAATACATACTAGTCAAAACTGAATTTGATATCTCAATGACAGATCCCATGAAAATCAATGGACAAATTTTACATCTGTTACTAGTAACAACAGAATAGTTACTAGTCACTATTAAAATAAGTACTAGTGTCTAATAAATAAATGCTTTTGGGGTTAGCCGATCAAGCTATTTTTAGCCAATATCGGCCGATCGTGATCGGTGGCCGATCAATCGGAGCATCACTATATTAAATGACAAAATTGTATTACAAATATTATATAAATATAAATATATTTATACATTTTAATACAAGAATTGTTGTGCTGTGAAAAAAATCTAAAACTGTGTATGGAAAGCATCGTCAATGCACCGTGTGTATCGAATTGAACCGAATCGATGGCATGATAATCGTAACCGAACTGTGAGACCAGTGTAGGTTCACACATCGAGTTGTTTGGGTGATGACTTTGTAGAACTTTGTTTATTATGAGTGATGTTGGGTGGTTGCTAGGTTACAAAGTATTTTCAAATGCATGCATAGTTGCTAGTGATGTTGAATGGTTGCTAGGTTACCAAGGATTTTCAATCATATATCATATCATATATTTTCAAGCGCATCTATGGTTGCTAGGGTGATGTTGGGTGGTTGGTAGGTGAGCAAGTATTTTCAAGCACATCTGTTTTGTTGAATGGTTGCTAGGGTGATGTTTTTTTTTTTTTTTGTTTTTTTTTTGCTAAGTATTTTTAAGAGCATATATAATTGCTTTGGTGATATTGGGTGGTTGCTAAGTTACCAAGTATTTTCAAGTGCACCTGTAGTTGCTAGGGGGATGCTGGCGGGTTGCTAGGTAAGCAAGTATTTGCAAGCACCTTTATATTTGCTAGAGTGATGCTTGGTGGTTGGTATAGCTCAGGGGTGCCCAAGCTCGGTCCTGGAGGGCCGGTGTCCTGCAAAGTTTAGTTCCAACCCCAATCAAACACACCTGGGCTAGCTAATCAAGCTCTTACAGCTTTCTAGAAACACCCTTGCAGGTGTGTTGAGGCAAGTTGGAGCTAAACTCAGCAGGATACCGGCCCTCCAGGACCGAGTTTGGACACCCCTGGTATAGCTAGTATTTTCAAATGCATCTATAGTTTCTTGGGTGATGTTGGGTGGTTGCTAGGTTACCAAGTATTTCCAAGAGCAACTATAGTTGCTAGGGTGATGTTCGGTGGTTGCTAAGTTACGGAGTATTTTTAAGTGCATCAGTGGTTGCTAGGGTGATGTTGTGTGATTGTTAGGTTACAAAGTACATCTATAGTTGCTAGGGTGAGTATACCAAGTATTTTCAAACACCTCTATAGCTGCTAGGGTGATGTTGGGTGGTTGCTAGGTTATCAAGTATTTCCAAGAGCAACTATAGTTGCTAGGGTGATGTTGGGTGGTTGCTGAGTTACGGAGTATTTTTAAGTGCATCAGTGGTTGCTAGGGTGATGTTGTGTGGTTGTTAGGTTACAAAGTACATCTATAGTTGCTAGGGTGAGTATACAAAGTATTTTTAAATACATCTATAGCTGCTAGGGTGATGTTCGGTGGTTGCTAGGTTATCAAGTATTTCCAAGAGCAACTATAGTTGCTAGGGGGATGTTGGGTAGTTGGTGTACAACATAGTTTCAAGTGCATCTATAGTTGCTAGGGTGATGTTGGGTAGTTGCTAGGTTACCACGTATTTTTAAGTGCATCTATAGTTTCTAGGGTGATGTTGTGTGGTTGTTAGGTTACCAAATACATCTATAGTTGCTAGGGTGAGTATACCAAGTATTTTCAAGCACATCTACAGCTGCTAGGGTGATGTTGGGTGGTTGCTAGGTTACTAAGCATTTCCAAAAACTATAGTTGCTAGGGGAATGTTGGGTGGTTGCTATACCAAGTATTTTCAAATCCATCTATATTTTCTAGGGTGATGTTTAATGGTTGCTAGGTAACCAAATATTTTCAAGTACATCTATAGTTGCTAGGGTGAGTATACCAAGAATTTTCAAAAAGATCTATAGTTGCTAGGGTGATGTTGGATGATTGCTAGGTTGCCAAGTATTTCTAAAATCAACTATAGTTGCTAGGGTGATGTTGGGTAGTTGGTACGGGACCAAGTATTTTCAAGCTTATTGATGGTTGCTAGGGGGATGTTGTGTGGTTGCTAGGTTACCAGGTTATTCAGATCAGTGGTTTTATTTCATGGTTTTTTATAACACCTGATAAGTGAGTGTTTTCCAAATAAATTTCCTAATATTTATTTATTTTTATGATATATTTTTCTCGTGACCATAGATTCTAGACGTTTTATTTTTTTTTTTTTTTACATTTTTTAATAATTTATTGGGGGGTTTCACCTTTATTGGGTAGGAGATAAGAGAATATTGACAGGAAAGCATGGGGAGCAGAGAGAGGGGAAGGATCAGCATAGGACCGCGAGGCAGAATTGAACTCGCGTCACCGTGAGTACCGGAGTGCATGTGTCGAGGCACTAATCTCTACACCACTGGCGCCGACTAGATTGTAGACGTTTGAGTTGTAAAGGCTGAGAGCTTCATTGTGATCACTGCATGCAGACAGAGATCAGCTCTTATTCCTCCAGCTCATGTGTTATTATGGCTGTGTATGCATGTGTACAGTATTGATGTGTGCGCCGTCAGATCATTGGCAATAAGATCAGGAATGTGTATTAGGAAAGTAAATGGGGTCAGTTTTGATTTCATGTTAACTTCAAAGCATAAAGCAACTGTTTTGTATCACCGTATTAAAAACAGGGCTTTTATTGGAGAGCAGGAGTACAGCGCGCTCTGGGCTTCATGGTTTTCATCATATAATGAGCGCTGAAGGGCTCTGGCCCTCAGTGAAGCCGCTCTGATATGTGACATGTGCCGTGTGTTCAGATAAATGTGTTTCCTTTGGAGAAAAGCGGTGCTCGGAGGAATCCAGACTGATTGAGTCCATTGTTACTGCCACTAATACAACATATTTCAGGGGCTGACTGGAGGAATGACTAGTAGGATTGGCCTTCAGCAGACAGACAGACAGACAGAAAGAGACTTTTCTGAGCTTTCCTTGAAAATAATATCTGCATTTGTGGTGATATTTGTTGTCACTGGAAGTAAATTAAACTCTCTCTGGGATATCTCAGTTGTTTCTTTTTGAAAACAGTGAGATTTAGGAGTGAATGTATGTTATTGCTTAAGGGGCTTGTCCTCTTTCTTTTGAGAAAAAGACCCTGGTAACTTTATGTATCATATGTTTCACAACATGTTTATTTTTTTTATAATATTGATGGTGCACTAAAACTATGTGTAAAAGGCACAGGTTGTTAACATCAGGTCTTAACATTTATTTTCATTTCATTTCACTTGTCATCATGTAAAAAGTTCTTTGCAAATAATGCAATAATATATTTGTTGCAATAATATTATTAATATTATTATAAATACCTTTCTCCTATCCTTAAATTATAGAAAATATTAATAACAAAAACATTTTTAATAACATTTATGCACTCAAAACAGCTAGCAAAAATGACAGTTTGTAAAGTCATGCATTTTTAATTTAATTGCATTTTTATTTGTTTTCATTTTCATGTAAAAACTGCTATGCAAATAATGCAATAATAAATGAAAAATTTTAAAATGAAAATTATGTCGAAATTATAGTGAAATATTAATAACAAAAGAAATGTATATTTAAAAATAATATTGATGGTGTTCTAAAACAGTATACAAAAGGGACATTTTATGAATTCAGGTTTTAACATTTAATTAATTTCCATGTATTTTTATATTAAATTTAAACTTGTGAAAAGTGCTATGCAAATATAGCTGTTGTTGTTATTATTATCATCAGCAACAACAATAATAATAATAATAATAATAGTAATAATAATAAAATATATCAATTATAATAATTTAATAATAATAATAATTATTATTATTATTAATAATAATAATAATAAAAGTAATAATTAATATGATGATGATTATTATTATTATTATTATTATTGTTATTATTATTATTATTATTATTATTATATTATTTATAATAATGATTTAAATTGATTTGATCAATATGATGATAATAAAATAATAATTAAAAATATATAAATAATAATAATAATAATAATTAACTTGATTTTATCGAAATAATAATAATAATAATAATAATAATAATAATAATAATAATAATGATAATCTTACTACTACCTACTACTAATAAAAAATATATCAATAATAATAATAATAATAAATATACTACTACTAATAGTAGTAGTAGTAGTAATATTTAAAATATATCAATAATAATAATAATAATAATAATAATAGTAATAATAATAATAATAATTAATATAACAATTGATAAATATAATAATAATTATAATTATAATAATAACACATTAATATATTATTTGTAATAAATGAAATCGATTTGATCTATAATATAATAATAATAATAATAATAATAATAATAATAATAATAATAATAATAATAATATTATTATTATTATTATTATTATTAATAATAGTAATAATTTAAAATATCAATAATAATAATAAATATAATAATTAAATATTAATAATATAAATACATATATTATTTGTAATTAAATGGATTTTATCGATATAATAATAATAATAATAATAATAATAATAATAATAATCATTTAAAATATATCAATAATAAAAATAATAATAATTTTAAATATAAATAACAATAATAATAAATATAATAATTAATAATAGTATTAATAAATATATTATTTGTAATTAAATGGATTTTATCAATATTATTATTAATAATACAGGGCTCGAAATTAACCTTTTTTCTTGGTAACACCGGTGCTCCTAACTTCAAAAATGTAGCCGCACCAGGCAAAATTTTCTCACACCCACAAAATATGATGAGCACAGTTACTACACATTTTATTTTAACAGATTCTATTATATATTAACACTCTACAACTAGCAAATAAACAAAAGTCAGCATGTGCTCATCGACCCTGCACACACTGCTTGACGTGAATGAGATGAACTGAAATTAACAACAATAACTGTTCTGTTCTCACGGGTGCTGTCTGATATTGCACAGATGATATTGATATATAACTTATTATGCATACGTCATCTTAATAGCAATACCAGTCTTTTCATGAGCTGAAATATTATTTCATTTTCATAGTGGACTTTAAACACTGGAAGTCTTTTATCCACTCTTGGAAAAGTGTAAATGCTGGATTGACATTCAGCACATGATCACTGATCAGATCTGCCATTATGTGTAACTTTAGGTGGTTTCTAAAACTAAATCTGCCAGTGTTGTTTTCTTTCTCTCGGATCCAGACTTTACCCGGCTGTAGCTCCCTGTCATCTAGGGATGCACCGATACCATTTTTTCCCAACCGATCCGATCTCGATACCAAAATTCTGAATATCGATCGATACCGATCCGATTCCGATACTGTGCCGTTTTTTTTTGTTGTCCCCAACGCGTTGAGACTGATAGGTGCATCTTTTGCATGGTTTACTAATGTTTTGCCGTTGCGCTGCTATGTGCTCTCGAGCGGAAAAAGCGTGTTATGTCAGTCTCCTCTTTTTCATTCTTCAATCAAATGAAAGCAGAGACGGGGTTGGGTTTTCTTTGAGGTGACAGCAGTGTCTGTGTTGTCAAGACGACTTCGGCGATCTTTTAATGATGGAGGAGAGACTTGTGGTCGCTGTTTCAAGTCATTCAAAGCTGTATGACTTTACAAATCTTGAATATCATAATGCAATTAAAAATTACAATTACTGACAGGAACACTCGCGCACAATACAGCTCAGCTGATTCAGTCGTTTCCTAGTGGCATAAAAAGAGCACAGCGCTCCTTTTTATCTTGTCATCAATAAAGGCAGTGCAGTGCGCCTCGCGTTTTTGGAATGGAAAAGCGCGTGCAGTCACAGTAACGTGCAACCACACGTGCCTACATATTTTGTCAAAGAAGCAAAATGAAAGAAGGATATTTCTGCTCATAGTTTGACACAGAATTGTTGACAAACCAGCCAGCGATGACGTGGATCACCTCTGTGCAGCCAGAGCCGTGTCATAAACTCAATAAATAGGCTAATGGTAATTTAGTGTTCAACTAGCAAACCAACCTTTTTTCCATTTGGAAAATTACAGTTATTAATAGTTCTTATATAATATAATTTTTTTAATAGCCTACATAGTCTAATCTACCAATCAAACAAATCTAAAGTTTTTTTTTTGCATAGGCTAATGGACCTCGCACCAAACTGAGGCTTTCATTTTACAGCTTAAAAAAACATGTATGCAAATAATGCAATATCATATGTAAACAACAAAATTGTTATATGCTATGTAGTAGCCAATACTTTACAAAAAGTCAACATAGAGCCTTTAGGTTCATTGTCTTTCATTACACGCAGCGCGCGCACATTAACCGCAAATGAGACCGAGGAAATAAGTCATAATCGTAATTAAAGACATAATCTTTAAACTAATGAATTCTATGAAACATGTTGACAGGGGATTTGTAATATTTAACATTAATTAATTAACATTAATTAAATGCATATTTAAAAACATGATTGGACAAACAGCCTGCCGGTTCTTTAAAAGTATTCAGTCAGTGTTTTCGTTTTGTAATTTACATTTGTCATTTAAGGGAAAGATCTAGAGCAGGATTTATTTTATTCTTTTTATTTTATTCTGTTTTTCTATGCTGCTAAAAACACAGCAGGTGAAGATGCTATATTATGTTCTGATGCTGTTTGCATTTAAAATAAATAAGTATTTTAAAATGCAATATTTAATGTGTCATACAAAATATAGGCACATCAATTATATTTTTATTAATATTTTAATATTAATCTGTTAGCGGTTAACATTCGGTTAACGAGCCAAAATTAAACGAAATGAGCAGTTTCTATAGCTCTGGTGCTAAACTAAAATCATCTTCTTTAGTAAAAAATAACAGACCTATAGGTATACATGACAGACGGCACAATCTAACTAAAAACATGCTTGCTGTAAAACTAGGCTACATTATTTGAGCATTCCTTTTGATATTGTCCTTTCCTTTTTAATATTAAGATTTTTCTTTGATATCTGCAATAGGCTATTGACATCGGTGGTAAAATAATCAGCCTTTTATTACATTTATTAATTATATTAAATTAAAGCCTGATATTTTCCTGCAGGTTTGATGCAGATTAAACTAAACCGTCTGATGCCATTTTTACTTAATAATTCCTCTCCAAATCTCGCCGTGAGAGAGACGGAGAAAGTTCAAAAGCCAAAACACAAACTGGTCTGTTTAATAAAATATTAATATATAAAATTACAGTGAAATATTCACAGTTTCAGAGTAGCCTATATTAGGCTAAATCATTTTCTGTTAATAACAATCCATATTGCGCCCGTCAGTTTCACCTTCAATTTATATAATAAACTACTGTGACCACAATGGGCCAGACTTTAAAACTTTTCGCAGCAATTAAAGTATTCACCTTAGAAAAATAAACTCAATCTGAAGGATGGGAGAACAAACTCATTGTAAGATTAATCTTATACGGAGCGCCGCACCTCACCTCTGCGCATGCAGCCGGCACGTGAATGAAAGCGCTTGATGCATTGGAGACAGCGCGCAGCGCTCCGGTATCTGCAGACATTTGCAAAACAGCAGCTCAAATGGAAGAAATAAGTGCGTTGAGGATCTGTCCAATGCATTATTGAGGCTTTTCTGATTAAACATTTCAGGTAGGCTTACTTTGTGTGCGAAGAGCAGGTAATAACCGTCTCCACTCCAGTATTGCAAATGCGATCTAATCTAACACACACAGCAGCGCAAACATGATGAAATAAACTCCTGCTGCAGGTCAAAATGAAACCATTTAATGCAAAACTAAATGCATATCTCCACTAATTATTTAGACTAAAAGGAACAAATAGTCTTAGTGAAAGTTTTTCCTGTTGTCAAATGCGACAAGCAGACTGAATTGTGAATGAATGGAGAATGATTGACAGGCGCAGCCGCGCAGCGGCGGGAAGCGCTGAACTGAACATGAATTTAAACACTTTAATATTCATCTGTACTTCACATTAAACTGTAGAATGGCTTCAGAACATTTCGGATATAGTGGGCCTACATGACAACGTTCTAGTGCCTTTAAATAGGCTTCATGTAGCCTATTATTTGGCTTATAAACACAGAATATAGTGCACGCGCAAGATCGGATTTGGATCGGTACCAGCTGGCCGATACCCGATCCAGCAAAAATATGCGATATCGAACCGATATCCGATCCAAGTATCGGCATCGGTGCATCCCTACTGTCATCGGAACTGAGTGATTGACAGCTGATATTAACCAATCCATTCGCGTTCTGTTCTAGGACAGTGGGCTAATATATTTTGAGGTCACACAGATAAAATTTCAGGCGCATATGCGACTAAAGCAGTCACAATTTCGAGCCCTATAATAATAATAATAATAATAATAATAATAATAATAATAATAATAATAATAATAATAATAATAATAATAATTTAAAATATATCAATAATAATAATAACAATAAAAATAATAACTATAATAATAATAATAATAATAATAATAGTAATAATAATAAAAAATATATTAGTAATAATAATAATAAGAAAAATTATAACTATAATAATAATAATAATAATAATAATAATTTAAAATATATCAATAATAATAATAATAAGAAGAAAAATGATAACTATAATAATAATAATAATATTAATTATAATAATAACAAATTAATATATTATTTGTAATAAATGAAATCGATTTTATCTATAATAATAATAATAATAATAATAATAATAATAATAATAATTAAAAATATATCAAAAATAATAATAACAATAAAAATAATAACTATAATAATAATAATAATAATAGTAATAATAAAAAATATATCAATAATAATAATAATAATAATAATAATAATAATAATAAAAAAATAATAACTATAATAATAATAATAATAATAATAATAATAATAGTAATAATAATTTAAAATATATCAGTAATAATAATAATAATAATAATAACAATAAAAATAATAACTATAATAATAATAATAATAATAGTAATAATAATTTAAAATATATCAATAATAATAACAAAAAGAAAAATAATAACTATAATAATAATAATTATAATTATAATACTAGTAATAATCATTGAAAATATATCTATAATAATAATAGTAATAATAATAAAAAATATATCAATAATAATAATAATAATAATAAGAAAAATAATAACTATTATAATAATAATAATAATAATAATAATAATAATAATAGTAATAATAATTTAAAATATATCAGTAATAATAATAATAGTAATAATAATAATAACAATAAAAATAATAACTATAATAATAATAATAATAATAGTAATAATAATTTTAAATATATCAATAATAATAACAAAAAGAAAAATAATAACTATAATAATAATAATTATAATTATAATACTAGTAATAATCATTGAAAATATATCTATAATAATAATAAAAATAATAATAATAATAATAATATAATATCTATATTTATTATAATAATTAATTAAATAGTTTTTTATCAATATAATAATAATTGTTGTTATTGTTTTTGTTGTTTCTGTTATTTAAAAAATATTATTTTAACACTTTATTTAGCACATTTTCATTTTGTAACATTACAATTTTAACTTTTTTTTTTTTTTTTACATGTATTTTATTACATCACATTTGGTGGAAGCATCTTTAAATCAGTTTTTAAATCATCTTTAAATCAGTTTTTACCTCTCTCAGCCCCAGGATCACTCCACTCTGTTTGTCTGGCGCGTGTGTGTGTGTGTGTGTGTGTGTGTGTGTGTGTGTGTGTGTGTGTGTGTGTGTGTGAGAGAGAGAGATGGGCAGCTCGGATCTGTGGTCAGGTCAGGGTTTATGGAAGAGGCAGAGATCAAACTGTCTGCACACACACACACACACACACACACACACACACACACGGTGCAGTCCAGACCTCCAGCCGTCTGTGTGGCTTCATGCCGTTGAGAATATTCAGTGTGTTTATAAAACAGCCCGAGAGTGTGTGTATGACAGAAGAGAGTTTATAAGACGGTCACAGTCTGTTTGTATGTGTGTGTGTGTGTGTCTGAGTGTGTCTATGTATGGTGTATGTATGTATCAATGCTTGTGTGCGAGTGTGTGTCTGTTTGTGTGCATTTGGGTTTGTGTGTGTCTGTCTGTCTGTCTTTCTGTCTGTTTCTGTGTGTGTGTGTCTGTGTGTGTGTGTGTCTGTGTGTGTGTGCATGCGTGTGTGTGTGTTTCTGTGCGTGTGTGTTTGTGGTGTGTGCGTTTGTGTCTGTCTATATCTGTGCATGTGATGTCTGTGTGTGTGCGCATGTATGTGTCAATGTGTGTCTGTGTGTATATGTGTCTCTGAATGTTTGTGTGTGTGTGTCTGTGAGAGTGTGTGTGTGTCTGTCAGTGTTAGTGTCTGTGTATGTGCTGTGTGTGTGCGCCTGTATGTGTATATCAGCTTGTGTGTCTGAATGTTTGTGTGTGTGTCTGTGAGTGTGTATCTGTGTTCATGTGTGTTTGTCTGTGTGTGTATGTGTTTGTGCATGTGTGTCTGTATGTATGTGTACGTGTGTGTGTGTGTGTGTATGTATGTCTCTGCATGTATGTATGTGTATGTGTGTCTGTCTGTGTGTCTATGACAGAAGGGAGTTTATAAGACGGTCAGAGTCTGTGTGTGTGTGTGTTTATTGAATCCGCATATGCCGTGTGTGTGTGTGTGTGTGTGTGTGTGTGTGTGTAAGTGTTTGTTTTGGCTGCAGCTCAGAGACGGTGGCAGCTCTTTAAGCATGTCGGGTTGAATGTTTTCATAGGTTAGTGATGGTGAAGTCGGCTCACTGTACTGTAACCCGAGGGCTCTTTACTCTGCTAGATTGGGGAACAGTTGCAAGGTGATACTTAAAGTAAAGTCTGAGTATTGTTGTAGAGTGTGCTTTACTTCTGGATGATACACATCTCGGGTGCTCCTATTAGGGAGCATTGAGATTAAATGGACATTTTGTTAAAGGTCTGCTTTCGCTTTTCTTTGCTCTCCTGTGTACAATTTTCTCTGAATTTTTGTGCCAAACTGTGGCCAGATTTTATTTATTTATTTATTTGTTTATTCATTTACTTATTTTAAATTATTTTTATTTTATTTTAGAGCATTGAGATTTAAATAATTTTTATTAGGTCATTTGCTTTTTATTTTTCTCCTGTATAAAAGGAGATTTTTATGTGTGAAGTGTTGAAAACTGTGGCCAGAATTTAATTTAATTTAATTTAATTTAATTTAATTTAATTTAATTTAATTTAATTTAATTTAATTTAAGTTTTTATTTTATTTTATTTTATTTTATTCATTCTTTTTTTTTTTTCGGCTTAGTCCTTCTTATTAATCAGGGGTCGCCACAGCGGAATGAACAGCCAACTTATCCAGCATATGTTTTATGCAGCGGGATGCCCTTCCAGCCCCAACCCAGCACTGGGAAACACCCATACACTTTTGCATTCACACTCATACACTACGGCCAATTTAACTTAACCAATTCACCTATAGCGCATGTCTTTGGACTGTGGGGGAAACCGGAGCACCCGGAGGAAACTCACGCGAACACTGGGAGAACATGCAAACTCCACACAGAAATGCCAAGTGATCCAGCCGAGGCTCGAACCAGCAACAACCTTAATTTAATTGAATTTAGTTTTTTCCCAGTACTGGGTTGCAGCTGGAAGGGCATCCGCTGCGTAAAACATATGCTAGATAAGTTGGCGGTTCATTCCCCTGTGGCGACCCCTGATTAATAAAGGAACTAAGCTGAAAAGAAAATGAACAGATGAATTTTATTTTATTTTATTTTATTTGGGAGCTTTGAGATTAAATAACATTTTTGAAGGTCTTCTGCTTTTTAGTTTTCTTCTGTATAAAAGTTTATGTGATTTATGTGATTTTTATGTGTGAAGTGTTGAAAACTGTGGCCAGATACTTATTTTATTGTTTTTAATTTATTTTATTTTTGAGCATTGAGATTAAACTAACATTTTAAAGTTTTTTTTTTTTTTTTTTTTTTTTTTTTTTTTCCTGTGTAAAAGTTTCAACTGATTTTTATATGTGAATTGTTGAACTGTGGCCAGATTTTATTTTACTTTACTTTACTTTACTTTTACTTTTACTTTTACTTTACTTTACTTTACTTTACTTTACTTTACTTTTACATTTACTTTTTACTTTTACTTTTACTTTTACTTTTACTTTACTTTACTTTTACTTTACTTTTAAATTACTTTTTCTTTACTTTTACATTTACTTTTTACTTTTACTTTTACTTTTACTTTTACTTTACTTTACTTTTACTTTACTTTTACATTACTTTTTCTTTACTTTTACATTTACTTTTTACTTTTACTTTACTTTACTTTACTTTTACTTTTACTTTACTTTTACATTACTTTTTCTTTACTTTTACATTTACTTTTTACTTTTACTTTTTACTTCACTTTACTTTTACTTTACTTTTTCTTTACTTTTACATTTACATTACTTTACTTTACTTTACTTTACTTTACTTTTACTTTTACTTTACTTTATTCACCAAACTCCCCAAAACATGCGGAACTAAGTAAACTCAACCATGAAAAAAAATAGTAATAAATTTTTATTTTTTTATTTCAAGCCATTGAAATGAATGGGTTTCATAGAGTAGCACTTTGCGTTTGCTTTAGACCGCGCGGTGACTACAGCTTATAGTAGGCTCATATTTTTGGCCATTTTTCTTTTTCTGCTGAAACCTAAAAAATGCCCCTTTACATTTGCCATTTTTATTTCTGCATTTGAGCTGTCTGTACAGTATTTTGTATGCTCTTTGCTCTCTTTTTCTTCTCTGGCTTTTGTTAAAGCTCTGTTCACTCACTTTGCTTTATAAAATGATTGCAATGCTGGTTGTACTGTATGGAAGGCCATACAAATAGTGTTTGACTGAACAAAAAAAATAAAGTTTGGACAGAACTGTGTGTTGGTATAGTGTGTCCACAGTCATATTGCAGTAATCTAAAGCAAATAAGTCTCTTTTTAAAAAATTTCTGACGTTAAAATAGGATCCAAATCCTAGCGATTTTTGAGGCCCACCGTAATGTGACGTAGGAGTGCAGTCTTCCCCGCCCACCGAATTGATTGACAGCCACGTATTAACATGTCTCCATAGTAACACATACAGTATAATCATATCAACAAGACAGGACGTGCACAAAACAACCAGGATTAAAAGATCTGTTCAGCTCTCTGTGATCATCAATCATCATCAAATCTGATCAAGAATGAGTTTTACATGTTTAAAACGTTTTAAAACAGTGCATGTGTGTAATAAATTACAGCGACTTTACCGTCTTTATCACCACAGCCGTGTGTCAGTACCAGGGGCGGCCTGACGGTCAATCTGGCCTGCCACCATGTCTCTGGCCCGCCGCCTAAAACCAACACACTGCACTACCCTCCCACCCCGCTCTTCACTTACCGATCGATCCTACAACCAGCACCCCCCCCCCCCCCCCCCCCCCCCCCCGGTTCTTCACTTACCGATCACTTCTACCACCCCGACACCCCCACCCCCTCACCCCCTCTTCACTTAGCGATCTCTTCAGATAACTCAAATAACAAACTCAAAAGATGTCTGAACGTTTCATATTACTTACACATGCTTATTCCGAATATATGTGAAAGAAACATGTCAGATTTTGTTTTAGAGAGCAGGCGTGAGGTTCAGCTGTGTGCTCTTTATTTTCTGTCTAAATTCAGGCTCAAACTGATACGGCTAACAGCTACTCTGACTGACAGTGTTAACACAGCGCAAAAGCGTGTGCTTAAAGGCGCGCAGGGGCGGACTGGCAATAGGGAGCACCGGGAAATTTCTGGTGATGTGGAGCTGATCCGCGACTCACAGCACATTGTTAGCTGACTAATCAGAGTCCCTTGAGGGCGGGCCTTTCAGAGGAACTAGGAAATATGACAGTCATTTTCATGTTAGCAGAGTAGCTGTATACAAGTAAATTATAGGTGGGCATAGATTATTTTTTTTATCTAGATTAATCTCACTGTAATCTTGGAATTAATCTAGATTAAAATGACTCATTTGAATTCTGCCGAAGGCATTCAGAATATGTGTGCTACCCAAATAATGACTAAATATAAGTCTTTGAGAACGGGTTTCTCAAACCAGGTGGCTCATTAGACCAGGGGCTCATCTCCTGTTTCCAAAATGCATCACAAATAGGGCTGTGTATTGGCAAGGGCCTCGCGATACGATACGATACATATCACAATACATGGGTCACGATACAATATAACGCAATATATCACGATACAATAAATATTGTGATATATTGCAATAGTTTGTATTAGTATGTGTGTGACATTATATTGACAACTTGATAAAGTCGGCAGACAAATTAAAATTCCAATTCCAATTTATTTTCCATCCATTCCAATTCATTAAAACTGCACAGTGTGATTGAACAGAGAACTATGTATATTGCAAAGCTTACAAATGGCATTTATTTTTTGTCTAATTCAGTACTCCCTGGTATAGCATTTAGGGTTGGGCTATGTTGACCAATTTGGCATCGTACGATGTCTAATGTGAAACATGGTGATGGACCATGGCATCGTTGTCATAGGGGGAGGTGAATTAATTATTTATGAATAATTCATAAATTCATAACTAATTAATTATTTGTAGCCTACAGTTTCAACTACCTAACCCGCATGGCCTTTGTTTTACTCATAACCAAATCATAAATAAATAAATAAATAAATAAATAAATAAATAAATAAAGAAAGAAAGAAAGAAAGAAAGAAAGAAAGAAAGAAAGAAAGAAAGAAAGAAAGAAAGATAAGTTACACACAAATTACCACCTGTCAATCCCTTTTTTTTTCCGTGGGAATCTGGCATGACTAGGCAGAGTGAACTATGCCGTTGTGGCGTCCACACACTTGCTTGGTAAAAAAGGTGCACAAACAACAGGAACCAACCAACAGTATCTGAGGGTTTAACTAAAATGACTAAGTACAAGCGTGAAAAGCGAAAGATTGAAGCAGTGTACTGACGCTGTGACACGTTACCTGATAGAATCAAAAGACAGAAGAGTCGTTAGATAGAGACTAGATTAATTAAATATCACGTTTAACAACTATAGTGAGACGCAATCCAGCGGTACATCCTTGATAAACTGTCCGTACCAATGACTGTATAAAATATACAGTCCGTACAATGTTCTCGGGAGCTCAGACGAGCACATGACAGTGTGTGTGTGTCTGTGTCTGTGTGTCTGTGGTCACGTGATGTGCGTTTTTCAGCAGACGGAGGGCTGTTCAGAAATGCCAGATGAAACGCCAGTTTGGATGTGGATCATTTTCGTTCTGAAATGCCATTTTAAAACTAAGCTGTATCAGTGTAAACGGGGCCTGAGTGTGTGTTTTTCACGAGCGGGTATGCAACGGGGGCGGTGCGGAGGATCGGTGATGCCACCTCAGCATCATGATGTCTATAGGCCATCAGCCCTAATAGCGTAAAAACCAAAGTGCAGCCACACGTCAGCTCTAAAAGCTGGAGGCACCTTTATATTTTATGCCATGATCACTCTTGCTTACTTCTGATACCGTACTACTTGGCATCTACAGGAGCGGAGGAGGAGGTCATTTGGCACAACTTGAATCGATACTTGAGGTTGGACTATCGATACACTATCGTAAAAGAAATTATCGCGATAGTTAGATGTATCGATATTTTTGCACAGCCCTAATCACAAACTGCTTGAGAAACTGTTCTACTATGATAATTGGTGATGAAAATAAATGATGTTCAATAAGATGTACTTGTGTTTACTAACTGTTTATTCAGTTAAACATGAATTGTGAACTGTAGGCCTACATAAACTCCAAACAGCGATTTTTGATGACCTTTGATCCGGCTAAAGACTTAAAGGACCACACACACACACACACACACACACACACACACACACACACACACACACACACACACACACACACACACACACACACACACACACACACAGGAAATGCGGAAGTTTTTTCTTATCATTTGGCGTGCGTTATTAAATTCCATAACACTCTTATCAGTCTTTACTCCTTATTTGCGTCTAATACACCAGTTTGTCACGGGGGCATGAATGAAATGTTCATGAGTGAAGGTGAAACTGCCAAACTGCAGATAAAGTCACCCCAAATTACAGGAAACTCTTACATGAAAGCACTTCACGTAAACCCCTTAATTATATTATTGTTATTAAGGCAAATAACTAGATTACAGATGTCCATGTAAGGCCCCGTTTACACTAATGCATTTTCGTTTTGAAACGGCATTTTAGATCAAAAACGATCTGCGTCCACACTAGCGTTTCATCTAGCGTTTCTAAATATATCTCCGTCCACACTACTTCACCAAAAACGTATATCACGTGACCATTCGTGCACTCTGGGCATGCGCGTTCAAGTATAAACGGGAAGCATGTGTTTCGCTCGGCATTTGGTTATTGTTAGTCAACAAATGCTGGTTGAACGATAAATGCGAGCGATTAGCGAGTGCTCGAACAATAGCTTGCCTCTTGCGAATATATGCAGCTGCTGTAGTAAAAAAGGCAGAGTTTAAATGTACAATGGCGCCTAAAACGGACAATAGTGCAAACAATGCTACCATTTCTGTGTCCCTGTTGTTGTTTACAGTGAAGGCTGGTCTGCCGTCTTCCGGCAGCGTTATAGTCATGCGATAGGTGCTTGACAAATAAGAGAAGGATACGGAATGACCCAAAAGCCCCAATCAGGTAGCGAGTCTCAGCAGCCACGCCTCCGTTTTCAGATGTCTCCGTTTTTCCCCATCCACAATGAGACGGAGCAGCAGCGGTTTAGAAGGAAAACGACCTCTCCAGCGTTTTCAAAACGCTCCGTTTTCGTGGCTTGAAAACTCCGGCGTATTGTGTACGGATGGCGTAAGTCAGTGGTGTCTTCGAAGTAAGCGAAAGATACAGAAGGGCATCCTGCTGATTTGATTGAGAAGGGCACTTTTTTGTCAGACGGCTCACCGGTTTGATTTTCATTCATCGTCATTCATTTTAAAAAACACCCGCTCCATTTTATTTGTATGTTTTACTCGAACGCATAAACTCTACAGGTGTCTGATAGTTAGATGTGGATCTAACATTAATCAGATTCACTCTAGTGAACTGCATCCATGTTAGCACGTAACATTTGATGTGGTCATTTCACAGTAGGAATACACACAGGTTCGAAGACTCGTTCTCGCCACCTACAGTGCAATTCGGTCAGGTATACATCCGCGCTTAAATATCAAGGTGAAAGTCATCACAGCTTGCGTAGAATAGACCCAGCTCCCAACCCAACTTTGAGAATAGATTAACAGCGATATTTTTTTTTTCTCGCCCGATAAGAGACTCGCGTTAACGCCGATAGCGGCCCTCCACTAGTAAAAATATATGATATATATAAAAAATAATGTGATTTTCTACAAATGAAGCATGAGCACACAATGCTTTGCATCTTATTAACACAACCAAGCCTTAAAAATACACTCTGGACCACCCCTTTAAAAACACTCCAAAAGTTTAACTAATAAATAATCATTCACTGTATTTTAACATGCCCGTGATATCAATATTATTCATGCTCATTATCACGACAAACTGAGTTCTTAAAAATCATCATACTTCGTCAGTTTTTGATTAAAGATTACTAATAAATCATTTGTTCACCTCAAGATTAGCAATGTGTGCAGAATAAACATTGTACATTTTGCTTTCATGCAAACTTTAAAGTTCAACATGTTGAGCTCCTTCATTTCACTCTCAGATTATAAGGTTTAATGGAGTGTCATATAGACAGTGATGAACTGTCTCTCTCGTCATTTTGAGGTGAAGATGTGTGTTTGTTGAATCTGTCATTGACGGTTGTTCCTCACACCTCAGAGACCCGCCGGCGTCCACCTCTACACTCGAATAATAAATCTGGGTGGTCCGTCCGCTGCGTATTCGCCCGCCGCAGTGACCTGCGCAGGTATTTTCAGCAACTCTCCATTCGTTGTTGGATTTTGAGGCCTCTGTGATTATTTTAAGCAGAATTTTTCTCCTCCTTCACCGCCAGCGTTTTCATAGTCCCCCGCCTGGATCACACAGACGTTTCTTCACAATGGACTTTGATGGGTTTCCCTGGTACCAGCGGCTCTGTCAGTCAAAGCTGGCAGCGTGAGCGCTAAAACAGATGTGTGTGTGTGTGTGTGATTTCTGGAGTACAGGCGCTGGATTGTACAGAAGGATTATGACTGGAAAATTCAATCTCTCATAAATTCTGTTGTCTGCCCTTTATAAATCAAAGCGCTGAGGATGAAGGACGCTTGATTTTAAAAAAGGAGACTGAGGTGGAAATATAGACCGCTTTATTAGCAGATGACTGACGGAGAGTTTCATGCACACTTCAGAACTGTTGCTTGGCCTCGTCATTTAACATAATCACAACTGACAGCGAGACTCTTGATATGTCATGCAGATTACTGGCTGATGAATGGTTGAGTTTTAGAAAAATAAATCAATAAATTAGCCGTTAATACCCTAAAATTGGGGCGGCGCAGTGGGTAGCGCTGTCACCTCACAGCAAGAAGGTCGCTGGTTCGAGCTCTGGCTGGGTCAATTGGCATTTCTGTGTGGAGTTTGCATGTTCTCTTCCTGTTAGCGTTGGTTTCTCCCACAGTCCAAACACATGTGCTATTGGTCAATTGGGTAAGCTAAATTGGCCGTAGTGTATGTGTGTATTCACGTTCTCATTTAGTGTCATTCATTCATTCACATTCATTCACTCACATGCATTTATTCACATTCAGTGCCATTTGTTCATTCATTCAGTCACATTCATTTATTCACATTCAGTGCTGTTTGTTCGTTCATTCATTCACTCACATTCATTCACTCACATACATTTATTCACATTCAGTGCCATTTGTTCATTCATTCAGTCACATTCATTTATTCACATTCAGTGCCGTTTGTTCATTCATTCAGTCACATTCATTTATTCACATTCAGTGCCGTTTGTTTGTTCATTCATTCATTCACATTTATTCACATTCAGTGCCGTTTGTTCGTTCATTCATTCATTCACATTTATTCACATTCAGTGCCGTTTGTTCATTCATTCATTCACATTCATACACTCACATACATTTATTCACATTCAGTGCCGTTTGTTCGTTCATTCATTTATTCACAGTCATTCACTTACATTTATTCACATTCAGTGCCATTTGTTTATTCATTCATTCACATACATTTATTCACATTCAATGCCATTTGTTCATTCATTCATTCATACATTTATTCACATTCAGTGCCATTTGTTCATTCATTCATTCACATTCATTTATTCACACTCAGTGCCATTTGTTCATTCATTCATTCATTCACATACATTTATTCACATTCAGTGCCATTTGTTCATTCATTCAGTCATACATTTATTCACATTCAGTGCCATTTGTTCATTCATTCATTCACATTCATTTATTCACACTCAGTGCCATTTGTTCATTCATTCATTCACATTCATTCACTCACATACATTTATTCACATTCAGTGCCATTTGTACACTCATTCATTCACATTCATTTACTCACATACATTTATTCACATTCAGTGCCATTTGTTCATTCATTCATTCACATTCATTCACTCACATTTATTCAAATTCAGTGTCATTAATTTATTCATTCATTCATTCACGTACTTTTATTAACATTTAGTGTCATTCAATCATTCACTCACAACAATTTATTTTTATTCATTCTTTCATTCATTCGTTCACATACTTTTATTAACATTTAGTGTCATTCATTCATTCATTCATTCACTCACAACAATTTATTCATTTATTTTTTTATTCATTCTTTCATTCATCCACTCATTTACTCCTTCGTTTTAATGTAATCAAGCCTTCCAAAGACCCTTCTACAAATGTGTGTGTGTGTGTGTGTGTATGTGTGTGTGTTTGTCAGGGGTGGTCATTTTTACTTTTCAGTACTCTTGAATGAAGAGACTTTTTTTCAAAGTCTTCCACATGTTTGTGTGATCAGTTCCCTGTGTCTTGTCTGAATAATGAATAATGCCACCACACAGAGACACCAGTGCTGTATAAACAGAACGAGTTCACATTCTCATTCATTCACTCGCATGCTTTTAACATTCATTCATTCATTCATTCATTCATTCATTCATTCATTCATTCACATACAATAATTCACATTCAGTCTCATTCCCTGATTCACATTCTCATCCATTCACTCACATTCTGTGTCATTCATTCATTCACATTTTCATTCATTAGTTCACATTCATTCACTCACATTTATTCACATTCAGTGTCATTCATTCATTTACATTTTCATTCATTTGTTCACATTCATTCACTCGCATACATTTATTCACATTGTGTCATTCATTCATTCATTCACATTCTCATTTATGAATGTTTCTGTATTTGTTCATTCACATTCTCATTCCTGTTTTCATTCATTTACTCAGATTTACTGTCATACACTCATTTATTCATTAACATTCTCATTTATAAATGTTTATTCATTTGTTCATTCATTCACATTTATTCACATTCCGTGTCATTCACTCACTCGCTCATTCATTTGTGAATGTTCTTTCATTTGTTCATTCACATTAATTCACATACTTATTAACATCCAGTGTCATTCATTCATTTATTCATTGATTCATGTGTTCACTCACAACAGTTCATTCATTCATTTATTAATTAATTGATTCATCCATCCATTCACTCACTTACTCAATTCATTAATTTATTAATTTGTTAATTCACTCACTCACAACAAATTCATTCATTCATTCATTTGTTCATTCATTCACATACTTTTAACATCCTGTGTCATTCATTAACTCATATTCTCGTTCATTCATTCATTCACTCACAATTCATTTGCTTATCCATTCACTCACTCACTCACTCACAATTCATTCATTTATTAATTCATTCATCCACTTACAACAATTCATTTATTTATTCAATAATTCATCTATTGATTCACTCACTCACTCACTCACTCACTCACTCACACACTCACTCACTCACTCACTCACTCACTCACTCACTCACTCACTCACAACAATTCATTCATTTATTCATTCATTCCTTTTACTGTAATAAAACAATTGGGGCCTTCCACAGACCCTTCTACTAATGTGTTTGTGGGTTTGTGTTTATTAGGGGTGGTAATTTTTTGTTTTCAGTAGTCTTGAATGAAGAGACAAATCAAACCTTTTCAAAGTCTCCCGCTAGTGATCAGTTCAGTGTGTCCCGTCTGAATAATGCCACCGCGCAGAGACACCAGTGCTATACAAACAGAACGAGTGTTGATTCTCAGCATGAGTGTCTTTTGTTCAGCTTCAGAAAGGGCTGTAACGGAGGTGGAGGTAAACTTTTCAAGGTTGTTCTGGAGTCATTTGTCTTCCTGTCTCATCCTTCTGTTAAAGCAAATGGGCCTGAGAAAGGAGCAGGTCAAACGCAGGGTCGTCCAGTGGCACCAAGCATCCCGAAGCGTTGGCTGGATATTTCAGAGACGTCATTCCTGAGGGAGTTCAGGTTGCAGCACATACCGGCCTGACAGGAGAGACCAGAGCAGAAGAGAGGAGAGGAGATCAATCACTGCTCTTCTCTCCTCCTCGGCCCTCTGTTTGTAGACAGACCAGTCACACAGACACCAAATTTGAGAAGATTTTTATTTATTTATTTATTTATTTATAGGCTATTAAGTAGATTGAACCTTCTGGTGGAAATTTATTATCTTTTTTTAAACGTGTTTTTTAAAAACTTTTCTCTTTTTTCTTTTCTCTTTTTTCTTTTTTCTTTTTTTTTTTCTTTTCTTTCTTTTTTAAGAAGTTTGAATTTCTTACAATATTTTATCATTTTATTTTTTCATAGTAATTTATTTTTATTATTGTTTATTCGTTTTCTTTAATTATTGGCTAATTACTTATATAATTATTGGCTAATTATTGTGAAGTAGTTTGTTGAGTCAATGTTTAAAGAGCCCCTATTATGCATTATAAAAGGTCATATTTTGGTTTTGGGGGTCTCCAGCAACAGTCTAATATGCATGCAAGGTCAAAAAACACTTTCATTGTCTTATAATATGCATTTATTCTTACATAATTATCCCAACGACTCCCATAAGATTCGTTCAGCGATTCATTTGTTCCCAAACCCCTCCTAAAGCTGGATTTATACTCTCGCCTGGCACCGCATCGCGCACCTCCGCTGACTGCGCGCGCACCTTGCGAAACAGACGAGGCTTTTATACTTGTTGTGTTCGCCATTGTGATATTCTTTAAAACGACAGGGGGCGGTCAAAAGAAACTGACCGTAAAGTCAGACAGATAGACAGAAGTAGGAAGATTCCGGAACTACGTCATATCATTAATATCATTCAATATTTTTAAACTAATTTTGTTATTGTTTTTATAAATAATTTTAATGATTATAAAGATTTTTATAACCATTCAAGATTTTTTTTAATCAAACTTTGATGCATCACTTGCTTTTGTTCATATCTCGGACAGTTTTACCTATTAAAGTTTATTAAAATGTCCATGACAACAGAACATGGGCTGCTCTACAAATATATTTTTTATTATGGCAAGAATAAAAGCAAAAAAAAAAGCACACTTAAAAACACAGATGTTTTTTTTTTAGATTTAGCTCACTCCACAATTTACACATTACTGTCTGGCTAGTTTTTGTCCTCTACTTATGCTAAAAAGGCAATGATGGTCCAACATTCCTGACCATTATCACAAATAAAGCCAAGAAAAACAGGGCATCAGTATATTGTAAACTGACAGGTTCAAATATTTCTTTCCAGTTTCAAAGAAATAATTTGTTAATTCATTTTAGTTTTGTAGCTATTACATTGTTTTAAATTTAAAAATTTAATATATACATTAGTGTAAAACATATGACATATGTTTCTGTAATTGTGTACCTGGGTCTCCACTTTTGCCATGGCCTCTTTTGGCTTTAACAAACATAGAGGTAAAGTTGGTTTTATATTCGCACATTCTGACTTTCTACTTAATAATATAATTTCATAAAAGTATTATTTGCAAACTCTAAATAGCGAAATCATATTAGCAGCCAATGACGATCAAAGTACAACATTGTTCACGGTCAAATAAACATCGTTAAAGTTGTTTTCAAGTCTTACTTGCAGGATATTTCAGACCGACTCGTCTTTCAGACCAGTGCTGCGGTAAACAATATAGGGAGTGTGTCACAAGTTGTCACTGAACGAATGTGGGAATATAAAACCAACTTTACCTCTATTTAACAAACTGATCCCTAAGGTTTTTCAAACTTTGTAACAAAAACTTTCCTCCTTTCCCATGGCTTTTGCAATTTCTAGCCAAGAATTATTGATCATCAGGTTATCTCTATGATCACGGATCATAAAGATGTCTGTAGTCGTTCTGTTTCAGACAAAATCTCTTCAAAGTGATTCATATTCAACTCAAATCAAACTGATTGGTCTGTTGACCCAGTCTGTTGTGATTGGTCGACTGCTTTATATGCGAGACTGAGGGAGAGGCCCACCACGGCTATGAATTAGCAGAGAGTATGTGTGAGCCCAATGCAGGAGTGCATTAAAGCAATGCAGTTAAACACCAGCATATTCCTCTATTCTTATCCACAACCCCAAGAAAAGCATTTAAATCAGTAAAGGAAGAAGCACGTGCCGCGTTTTCAGTGTGGATTTTGGATACAATGTGTGAATAGCCTCAAAGATTTAACCTGAGAGATACAGTACAAGCACTGATCTATAACAGATAAGTTATTACAAGCCGCATGGAGTGATTACAAGTTACAACAAAATTAAATGCATATTTTGCAAACTACAGAAAACACGGCAACCATTTTAATCATACTTACTGGGACTACATGGAAACGAACTGGCATATGAAGCAGCAAAACAGGCTATCTCCTTGAAAGTGACAGAATGTTTAATTCCTCCTGAGGACTTGAAACCTACAATTAATTTGTACATAAAACATGGCAAAGAGAATTGGGCAACTGCATAAATAATACATTTCATGAAATTAAGCCGAAAATAAATGAAAGGCACTAAGCAAATTATAATTTTGAGACCAGCATGATCAAACTTTCTATACTAGATGTCGAATTGGACATTCTAGGTTGACTCATTTGTATTTACTGATAACGAAGCCACCTAAATGTAATTACTGCCAAGCTGCTCTTACCATGAAACCTATTTTGTTGGAATGTGGAAGTTTGAGTACAATTAGACAAAACTTTTATAAGGAGAGTACTTTGATGGATATTTTTAAAAAGGTACCACCAGGAAGAATCTTAAATTATTTATCAAAAATTGAACTGAAAAATCATATTTAACCTTAAATATATTTTTGTGTGAATTTTATTTATTTCTATCCTATATATTTTTCTAAGTAACTTTTTATTGTAATACGAATTTGTTTTTATCATGTAATATTTTATGTATATCCATTTTGCCACGAAATAGCCATAAGTTGCTGATGTGGCAATAAATAATAAATAAATGACAGTAAATAATATTTGACTAGATATTTTTCAAGACTCTTCTATACAGCTTAAAGTGACATTTAAAGGCTTAACTAGGTTAATTGGATTAACTAGGCAGGTTAGGGTAATTAGGCAAGTTATTGTATAATGATGGTTTGTTTTGTAGACAATCGAATAAAATATAGCCTAAGGCGGCTAATAATATTGACTTTAAAATGGTTTTAAAAAAATGAAAAACCGCTTTTATTCTAGCGGAAATAAAACAAATAATTTACATTAATGATATGTGTAAGATATCAGAGTTGTTTAAGTTTATTTTATTTGCAGATGATGCAAGTATCTTTTGTTCTGGGGATAATTTACCAAAACTTATGGACTTGATTAAAACAGAAATTAATAAATTGAAATTGTGGTTTGACGTAAACAAAATGTCATTAAATAGAAGTAAAACAAAGGTTATGTTACTTATAAAATTAAAAAGTAGTCATAATATAGATTTACAAATTGATAATGAAGTTCTAGAAAGAGTATTTGCAATTAAGTTTCTTGGTGTTGTATTGGATCATAAAATTAGTTGGAAACGGCAAATAAATAATGTGATCTCAAAATTAGTAAAATCTGTAGCAGTAGTGTATAAAGCAAGATTTATTCTGGACAATAAATCAATGTACAGTTGAAGTCAGAATTATTAGCCCCCCTGAATTATTAGCCCCCCTGTATAATTTTTTCCCCAATTTCTGTTTAACAGAGAGAAGATTTTTTCAACACATTTCTAATCATTATAATTTTAATAACTCATTTCTAATAACTGATTTATTTTATCTTTGTCATGATGACAGTAAATGATATTTGACTAGATATTTTTCAAGACACTTCTATACAGCTTAAAGTGACATTTAAAGGTTTAACTAGGTTAATTAAGTTAACTAGGCAGGTTAGGGTAATTAGGCAAGTTATTGTATAATGATGGTTTGTTCTGTCGACTATCGAAAAAAATATATAACTTAAAGGGGCTAATAATATTGACCTTAAAATGGTGTTTAAAAAATTTAAAAGTGCTTTTATTCTAGCTGAAACAAAACAAATAAGACTTTCTCCAGAAGACAAAATATTATCAGACATACTGTGAAAATTTTCTTGCTCTGTTAAACATAATTTGGGAAATATTTAAAAAAGCAAAAAAATCAAAGGGGTGCTAATAATTCTGACTTCAACTGTATATATTATATAACACACTTATGTTGCCATATATGAGTTATTGTGTTGAAATTTGGGGGAATACATATAAATCTAATTTACGATCCTTATGTACAATGCAGAAAAAAGTAAATAGACTGATAGAAAATGTGGGGTATTTGGAGCATACAAATCCTTTATTTTTTAAATTGAAGATACTTAAGTTCAATTATTTGGTTAAGTTTAAAACAGCACAATTTATGTTTAAAGCTATGAATAAAATACTTCCGAAATGCATACAAAAGTTTTTTGAAGAAAGACAAGGGGGTTATAATCTGAGAGGAGAACAGAATTTTAGGAGGTTGAAAACAAGGACAACTTTAAAAAGTTTGTCAGCGAAATAGCCTACTGGTTAGCACGCTGACATATGGTGCAGTAGCACTTCAGGGCGTCCCGAGTTCAAATCCCGGCTTGTGGACATTTCCCGTCCCTACCCCCTCTCTCTCTCCCACTTCGCTTCCTGTCTGAAACACTGTCCTATCCGCTTAAGAAAGGCAAAAAGGCCAAAAATAAATCTTAAAAAAAAAAAAAGTTTGTCTGTATGTGGTGTAAAATTATGGAACAGTCTAGAACAGATTCTTGACTGATGATTGAAAAAGGATAAAATGAGAAAGGTATGATGAAAAATTAATTAATGGCTGTTTGCAGAACTATGTATTTTTTTGAGTCTATGTTATAAAATGTAAATGTACAAATGGAATCAAACATATAATATGTCAAAGATGCCAAAAGCATAAAATGTCTCATGTAAAAAGAAATAAATAAAAGAAGAAATAAGTTTAAGTAATGGACGAATTATGCATGTAGTAATGGGGTAGAAAAATAATAAGCTTGTGCTTCATCCTGCTCCATTTTCGACCATTTAAAAAAAAAATTTTTTGTTGTTGTTGTTGAAGATATTTTATGTATGATATTTCAGTTTGAAAATAAATCAAATCAAATCAAAAAATCAATAAGACTTTCTCCAGAAGAAAAAATATTATAGGAAATACTGTGAAAATTTCCTTGTTCTGTTAAACATCGTTTGGGAAATATTTAAAAAAAAGGAAAACAAAAATGTTCTTGAGGGCGAATAGTTTTGACTTCAACTGTAAATGTTCTAAGTGTGGTTTGGCTCTTTTGGCAGTAGCAGCAAAGTTATTGTTTCAGCATTGTCCGTCATTAAGCGTAATTTGTCTGTTCTCCCTGAATTGCAGCAGCAGAGAGTCAGGCATTCCTCTGCTCGTCATGTGGAGATATCGGGCCCCCTGTGTGTGTGTCCCACAGGACTCGTGCTCTGTTTGTGTGTGTGCTTTAAGGGGGAGGGAAGCAACCTGAGAGGGATGTCCCGCTCTGGCCCGCAAGATCAAGCTCTCTCCTACGGTCAGCCAGGCACCAGTGATCCTGAGGGATTTACAGAGCGGCACCCTCACACTCAGCATCTCTCTCCTCTTTAAAGTCCTCATGAGGGTCTTTTCTCTCACCAGGGAAAAAGTGTCAAGTCACACTTATGGCCCGTTTACATTGAGTGGTACGGTACAGTACGGGTCACCTTTATTAGGCTTGCGTTTTCACTGCCAAAAGGATACAAATGGTCACAGTAAAGCCGTACGGGTCATTCACATATCATACAGGGCTCGAAATTAACCTTTTTTTCTTGGTAGCGCCGGTGCTCCTAACTTCAAAATTTAGGCGCCCTCACCAAAAACTATGAGCACAGTTACTACACGTTTTATATTAACAGATTAATTGCATTTGAAATCAACACTAATCAAAACTAACAAATAAACAAAAATCTGCATGCGCTCACCGGCCCTGCACACACTGCTTGATGTGAATGAGATGAACTGAATTAACAATAATAACTTCTGTTCTCGCGGGTGATGTCTGATATTGCACAGATGATATTGACATATAACTTAATATTTGCATACGTCATCTTAATAGCAATACCGGTCTTTTCATGAGCTGCAATATTAGTTTCATCTCAGCGAATGCATGCTCTTTAGCGATGGTGAACGCGGTGTCAGTCGCACGACTGAGAGCATCGTGATGATTAAATAAAGGATTAAATAACGTTAGAACATCTTGTGCTTAAAATGTGTAGATTCAGTAGCAAACACGGTTACCTGAAAACTCCGTCCCACCGGCTTTACCAACGCAATCTCACGGCAATTCGTACATTTTTGATTTAGTGGCTAATTCGTATAAATTCGTACAATCTAATTCGTACAATTTAGTACGATTTGCTCATCACCCAATGATGGTTGGGGTTAGGGGTGTGGTTAGGTGCCACGCCTCCTTTTTAAAATTGTACATTATCGTATGACTGAATTAGTACGAATTAGCCACTAAACTGACAAAACGTAAAATACTTGCGTTTCCTCGTGAAATCAGGCCGGCTTTACGGTGAATGGCTTTAGTCATTTTCATAGCGGACTTTAAACACTGGAAGTCTTTTATCCACTCTTAGAAAAGTGTAAATGCTGGATTGACATTCAGCACATGATCACTGATCAGATGTGCCATTATTAGTAACTTTAGGTGGTTTCTAAAACTAAATCTGTCAGTGTTGTTTTCATTCTCTCGTATTCAGACCTTTACGTTTTTGCAGCTGTAGCTTCCTGTCATCGGAACTGAGTGATTGACAGCTGATATTAACTAATCCATTCGCGTTCTGTTCTAGCGCAGTGGGCCAATAATAAGAGCGTGAAGGCGGGGCAAGCATTGCGGGCTTTGTTTACTGCAGCAAGTTGACATGATGACTGTTTTAAACCATTCCTGAGCGCTGCGTTTGGTGTTTTTAGGTGCGAAGATACTTAATGCGTGAATGTCTCCTAAATTGGCATGAGGTGAACATTTTGCTGTGAAAACTAGTTGCATGACATCAATTTTATGCACTCGCACAAATGCTCACAAATTTATTATGAGGTCGTATAGATAAAATTTCGGGCGCATATGCGACCAAAGCGGTTGCAATTTCGAGCCGTTACATGAGAAGCACTTCTCACAAAACAGATGCTTTATACACATAAATACTTGTGTATAAATGTTCATCACTAACCTTTCTATGAACATGATTTGATTATAACTGTGGATCAGTGATCAAATTGCAAAATAGCCTACTGTACTGTCTGCAATTATATAAAAAAAAAAATAAATGCAACATATATGAACACATACAGACCCTTACAGTCTCTGATATGTTACCACTTACAGAAAAACTACACACAGCATACATTTAGTCCTTATTTGGGTTCAAAAACAACACGCAACATATAGCCCACAGTGCAAACTTCTCATCTGTATCTTTAATCTTCACCAGCACATGTAACCTCTGTTAGAGAGTAATTCCGTCACTCAGAGTTCATAATAGTCCAAAGGGTGATGATAATAGTTAAACATGGCAGTTTGTTCATGTTTTAGGTTGCTGAAAGAATCATTTGCTCCTTTGTTTTTTTCAGCTTCTCTTTAGTTTTTTTGCGCTTCACTCTCACGTTTGTCTGTTTCTGAAAGGATGTCAGAAGCGCTTCAACAATCACTCGCACGTTATTATCATCAGCTCAAGAAGTTTGTTATTTCAAATATAAACTCACAGTGAGCTCATGCGAGCTCTCTGGAGAAAGTGAAACCGCTTACACTATAAGACGGGCTTGTAAAACAAAAACAGGACATGGCAGATTTTCTTTTTGGCTTTGTGGCTGTTCATCAAGATGATGACAAGGTTTGTTTGAGCTCGGGTCAACCATGGCTTGTTATTATATGTATATATTATTATGGTGTAATGTCTTGGCTGTGTATTTAAAAATGGCTCCTCCTTTGTTTTCATTCTTCTGGCTTGTGTACATGTTGGTGACGTATCTCTGTAAACCAATAGCGTTCAGCTGTGCATCTAGCTCCGCCTTTTGGTACTCTTTAGTCATGCTAGGTACCCATTGGAATGGGTACCCAAAAAGTGGTACGATACTGTTCGCGTTTTCTTACTTTTTGACAGTGGAAACAGCCATAAAAGTGTACCGTACCGTACCACTCAGTGGAAATGGGCCATTATGGACTTTTTTTCACAAGACAGTTATGACTTATTTAATGGTCATCAGCATCTTAAATACTTGAAAGTTTTAATATTTAGATAAAAAAAACCTTATGAACATTTATATGTATTTTATGCATGTATTATCTGATCTTTGCATCAAATTATAAAAAAATGAATTACTGCTTGTGTGAGGCATTTTCATCCACTCGGGGGTGATTTCTGAGTCTTCATTTGGCCTCAGATTTCTCTGTGTTTCAGCAAATGGACTGATTTTTGGTGACAAATCTTATTTTGACACATATTTTGGAAAAATGCTTTGATAAATTCGCTCAATACTAGGCATGGGACGGTAACCGTTTTCAGGGTATACCATGATTTGGAAAAGTCAAGGTGTTAAAACTGCCAAAATTGTCTGTAATACTGTTCCCAAGGTATGTGTAAGATTTTTTATTTTTTATTTTAGGACAACAGTATCTCCAGCAGAAAACATATCCAAAAATGTCATTTTAAATTGTAAAGAAGTCTGTGTTTTTGAAACTAATCAAGACAGAAGTCATCAATAATTAATTTGAATTATTTAGCCTGACATGTTTACTGCTCCAAAGTATTTTAAATGTTTCTCAAAATAAAATATATTGTGTTCAAAGAGGAAAAAGTTATTTTTTTTACCCAGACATTTAAAAAGAGTATATCTTAGAGCAGTAATCACAATATGTAAAACCATGAAATCATGATATTTTTATCTAAGGTTATCATACCGTCAGAATCTTATACCAGCCCATGCCTTCTCAATACACTCCGGCAAATTTACTAACCTTTCGTTATGTTGGTGGCTGTTTTTGCCCCATTGACTTCATTATAATGACATTTTTTGTTCGCAAAGCCTTTACACTATATACTCATGCATTCTTGATTGTTGGTGGTTTTCCATGTTGGGAAGAGCTACAGTTAGCATTTTTACTGTTAATTAATGTGCAAAAAAACTTAATTTCTGGATTTCAAATGGAGTAAAGTGTGTGTGTGTGTGTGGGTGTGACCTTTGCATACTTATCTTGATATGTCTAAGAAAATCAAAATGAGCAGCTCCGCTCTCAGAACACAGTAAACACAGTCATCATTTGCTGTTTTACTCCACAAAAACTCCATTTAAAAGCCAGAAACATTTTTTGCACGCCCTTTCTACAGTATTAATTCTGCCAACTGATGATCGACAGTAAAAAATGACAAATTGTACCTCTTCCCAACAGGGAAAAACACCAACAAATCAAGAATGCTGTCATGTCATATTTGCTGTCATGGCTTAGAAATCAAATAATATTTTTATAATAAAAGTCAATAGGGCAAAAACAGCCACTAACATAACAAAAGGGTGGTCAATTTGAACAATACACAAGGGGGGGTTAAGTGTTACAATAGACCCTTTTCACATTTCCTCAGTAGCGGAAGTCATCATAGTTGGGTAAACTTAGAGTGCAGTGAATGGGAGAGTTTTTTACAATCTTACTTGCTCAAATAATAAAATAAAAACTCCATGATCATCATGTCATAAAAATTGTGGGAGACTGATAATAGCAGACAGAGGAGAGAATAACATCAAATTTACGCTGCATTAGAAACACCTTGCACATAATTTGTTTTTTGTCATTTGAAGCAAAGATTATATTCAATTCAATTAATACATACATAAATGATACATACAATTGAAACCAGAAGTTTACATACACTGTATAAAAAGGCACATAACCATTTTAATAAAAGTCAGAGGTTAATGTGACTAAACTTTTTCTTTTTTAGGTAAGTTAGGATTATCAAATGTGTTTCTGTTATGCTTAATAGCAGAATAATGAGAGAGATATTTTTTGAGAAATTGTTATAATTTTTCTTGAAAGTCAAGTTTACATACAATAAGATTATTATGCCTCTGAAAAAGCTCAGATGATGGTGTCAATGTTTTGGAAGTTTCTGATTGGCTAATTGACAACATTTGAGTTAATGTGAGGCACAACTGTAGAATAGTATTTAAGGAAAACTATGAAGGTATATTTGGAGCGAAACTCCCAAGCAGCTGTAAAAGTTTAATTTGTAGTTGTAAAGAATAGCCACAAATGTGTATTAGTAAATTTGTACTCGCAGAGCAAATTTGCAAATGTGTATCAGTAAATTTGTACTCGCAGAGCAAATTTGCAAATGTGTATCAGTAAATTTGTACTTGCAGAGCAAATTTGCAAATGTGTAAGTATTTTTTGTCTCCTACAAACACAAAGCAACATTTACACCTTTTCAAATCCTTCAGTGCAGGTGCACAAATCTCACCGGACAAATCACAAATACAGAAACTTGTCCTCTCATGTTCTTTGCTACTATTGTTGCAGTGCATATGGTGCAAAACACATTCACACACCTGCATCCAGAAATGTGAAGTCACAGACAAAACCTGCACATCTGTAGATTAGAATGTGTATCCACGCAAAGAGAGCTGAACCCGTGTATAACGCTTGGTTTATTTTTTTCTAAGCACAAACACAAATATGTTACTGCAACCTCTCAAATCTGCCACTACGAGTCTCAAGTGCTGTTTTACACTTGCAAATCTACGCTTCGCGCTCTCTCTCTTTTGCACCATAAATCACTGTGATATATGCTGCAAAACTGACTTGTGTATCTGCCAATCAAAACGCAGGCTCTCAGAGAAATTCAGCCAATAGGGGATGGGGCGTGACGTCACCGCTCTAGCGTTGCTGCAGCTGAACTTCGAAATCGAAACCTCTACCCTTCGCGAGATTTGCGTTCAAAAATCCCTGCTTAACTATTACATACTAGGAGAAAACATCCCTAAAGAAAGGAGTACGTTTGAAACTTTAGTAACCATAAAAAGTACGTCAGATGGATACCTTTCTACTCCAGGAAGCCACAGCATACAGCCTGAAGGAGGAAGAGGAGGACGCGGTCAGTTTGAAATGTGAGTATTATAAATCAAAGACAGTTCCTTTGTGTTAAACTCGCATTTGTTGACCTACTGTACTGTGCTCTGTAGAATTGCTGAGGGTGTAAAGAGGCTTTATATTGTGGTCTATTTTATTTTGCTGTAAATGTTGATTATGTAATGTTAGGGTCTCCAGTAAGCACACATAAAGTAACGTTTCAAAAGTAAATTTACATATGTTTACATAAATCAAAAGATTATTATCGAATGTCTGACAGAAAAATATGTGAAATATTGCAGATTACAAGGTTACAAGACATCTGAGTGAGTGATGTATTTGTGCTGATGTAGAATCTGTTGTCAATTGACTGTTGTCAAAACTGTTTAAATTAGATACATGTAATTTTAATAAATGAGAATAAAGGGTCATTTGTTTAATCTGTGCATCAGTATAGTTGATCAATTGAGGAATATTTGTTACATCAGCAACTACACCAACATGTTATTTGAGCAGGTGAATCACAGAGGTCATGTATTGTAGTCTCGATGTTACAGTGAGGCTTTTATTGAGTACAGTACAGAAATTAAGAAAGCATCTTTTACATTTGCTATTTATTATTAGTTATTGTATTCTCAAACAGTGATTACATCAGCTTTCTGATTGCTGGTGTGTGTGTGTGTGTGTGTGTGTTTCTGCAGAGCTGTTGTGATGGAGCTGGACCTGTAGACAAGGGAACTAAGACATTTGTGGAAAATAGAATCTAAAATAAGAGGTAAGATCATTTTATTACTAACACTACAGAAATCAAATGACACATTGTGCAGTAAAATGACTTTGTTTTTTTATGTTTAGTATGATCTGAAATATCTGCAGATTGGTGTGTGTGGTGAGGGTAAAGAAGTCCACAGCAGCATCCTGGAAATGCTGGAAATTCTGGGAGTTTTCCGGGAGTCAAAACAATACGGGAGACTCCCGGGAAAAACAGGAGTGTTGGCAGGTATGCTTCTCATATAATACGACCCTGTAAATTAAACAATTTAATTCATGTATTTATTTTAGAAAAATGGCAGACCAGGGTGCGTCTTCGCAGGTGAGCAAAACCAATACATTGAGGTGAAGCTGGTTTTATAGTTGCACATTCTGACTTTCTCCTTAATAATATAATTTCAGAAAAACATTATTTTCAAATTCTACAGTGGGAAATCATAATAGCAGCCAATGGCTATCAAAGTACAGCACTGTCCACAGTCAATTATATAGTGCTAATGTTGTTTTGAAGTCATTCTTAAATGTAATTTCAGACCGAATATTTAAAGTACCATGGTAAACAATATAGGGAGCATTAAAATGTTTAAATGTGCAAATATAAAACCAACTTTACCTTAATAACCAATGCTAACATGTTATTATAATGTATTTTACACTCGAAAAAAATTAAGATTTTACTAAACATTTTAGCCAAGAATGCACTGCTAGCTCACCCCAACACTTTCAAGAATGATAAATGCGGACAATTAATGATATAAGTAAATCTACATGAATAGTTACTAGACAATGTTTCTTATTTTCTTAATTTTTTGTTAAACAATGGAAATGCATACATTACTGAAAGTTTTATCATTATTTATTGAAAACAAACAGAAACATTAATATATTATAAAAAGAATGAATATGAGTAATCATGACAAATAAATACAAGTCAACAACACATGAAACCAAGCTTTATTTTAACAGAGATGTATTACAGACAGAAGCCCCTGTTTCTTCACACAGCTGGGCCAGTTCTGCAGATGATCAGAGGGACTTCACCATCATCACATCCCTCACTGCTGCAGTCAGACAGGAACAGGACAGGATACATGGCAGTCCATGCCCGAGATACGAGAAGGGTCTGGCTGCAGACACGATGCAATCTCAGACAGGTGCAATCTCAGCCGCACATGCGCATTCAGAGTGATGCAGTCTCAGCCAGACATGCGCAATCAGACAGCACTCAGCCACACATGCGCACGCGGGCACACTTTCGCTCTCCGTGAGACAGATGCTTCACGTACGGACACTCGTACTGTAAGTATATTTATTCCATTCGCGAATTTCGCAATGTTATTAAATGTGGTGTTTTTAGTTATTAGGTGAATGTTATAAAAACGATCGTGATATGTGCCCGATATAACCTGTACACAGCTCCCTCGATGTCATCCATGTGTTTAGATAAAGTAAACAGTTTAGCGCGACCGCTAGCTTGTTGACATTAAATTCATTTATTCATAAGATTAAATAGCATAACATTTACAGAAAGATTGCATTAGATAACGTCAGTTCATACATTAGTTTACCGTGGGCGTTTATTAATCTATGTTAATGTTAAATAAACATTAGCATTAGTTAAAGTGTTTCTCATTGTTGTATTGTATCACTTTACATTAACAGCTTAACATAATTAACTAATGTTTATTTTCACATAGACTAATGTATTTGTTCATTGGTTAAATAACATGACTAAACAATGAACAGTATATTTATTCAGTAATACTAAATCGTTGTTGACATAAACTTATACATGTGTTACTTAATGCAGTTAACATGAACAAATAATGAACAATGACTCAGGTTCAGTCCTGGCATGTTATTCATGTTTGTAGACTCTTTAATATGATTGATCACGCAAAGCATTAGTTAAGGGAATTAGGAACTTTATTGTAAAATGTACACTAATTCAACATGTGTTACATTTGTAAACTCTTTGCTGACTTACCACTAACCCAATATTGTAACTGATGTGTTACTAACATCTATGAGTTTATTACAAAGCAGTGATTAATGATTTTACTGGATCTCGAATCAGTGTAAACCATTTACACATCTCTTTCAGATCCTTTACTACATTACATAACAGAGAGAACATTGACAGATTTTAAAACTTATTTTTTAAGCAAAATGTAAAAAAAAAAAGAATAAGAACTTTGTGAAATTAATTTCAGTGAAGAGTTTACAAATGTTAGTAACATAATGTTGGAGTGACGTACACATTACAATAAAGTTTCTTATTCCATTAACAGATGGTTTGTTACTGATAAACCATGCTAGTAAAGAGTTTACAATTACAAATGCTAGTAACACAGTATATTAATGTTAAAGTAGTGTACAATTTACTAAAATAATCCTAATTCCCTTAACTAATTCTTTGTTATTGATAAATTGTGTTAGTAAAGAGTCTACAAACATAAATAACATGCAAGTTGAACATTGTGTAACACTGAATCTGGGTCATTGTTCATTATTTGTTCATGTTAACTAATGCAGTAACTAACATATTACAATATTAATAAGCTTAGATTAACCAAGACTCAGTATTATTGAATAAACGTGTTGTTTATTGTTTGGTCATGATATCTAACCCACAAACAAGTACATAAGTGTATGTGTAAGTAAACATTAATTAAGCTGTTAATATAAAGGGATACATTAAAATATTCTATTAAGAGTATGTTAACATTAAAAAAAGCTTATGTAAAAATCATTGTTCACCATCAGTTCATGTTAAATTCATGTAAATATATATATATATATATATAAACATTTATCTGAAATAACAAGTTTTTGTTAATTTGGTATTCTAATTCATTTGTTTAGACAATAATGAAAACCATGAATATTTTACTAGCTCTGTTTTGGGGTGTTGTTTTGAAAAGTAACAGGGCAGTTTGCAGGTGACCTGCTCTATATCATTTGTTTAGGTGTTACTTAACATTATTTTATAAATGGATCGTTAGAGGAACTGTCATACAACAGTTGTAAAGTAATTTGAATGTTGTTAACAAAAGACAATAATAAATAAATGGACACAAGATATATGTGGAAAATATATGAATCAGAACCATTTTTACATCTGTCTCTTCAATTTATCCTTACAGGTGGATCACTCAGTCTTAGCAGGTGTAAAACATCTGCATTGACTCCTCAGATGTCCACATCTGCACTCCTCAGATGTCTGCATCTGTACTGGGGTGCATATCCCAAACAACGATGTAACTCGTGGCTGAACTATCATAGTTCGATGCATCGTTTGGTGAAAGAACGATGTAGTGACGAGTGTTTCCCAAAACCCCTAGTTTCTCTGTCGCAGATCCATCGCTTGAACCACGTTAGCTATAACGTAAAACGCCCATAATGATGCTCTAAACGGGGTGGAGCAACTTCTTTAGAGAACAACCCCATCATTTCTTTGTGCAAATTAAATTGTTTTATACAAACACGTATTTAAAATAAAATCCAATATTAGTTTTGGTAAAAACATGCACTCGTTTTCCATATTATTTGAAATATATGTAAATGACACATATAGGACCTGTGTTTCCTTTACTAATATTATTGAGAACATTACATATTCTATTCTAAAATATAAAATTACTTACAAAAGCTAACACTATTCTAATATCATATATAAATCATATAAATAATATATATATATGAGGCAATTTATCAAAATATATTTACTTTAATAATAATATTAATGATGATTATTATTATTATTAAGTAGGATATTGTTTATTTATTTAAAAAAAAACGCATTATAAATCATTCGGCTTAGTCCCTTTATTAATCTGGGGTCGCCAGAGAGGAATGAACCGCCAACTTATCCAGCATATGTTTTACGCAGCGGATGCCCTTCCAGCTGCAACCCATCTCTGGGAACCATTCATTTACACTCATTCACTACGGACAATTTAGCCTACCCAATTCACCTGTACCATTCACATGTCTTTGGACTGTGGGGGAAACCGAAGCACCCGGAGGAAATCCACGCGAACACGGGAAGAACATGCAAACTCCACACAGTAATGACAATTGACCCAGCTGAGGCTTGAACCAGCGACCTTCTTGCTGTGAGGCGAACATGCTACCCACTGCACTGTGATTAGAAATCATTATAAATATAATTCTTTATTTGAAAGTTTTAAATATATTTATGGTGACACGGTGGTGCAGTTGGTAGTGCTGTCGCCTCGGAGCAAGAAGGTCGCTGGTTTGAGCCTCGGCTGGGTCAGTAGGCGTTTTTGTGTGGAGTTTGCATGTTCTCCCTGCGTTCGTGTGGGTTTCCTACGGGTGCTCCGGTTTCCCCCACAGTCCAAAGACATGCGGTACAGGTGAATTGGGTAGGCTAAATTATCCGTAGTGAATGAGTGTGAATGGATGTTTCCCAGAGATGGGTTGCAGCTGGAAGGGCATCCGCTACGTAAAACATATGCTGGATAAGTTGGCGGTTCATTCCACTGTGGTGACCCCAGATTAATAAAGGGATTACGCTGAAAAGAAAATGAATGAAATACATTTATTGTGTTTTTCTTTCTGCAATAAAGGAATATAAACAGGTCCTTGGTAATCATTTAATAAGTCATACAGTTTTATATGTGTTTATTTTGTGATGAAGAAATATAAAAGGTTTTTTTTTTATTTCAATGTAGTTAATAAACCTAAGTCAACTAAAATATTTTTTAGCTGTAGCATGTGTTAACATAAAAGTTTTAAATACTGTAATATAAATGGTATGTTACTGTACTACTGAATGGTAAAGCACTATAACGTGTCTATATAAAAGTTTTTTATGTAGGAGGAATGTGTAGAAATGTTTTATTTAGTAGTGCATTAACATTAATTAGTTATGCATTTTGCCAATTTAAACACATTTTAGACGTGTTAATGAAGTTATTAAGACAAAATTAGAAATGCCTATCAGCTATTATTTTAAATAAAATCCTGGCCGCGACCCAAATCTTTTTATAATAGGAGTTTACAGGCTACCTCATGACATAGATATGTGTGTAGATCAGGTGTAGATACATGGGTATTTTGTCTGTCGTACCTTTAGTTTTTAAACCGTATTTTGGCATATTTCCGTCTTTGACCCGCCGCAACGTGCGCGTGCACGAGAAAACACGTGTTCAAATTTATCTTTTACAGTCTATGGTTCAAATGCGCATGAGCGGCTGAGACTGCATCACTCTGAATGCGCATGTGCGGCTGAGATTGCACCGGTCTGAGACTGCATCATGTCTGCATCCAGACTCTATTGGCGAGATACCGATGATGAAGAGACCACAGCAACATCTGGCCCAGATGATGACACAGGGCGGGTGGACTGATGCAGGGTCTCGTTCACTGCACTACAGGAGAACGGGAGCGCCAAACTCAGTCCAGGACTGCTGCTGTCTTGCAGAGTTTAGTTAAAGTTGACTCTAAACTCTCCAGGACACCAGCCCCCCAGGACTGAGTTTGAGCACCCCTGTACTACAGCATTTCCAGGATGCTGCTGTGGACTTCTTTACCCTCACCACACACACCAATCTGCAGATATTTCAGATCATACTAAACATAAAAAAACAAAGTCATTTTACTGCACAATGTGTCATTTGATTTCTGTAGTGTTAGTAATAAAATGATCTTACCTCTTATTTTAGATTCTATTTTCCACAAATGTCTTAGTTCCCTTGTCTACAGGTCCAGCTCCATCACAACAGCTCTGCAGAAACACACACACACACACACACACACCAGCAATCAGAAAGCTTATGTAATCCCTTTTTGAGAATACAATAACTAATAATAAATAGCAAATGTAAAAGATGCTTTCTTAATTTCTGTACTGTACTCAATAAAAGCCTCACTGTAACATCGAGACTACAATACATGACCTCTGTGATTCACCTGCTCAAATAACATGTTGGTGTAGTTGCTGATGTAACAAATATTCCTCAATTGATCAACTATACTGATGCACAGATTAAACAAATGACCCTTTATTCTCATTTATTAAAATTACATGTATCTAATTTAAACAGTTTTGACAACAGTCAATTGACAACAGATTCTACATCAGCACAAATACATCACTCACTCAGATGTCTTGTAACCTTGTAATCTGCAATATTTCACATATTTTTCTGTCAGACATTCGATAATAATCTTTTGATTTATGTAAACATATGTAAATTTACTTTTGAAACGTTACTTTATATGTGCTTACTGGAGACCCTAACATTACATAATCAACATTTACAGCAAAATAAAATAGACCACAATATAAAGCCTCTTTACACCCTCAGCAATTCTACAGAGCACAGTACAGTAGGTCAACAAATGCGAGTTTAACACAAAGGAACTGTCTTTGATTTATAATGCTCACATTTCAAACTGACCGCGTCCTCCTCTTCCTCCTTCAGGCTGTATGCTGTGGCTTCCTGGAGTAGAAAGGTATCCATCTGACGTACTTTTTATGGTTACTAAAGTTTCAAACGTACTCCTTTCTTTAGGGATGTTTTCTCCTAGTATGTAATAGTTAAGCAGGGATTTTTGAACGCAAATCTCGCGAAGGGTAGAGGTTTCGATTTCGAAGTTCAGCTGCAGCAACGCTAGAGCGGTGACGTCACGCCCCTTCCCCTATTGGCTGAATTTCTCTGAGAGCCTGCGTTTTGATTGGCAGATACACAAGTCAGTTTTGCAGCATATATCACAGTGATTTATGGTGCAAAAGAGAGAGAGCGCGAAGCGTAGATTTGCAAGTGTAAAACAGCACTTGAGACTCGTAGTGGCAGATTTGAGAGGTTGCAGTAACATATTTGTGTTTGTGCTTAGAAAAAAATAAACCAAGCGTTATACACGGGTTCAGCTCTCTTTGCGTGGATACACATTCTAATCTACAGATGTGCAGGTTTTGTCTGTGACTTCACATTTCTGGATGCAGGTGTGTGAATTTGTTTTGCACCATATGCACTGCAACAATAGTAGCAAAGAACATGAGAGGACAAGTTTCTGTATTTGTGATTTGTCCGGTGAAATTTGTGCACCTGCACTGAAGGATTTGAAAAGGTGTAAATGTTGCTTTGTGTTTGTAGGAGACAAAAAATACTTACACATTTGCAAATTTGCTCTGCAAGTACAAATTTACTGATACACATTTGCAAATTTGCTCTGCGAGTACAAATTTACTGATACACATTTGCAAATTTGCTCTGCGAGTACAAATTTACTGATACACATTTGCAAATTTGCTCTGCGAGTACAAATTTACTAATACACATTTGTGGCTATTCTTTACAACTACAAATTACACTTTTACAGCTGCTTGGGAGATTTGCCCCAATAATACCTTCATAGAAAACCTCAAACACACTGCTTCCTTGTGTGACAACATGGGACAATCAACAAGCCAGAATCAACAATAAAGCCAGATTACAATTTGCTAAATTACACTGGGAAAATTAATAATTTTTGGAGACATGTCCTGTGGTCTGATGGAACTAAGATTGAACTGTTTGGCCATAATGACCAGTGTTACATTTGGAGGACAAAGGAGAAAGCTTACAAGCCTAGGAACACCATCCCAACTGTGAAGTATGGGGGCGGCAGCATCATGTTGTGGGGCTGTTTTGCTGCAGGAGGGACTGGTCCACTTCACAGCATAGATGGCATCTTGAAGAAAGAACATTATGTAGAAATACTGAAGCAACATCTCAAGACATCAGCCAGGAAATTAAAACTTGTCCACAAATGGGTCTTCCAAACAGACCATGACCCTAAGCATATTGCCAAATTAGTTAAAATGTGCTTTAAGGACAACAGAGTGAATGTTTTGGAGTGGCCATCACAAAGCCCTGAGCTCAATCCTATAGAAAATTTGTGGGCAGAGCTTGTGCGAGCAAAACTGCCAACAAATCTGACTCAGTTACACCAATTCTGTCTGGAGGAATGGGCCAAAATTCCTACAAACTATTGTGAGAAGCTTGTGGAAGGATACCCAAAACATTTGACCAAAGTTATACAGTTTAAAAGCAAAGTTAAAAAAATACCAAGGAAATGTATGTAAACTTTTGACTGTCTAGAAATTAATAAAAGATTCTCTAAAAAAATTCTCTCATTATTCTGGCTTTTAGCAAATGTAAATGATTTAGGTAATCCTAACAGACCTAAAATAGTAAACGTTTAATATGATTTACCATCAGACATTTAAAAAAAAAAACGGTTATGTTCCTTTTTTTAGAGTGTATGCAAACTTCTGGTTTCAACTGTACAAAAATACATACAAATGTTCATACGTTTATTAAAAAATCTAAATATTAAAAACTTTCAAGAATTTAAGATGCTGATGACTAGTAAAGGCTTCATAACACGGCTTGTGAAAAGGGTCCATTGAGGATTTATTAATTAAATATTTTTTACAGTGTAAACCAAATCAAACAGTCAATTGTGTGAACTGTCCCAACCTGTGTCACTGACAACAGGGGTGCGGATCCACATGCAGGTTTATTATCAGGGTGGTCAGGCAAGCAACAGTCAATACAGGGGCAAACAGATGTATATGGGCAATCCAGAGTCGTGGTCAAAATAACAGGCAGATGGTCACAAGGCAGGCAGCAGACAGGAATATAACAAGACAAGGCTAGGTTCAAAACACGGCAAGACAAGGTAAATGGAAACCGCGTTGTGGTGTCACTGAAAACAGATAATAAGACTCAGCACCAGTGTTTGTGTATGAGCAGTACTTATAGTCCATGTAATCAGTCTGTGAGCAGCTTCAGCTGTGAGTTTGCAATCATTAGTGACTTGCATCAGATGTGTGTGTGTGGCATGACTGAACATGTAGTGCATGAAGATGGCAGATTTGTAGTTCATGTGAGTGTGTTTACCAGCAATCTCTGGTTGTAGATCGCTGGTGATCGTGACACAACCCTAGTGTCTGGTGCATTTGATAAGGAAAAGTGCGTCACCACAGGTGGTTTGTCAAACCCACTCACTTCTGTGAGGCACACTCAAAATTGCAAGATGTTTTTTCAAAAATGTAGAGTGTTGATAAGAAAGTGCATATGGAGAGAAGAGAGTGCAGCATACAGGTGGTTTGTCAAGTCTGTTTGTGAGACCTGACAAAATGTTTTCGAGAAGTATGGTCAACACTGAAATACACAAAGAGAAAATACTAAACTACTGAAATTTATTTAATACTTTATATAAAGGCTTTTTGGTGATGGCAGCTTAAAGACGCCTCTGATATGGAGAATGAAGTCACAAGCATTGCTGAGGTGTGAGTTTATCACAGACTTCAACAGAGTGTCAAAATCTTGATGGTTCTGTGGGTCTCGTCTATCAAATCTGACCTTTGTTTTGTATTTTCTATTGGTTTCGAGTCAGGTGATTAGCTGGGCCATTCTACAGTTTGATTTCCTTTCTCTGAAAGCATTTGAGAGTGTCCTTGGCTGTGTTTTGGATCATTGTCATGTCCAGCCTGGTTTCATCTTCATCCTCCTGCTAATGTAGATGTTGGACTGAAGCAGCTAATATGCCATTCCTCATGTACAATGAGGAAGGGCAGGGGGTTGCTGAAGAACTACTGAGAGATTTCAATGTATTAAATTTAACAATGATAGATGTTAAATTTATAAGAATAGATAGATAGATATATAGATAGATAGATAGATCGGTAGGTAGGTAGGTAGGTAGGTAGGTAGGTAGGTAGGTAGGTAGGTAGGTAGGTAGGTGGATGGATGGATGGATGGATGGATAGATGGATGGATAGATTTATTTTTATCCAAAATGATAACAAAACAACAACAACAAATCAAATTTCATTCAAATCATCAATTAAAACCTCAACATTGTATCAGTAAAAAGGGAAAGCGCACAGCAGAAGAGGTCAGTTTTGTGTAAGGATACGGTCCATGATAGCGGCGCCTGCAGAAACACTCAAGCCAGCGCATTCTTTCAGAAACGTTTGTGTACTTGCATTAAGTAGGTTTCAAGGCTGAATCTGAAACACTGAATAAGCTTTAAGCTTTCCGTCTCCTCTCGGCGTCTGTGTGTGTGTTTGGTTTGGGGTCTGGTAATTGAGCAAGACCACAATAACAAAGTAGTGCATGTTTGATAAGGGTCAAGTTCCTAGAAAACAGAGCCTCTCTCTCTCTCTCTCTTTCTCTCTGTCTGCGGACACACATTACCATATAAAGGGAAGCAGAAGAGGACTGTGTGTGTGTGTCAGTTTGTGTGTGTGTGGTGGTCCACAGGAGTGAAGGGGTACTGGGGCACATAATTCAAAAACGCCTCCTCGAAGATGACATAAACCTATTTAAAACAAAATAAAAGTCCCATGCAGAGATATAGAGCAATACACCCTGTTGAAAATAAAGCTTCTTCACTGGCATCAGTAGTTCCACGATGAACCTTCAATATCTGTGAATTCTGTTTCATTTTGTCTTGAATTGTGTTGTTTCATATTTCAGATCGAATTGTGTTGCTTTCATAGATCAATTTATTTTAATTATTAAAATTAAGACCAGAAAAAAAAATATTAAAACGCATTCATTCATTCATTTCCCTTCAGCTTATTAATCAGGGGTCACCACAGCGGAATGATCCGCCTACTATTCCAGCATATGTTTTACACCGCAGATGCACTTCCAGCCGCAACCTAGTACTTGGAAACACCCATACACTCTTACATTCACACACACACTCCTACACTACAGCCAATTTAGCTTACCCAATTCACCTATAGTGCATGTGTTTGGACTTTGGGGGTAACTGGAGCACCTGGAGGAAACCCACGCCAACACAGGAAGAACGTGCCAACTCAGAAATGCCAACTGACCCAGCCGGGACTCGAACCAGCGACCTTCTTGCTGTGAGGCGACAGTGCTAACCACTGAGCCACTGTGCCACCCTTATCAAAACACAGTTTTAGTTCATTTGAATCATGAAATTAATAAAAATAATTTGATCAATCGATTGATTGAAATTTCTGCTTATTAACTTTAATCAAAACTTAAATATGTAATTTAATTCCTTTCTAAAATAAAATAATTTGGTTTGATTATTTAAATGTTTTAATAAACATGATTTTTTTAAATAAATCATTTATAAAACATTAGTTATTTCAATAAAACCTTTTTTGTCATTTTTGTTTTGTGTATAATTATTTTTTTTCAAGTTTTTTTTTTTTTTTTTTTTTTTTAGATCTAAATGAGAAACAACTTCAGATTTTTTTTTTCTAGCAATAATTCCTATCTTAAAGGGGAAAGGAAGCACTCAGTCAAGTTTACGTTATTTTGTAAATTCATTTCCACTTTAGTGGAATATATATATATATATATATATATATATATATATATATATATATATATATATATATATATATATATATATATAAAACAAACTCGATTAATGTAACCATTTAGCAGAAAACGGCATATTTTACTATAGATTTTAGACCTAGGGCACCGCCATCTTGGAATATCGATGTGTCTGACGTAATAGGGTTGGTTCCGTTCTCTCAGCTGAACAGATACAGTGAAAGAGTAAAAGTAAAGGACTGAAAACGGAGACTGTAAAGCCTAATTTAACCCAGTGCGTGACATTTTGGACGTGGAGCTGGTGCAAATATATCAAATACAAGCATCAGATGTGTGTCTAATATAAAAGTATATATATTTATTCTATTTTTCTTTTTTTCTCTTTTAATTACCGATCATTTGATGCACTTTGGTCCACTCTCTGTATTACGCTGCCTGACTAACTGTCTGGGTTTCAACAAGGCCCGGTGCTGACGTAATGGGGGCGGGTACTTTCACTTTTCACTACTACAGCTGCTCAACTCCTTTCGTGTTCAAAATAAGATCAGCACGATTTTTCACATGGCAGGTTTTTACATCCTTCATTCATGACTTGAGGAGGGAATATGTCTTGACTTAGTAATAAAGCGTGAAGTCATGTATCATTTTAATCGTTGCATTAGTCTGAATGTAAATCCCCTCTTCGGGCAGCGCTGGAGCAGCGTGAGAAAGTGGACCAAAGTGCATCAAACGAAAGGTATTAATTTAAGAAAAATACACAACTTAAGACACTTAAATGCTTGTATTTGTTGTATTTGCACCAGATCCACGTCCACAACTTCATGCATTGGGTCCAGTCTCTGTGTTCAGTCCATTACTACCATGGTTGAAACCCAGACACGCAGTCAGGCATCGTAATGCATAGAGTGAATCAAAGTGCATCAAATGATCGGTAATTAAAAGGGGAAAAAATTAAAATAAAATAAATATATATACTTTTATATTAGACACGCATCTGATGCTTGTATTTGCACCAGCTCCACGTCCTCAACTTCACGCACTGGGTTAAATTAGGCTTTGCAGTCTCCGTGTTTAGTCCTTTACTTCCACTGTATCTGTTCAGCGGAGAGAACGGAACCAACCCGGTGACGTCAGACACCAATATTCCAAGATGGCAGCACTCTAGGTCTAAAAGCTATAGTAAAACATGCCGTTTTCTTCTAAATGGTTACATTAATCGAGTTTGTTTAATATATTTTCATTAAAGTGGAATCTAATGTACAAAATAATGTAAACTTGACTGAGTGCTTCATTTCCCCTTTAATAATTACATTTTAAGGTACAAAAACATACATTTTTTTGTAAATAGTATTCAATTTTTTTTTTTAAATCAGTGGCGCACTTTAAAATATATGTTTATATATTATTAAAAATCATTGCCAAAGTTTTTTTTTTTGTATAACATGTCTTTTCAAGGTTTTACAATAAATCAAACCTAATAGGATATATGCAGAGCTAGTGTTTCTTCCCATACTGATAAACTTCCGGTGAACGGTTAATGTGACTTTTTTCAAATTTATACGGTTCCTTTTACAGCATCGATGTTGTAATGTAATTAAAATATAATCAGTTAAATAGACTTCAGCATTCATTCAGTTGCTCAAGCGTAAAACGAGATAAAAAGCCATTTACAGGACCATACCCATCAGGATTAGCAGGCTAAGCTCCATTGAATATAGTGGGTTAAAATAAATGTTCATATTTTAAAGACATGGCGGGGGAAAATGTAATTTAATGCAGCGCTTCTTGTACATTCTGAGACCCACTTTGTCACATATCACTCAGCCAGTGCAGATCGCTGATTTCCACTGGCTGAGTGATATCCGATATAAGTGAAGTTTCACAAACTAATTTCGAGAGGAGCATGTGATAGGATTGACTACAGCTGATCCCTATCACTAATCACTAACTAGCCAATCGGATCATTCTAAATTTAATATAAATATCCAGCCTAAACTTCATTCCTCATCTTCGTTTTGGAACCCCCCCCCCCCATCCATCCCTTCTCCCTCCTCATCAATTCTAAGTTCTGGTGACACGGTGGCTCAGTGGTTATCACTGTTGCCCCACAGCAAGGCGGTCGTTGGTTCAAACGCTAGCTAAGCCAGTCGACACTCTCTGTGCGGAGTTTGCATGTTCTCCACGTGTTTGCGTGGGTTTTCCCCGGGTACTCCGGTTTCCTCCCACATTCAAAAAACATGCAACAAAAGTAGTCATAAGCACCTACTAAGTACAAACTAGCGCAGTTGGCGGTCTATTCTTGGGAAGTTATCGAGAACTACCTGATCTCTTATCCCTCTTAATGCTTATTGACCAGGCAGGAGCCTTGGGCTCATCTCTCCGAGCTCTGGGTTCTCTCCCGGGACAGCATGCCAAACCTGCAAAAATAGTCAAGCATTATCTAAGTGTGAACTCTTGAAAGATAGAAAACAGAGCTTAAACGTGTCGATTTTGTAACTGCATACAGTTCACCGGAAGCGCTTGACCCAGGTTACTGACAAATTAAAGTCCTTCCGCATACTTCTGCATATACCCTATACCCAAAAGCTTACCCCAGACAGGTTTAGGGACGTAATAATAATAATAATAATATTAATAATAATAATAATAATAATAGTAATAATAATAATAATAATCATCATCATCATCATCATCATAATAATCATAAAACATAACAATAATAAAAAAATAAATAAAATAGGTCAAGGTATGTTTCAATAAAAAAAAAACAATTTAATGTTTTAGGTGCAATAAAATTTATAGTTATTAAATTATTATTATTTATTTGTTTTATTTTATTTAGTTATTTTATTATTGTTTGTGAAAAACATGATTTATCTTGAATTGTTCTTATATTTAGTATCTGGCCAATGTTTTTATCCACAAATGACTTTTTGTTTTGTTTTAGTTTTTCAGATCTGGCTAAACCTCCCTTTGCCAAATGATTCATTATGATTAAATAATGTTTCTCTTGTTGTTTTTTAAAGTCTCGGGTTTGAGTCTGTGGTCATAATTAGCTTTATATAAAAACACCCAAAAAATCTGTGCTATGTTCAGTCTTAGACTGCTAGATAAACGTGTGTGTGTGTGTGCGTGTACTAAGTGTACTAATTAAATGTCTGTTGTTAGCATAGCAAATGGTGCAATAAATTTAAATTGCTGGAACAATGCAATTAGTCTGAAATGCGAATCTCTCCATCCTGCCTGAAAAATGAGTGTGTGTGTGTGTGACTGAAGCGTCCGTGACGTGTCTCCGTCTGTCTTTGGGTCGCTCAGTCGGTGTGTTTGCAGTTTTTGGGTGGCAGGGTGAGCGCGCGGGGCCTCCCTGGCTGGCGCCTGAAATTTTACCTTCCTATTCATCAGGCTGGTGTATTAATAATAACAGCACATCTGGAGTCACTTACTGTCTACTGTTAACCCTTCACAGAGCCTCTTCTGCTCTCTTTCTCAACACTGCGCCACTACAATAGACTTTCAATGCTCTCAATTAAATGCTTTAAATTCATTTCTGATGCCAGCAGTGCTAATATAATACAGTATTCCAGTACTGATCAAATACTTGTTCTCTGAATGGTTTGAGCAGATGTTGTTTTACTGTAGTTGCTTATTATTTGTGTTGTTTTGCATACAAATGTATGACATTACACTCAAAAATATGATTTTTGCTGCTTGTTCAAAATACTTACTCGTCATGTGAAAGACTAGGCAAGGCAAATTTATTTATATAGCACATTTCATACACAGTGGCAATTCAAAGTGCTTTACATAAACAACAATAAAAAAGACAAGTGTAAGAAAAAATAAAAACATAATAAAAAACAGATAAAAATATGTTAAAACAGAATGTAAAAGAACGAAAAAGAAGAGAAAAACATAATAGTGCGATCTGTTGGACGTAGCACAGTGCTCATTCAGTAAAGGCACAGCTAAACAGATGTGTTTTCAGTCTTGATTTGAATGTGCCTAATGTTGGAGCACATCTGATCATTTCTGGGAGTTGATTCCAGCAGCGAGGGCCGTAGTAGCTGAAATCCGATTCACCCTGCTTTGACTGAACTCTTGGAATTTCTAGTTTATATGATCCTAGAGATCTGAGTGTAGGGATGTCCCGATACAACATTTTAACTTCCGATACGATACCGATATTGCAGCTTTCAGTACTAACCGATAGCGATACAAATCCGATATAATAATCAGCACAAATCATGAATACTTTACTTTTACATATTTCGTTGAGAGTAATTTATGAACGGCTACATTATACATTAGATTTTTTTTTAAAGAAGATAAGCATTTCTAGGGCTTGACGCTAACTTTTTTCAGGAGGAGGACATGCGCTCCTAAGTGGAAAAATTTAGGAGCACATTAAAGAATTTTAGGAACACAGTGAAAATGTATAAAATAAATAGTGTTTTTGCCTAATAAATGTTCACGAGGAGGTCTGTAAACAAAGCAGTGTCATTCATTTGAATACAATAAGTACACTAGGTTTTATTTTACTGCAACAACAGCTTAAGTAGTGTTTAATAATTATAATTTAATCTGTATGGAGTTTAGCTAGCGGTCCACAGCAGGTCTGGGATCATATTGCTCTAATGAAGGCCTCTCTAAACTGATCTGAATCAAGTCTTCAGTTGTGGACGTGCCTAGGCAGCTTCTTGATGAATTTTTCAATCCAGTTTCGAGCTGAAAAATCTCTTTCACACTGAGCAGCAGAAATAAGGAGTTATAGTTATAAGTTATTAAGTTAATAAAAATGTGCAGTATGGTTAGTGCAAACATTTACATGATCAGATCTATTTAATCTGTGCTTGTATCATAAGATGAGTATGGCTGTATCAATGCTCCCAAACAAACATTATTAATTTTATAATAATATATCTTGTACATATTATCTTTAACATAGATATACTTTTCTCCACATCACATAAAACAATGTGACGTTTTAAAATAATTTTATTTATCAAAATTAATTTTATTTGCATAATATATTGCACAGATTCCACCCTACTTCCCACATGGGAAAAGTATGACAATGTAAAGAAAGACAGAACTACAAACTCATGTGCAAAGCTGACACTGTTTATCTGAGCTCTTTATCTTTCTGGGCTTTTAAAGAAGAGTTAAATATGGGAATACCATTCTTTCTTTTAAACCGTAATGGCCCTCAGCAACAGAATGATTTCTTAGTCTTATTTAACAGACAATTAAAAACAAAAATGTTTATCATTTAACACCTTTTACACGACACTGTTTCTTTTCAGTGAGTTCAAGTAAAAAAAAATTAATAAAAATAAAGAAATCCACTATTTGACTCCCACTATCCATGTGCACCACTGACAGGTCAAATCTGCTCTCTCCCTCTCTCATTTCACATTTTAGGTGCTTTATTGGCATGACAAATAACTGTACTCTCTCTCTCTAACTCTCTCTCTCTCTTTTTCGCGCGCGCGCGCATATAAAGTAATGCAAAAACGCAGCTATAGAAAGCGAAAGCACAGTATATAATGAGCTGGATCAGTCTATTTAGTTAAAGGTTTTGTGAACAGGTCGCGTCTCTGTGGGTCTGCAGCAGCAGAGCATGCGAGTCTGTGGCGGTGTTCGTTTCTCACGCACACAGAACCGGGCCGCTGAGGTAAAGTCTTTTGTGTGGGAAGCGCAGGTGTTGAATTGGGTATCAATCACACTGGATGCACCATGATATGCCATGACCGAATTGTAAACGTTTTCTATGAGGCTTGCACGATGTGCGATACGCCGCTATTCGGTGCCTTGGATTGCTTAGCAGCGTATACAATACAATGGAAAGATCGCTTGACATGAAGTAAATAAACCAGTATAGATGTGCCGTTGTTGATAGCGTTAGCGTGTGCTACCGTCACAATAGATTTCTATCGTAATACACCATAACTTAGCGTGAAGAGCACGCTAAATCTTTAAGGGACTTTGCCAGCAAGCAGTGCTGTGATCACGTGGGCTTTGCACGCTGGCTCTAGACGCTGCTGGATAAAATAGCTGTAACGGAGTTTAGAGCGGAACAGACTGCTTATATCGGAGATTTTTAACGCAGTCCGATAAAGTTTGTTTGGACAGATATCGGACCGATTTCCGATATCAATATCGGATCGGGACATCCCTATCTGAGTGTTCTGTTTGTATTAGGTTTGTATTCAGTGAGCATATCTGTAATGTATTGAGGTCCTAGGCCATTTAGTGATTTATAGACAAGTAATAGTACTTTAAAATCTATTCTTAATGTAACTGGGAGCCAGTGTAAAGACCTGAGGACAGGTGTGATGTGCTCTGATCTCCTGGTTCTGGTCAGAATCCTGGCCGCAGCGTTCTGGATGAGCTGCAACTGTCTGACTGTCTTTTTGGGAAGGCCCGTGAGGAGGCCGTTACAGTAATCCACCCTGCTGCTGATAAAAGCATGAACAAGTTTCTCTAAGTCTTCACTGGAAGCAAAGCTGATTCTTGCAATGTTTTTGAGATGATAGTATGCTGATTTACTAACTGCTTTCACATGACTATTGAAACTCAGATCTGACTCCAGAGTCACACCAAGATTCTGAACCTTATTTTTTTTGTTGTTTGACCTTTAGAGCCAAGGTACGCATTCACCTTGAGAACCTCATCTCTGTTCCCAAACACAATGACTTCAGTTTTCTCTTTGTTTAACTGAAGAAAGTTTTGGCACATCCAACTGTTCATTTCATCAATGCATTGGCAGAGAGTGGGACTGTAGTCAATAGGCAGTAAGGCTAAGTAGATCTGAGTGTCATCAGCATAGCTGTGGTAGGAGATTTGGTTCTTTCTCATCATTTGGCTCAGAGGGAGCATATAAAGGTTGAACAGGAGAGGTGCCAGAATCGAGCCTTGTGGGACTCCACATGTCATGGGTGTCCACCTTGACCTATGGTCACCTATACTGACATAGTAACCTCTCCCTTCAAGATAAGATCTGAACCATTTGAGGACCATCCCAGACAGCCCAACCCGATTTTCCAGTGAAACCAAAAATGAAACCAAAATGATTATTTTTAAAAACTGTCCAAAAACCCTACAACCACATTCAGTATTATAGAAAAAAACTGTCGTGACAGAAATTCAACCATTTATAATGGAGCTGCAGTTTGAGATCAGAAATGCATCACAGAAAATGCATATTAATATTATTAATAATAACAATGATGCATCCATTTCTAAAAAAGGATTAGGAATAACTTCATCATTTCTTTTTTGAGGATTCAATAAGTTGAACAGATCAAATCAGTTGAACAGATCAAATCAAACCAGAGGACTCGAGAAATGAATAGATGAAATCAGCTCTGATTTCTAGCTCTGACTGCATACACTCTCAGGGCCCGTTTACACTAATACCTTTTAGTTTTAAAACCGCGATTTAGAATGAAAGGGATCCGCGTCCACACTAGTGTTTCACCTAGCATTTCTGAACAACTCTGTGTCTAAATTACGCAGCTGAAAACTCACATCACGTGACCACACACACACACTCTGGCATGCACTGCAGCGTGATTTGAGCACATCTACCCATATGAGAGCTGTGCACGTCGGACTGTTCATCAAGGATTTCCCGCTGGATCTAATCTCACTATATTTGTTAAACGTGATATTTAATTCATCTTGTGGTCTATATCTAACGACATATTCCCTGACTTTGGTCTGTTGAATCTATTACTTGTTCTCAGGTAACGTGTTTTGGCTGAACACAAAGATAAGTTAGGTTAATATCTTAATTAATGTATCCGCGGACACTGATTCTGCACATCTGACTGATTAATTGTCTTTATTTTTTTATATAAACTTATTGTACTTTATACTTTAATAATGGCCATTATTGATTATTAAAACTGATATTCAGCAAAAGAGAGGGTATTTTTCACTGAAAATGAAAGAAGGCAGTGATGTTATAGGCTGTGTTTTGTTATAAATATTCATACAGTGAAAATGATGCTCATAAATATGCAGCTACACGACGCCTCAACATTTTTGGTGTCTGTTAAGTTGCTAATATCAAAATAAAAATAGGCAGTTTCTCATATCATGTTTTCATTTCATTGTTAAGAAAGTGAAACAACATAGCCAGGGTGATGTGAATGAGGTTATAGAGTGCACTGTTCCCTTTGAAGATTTACTCGACGTGTCCTCGGGAGTTTATTTTCCACATTAAACTTGTGAAGTCTGAACTTACATGGAGAGGATGCAGGACTGAACTGTGTGTAGGCTACTTAATATTGAGGGAAAAGCCCCAATCAGATAGATGAATGTCTGCAGCCCCGCCTCCGTTTTCAGATGTCTCCGTTTTCCCCCATCCACACTGACACAGAGCAGCAGCATTTTTAAACCAAAACGGTCTTTTCAGCGTTTCCAAAATGCTCCGTTTTCGGCACTCGAAAACTCCGGCGTTGTGTGGACGGATGGCGTAACTGTAGCAAAACTTATACGTTTTAAAACTAAAACATATTAGTGTAAACGGGGCCTCAGAAATAAAGGTACAAAATCTGTCACTGGGTTGGTACCTTTTCTAAAGGTAGACTTCTGTACCATATAGGTGGACATTAGTACCTTTAGGGTACACTTTTTGTATCTTTTAAAGGGTAACGAAACAGCAAAACACATTTTTTGAGATGTTGATAGTCATATATGTCCCACATTGCTAAAAAACTATTAGGAGTATTAAAAAGTGAAGATTGGTTGTTTTTGCATGTTTAGAGCAAATTTGTTCTTCTGGCTTAAATAAATTTTGAAGCAACGTCGATGAGATTATTGTGTAAATTCTAGCATGGAGATTGGCTGTCGGTACAGAGTAACATCATAGATCTTTTTAGCACATTTGTTCATTAATTCATGAGGAAGCCGAATTTTGAACCAATCAGCGCACTCTATTGTGAACGAGATGCAACTTCATTAATATGCATGATATAGCTTAGAAGACTTCTTTTACCTGTTACAGTGTGCAGAGAGACGCCATGATGTGCCGCAATGAAAGTTTTGTTTCCATTTCCCTACAATGAGAGCACAGCTCGTGTGTGGTGTAGGTTTGCTAACGCGCGACAAAAAATGTTTGTGTGATCAGTGTTCTTTGTTTGTTTATTCAGATGGCAAAGTTAGTTCGTATCGTCAGCAGTACTTTTTCAGTTTTTAAAGACATACCTTAGTCTAATGATTTAGTTTACAGTAATATCACTGCGATATTATGAACTGAAAATGCTCCACTTTTACACAGCTCTTAGATCTGCTCAAATGCTGCTCTCTAAATTACTGTCCATCTCCCCTGCGTCTGTGTTTGTGTTGCTGCTGTGAAAATCAGCGTGTGCAGGTACTGAAACACCCCTTTTCATGCAAACACTTCCTAAAGGCTGATTTAAGGCTGAATTTAACTGCGTTCTAACTAAAAGCAACGGCATGCAATGGAAGGAATATTTTCCATATTAAAATGAGTTTTTGTCCTAACCAACACCTGAAATTTATATTTTAGAAACAGCTTTTATTTCTCACAGCTGAACAACAGGATAAATGGACAATGATCACCTCAGGTACACCTGAATAATGTGCTTTATTCATTGTTAACAATGTGAGTTTGAATGTCATTTTACATGACGTTTATTGCCATACTACTGAAAGCAGCAGCAGATAGTTCACCTCAGATCTTGAAAATAAAATAAACCATTTGAAATCAAGCCAAGTTAAAAGATATCAATCATTCAGCATGCACATATAATAATGTTAAAGAGGTTTAATATGTATTAATTAGATTATAAACTTCACCATTTCGTTGAAGTGCAGTGAGTTCTCTATTCTGTGCGTATGAATGGCTGTATTTAAATTTCTGTCTCGTTTCATCTGGTGCAAATGCCAAATTGCTTATCACTGCAAATCTTATCATGTAGGTTGTTGTTAGAACATGGTTACATTATAACCTGCTCACCCAATGTTTACGTTTGTTATATTTATTTTATTTAGTATATTTGCGACAAACAGATCAAGTCAAACCAGAGGACCCGAGAGATAAACAGATTATATCTTTTTCCAGATCTGACTGCATATGATTGGCTTATTTCTATCGTGTGATGATTGAATGAATCAAACCTGAGGACTCAATAGTTCAACTAGGGCTGGACGATATGGCAAAAATTTATATCACGATATATTTTTTTATTTCGGTCGATACGATATAATTCTGATATCGATATGGACAATATTACAAAGAAAGGAAAAACTCCCAAGAACGCACACAATGGATGTCTGTACCTACAAATGTCTGCAAAGTAAATTTGCAAAGTCGATAATACCTCCAGACTCTCATAACTTTTTTTTAAAATTTGTTCACTTTTTATTTGTATTTAGCCTATACAAACAAGAAATGTGAAATAAACTATCAAATAAATAAAGCTCTCAGAAAAATTCATTAAAAATATGCAAAATTTTTTTTTAGAAAAATAAGTTTTGTAGTATAACCAGCAGGACAGCAGTGATGTGTGAACTGAATTTGGTGAGAGTACAGTAATTTACAGTACAGTTATTGAATATTTTTCATAATAAAAATTCATAAAAAATATGCAAAATAGTTTTTTAGAAAAATAAGTGTTGTAGTATAACCAGCAGGACAGCAGCGACGTGTGATCTGAGTTTGATGGCAGTATAATGAGTTAGAGGGAAGTTATTGACAGCTTTTGTAGTGATGGTTTTTGCGTTTTGCTCTTTGTAGACGGTCCCTAAGGATCGGTCTCTTTGCCGCCTGCGCATAGAGATCAATATATTGCGTCCAGCGCGTAGGAAAGCTAATTTTTAGGAAAATAAGGTTGTAGGTGGTTGTATACATTGCGACAGTTGAAAAAAATGTGCTATTTGTGTAGGAACAATGTTTCGGTCATGAGTTATTAATCCGGAAAATACGAATATGCGAATCTGTTGCTAACTTTACTGAACCCTGACTCTCAGTATGTTTTATCGGGTGGAACTGCTTCAAATGGTGAAACAGATTTGATGTGTTGCCGTCGCTAGTCAACTACACTCTCTGGCACACTTTGCAGAACACCGAAACTAAGTTTATTGGAACTTAAAAAGCCGAACCACTTCCACACCACTGCATTAGTCTTTCCTTTCTTATCAACTATTTCATCTGCATTCTTACTTGTGGAAGCTTGTTCATTCGCATCTGTATTCAGAGCACTCATTTTGTAGCTAAAACTTTCTTCGGCGCAGCTTAACCAACTGCTGTGCTGAGCGCTGGCAGCGTGTCTGTGTTGTTCGTCATCACGTAAGTGACATCAGATCACACCCTTTCTGACGGCTGAGCACTGAACGTCATTCAGTGACAAGTGATACGTGTATAAGATCTTATATAAATAATAATATATCTATTTATATATATGCAAATTTATATCTAAATATCGGAAATGGGTTTAAAAATCATATCAACGTTATTGAAAAAAATTCTATCGCGATATATATTGATATCGAATTATTGTCCAGCCCTAAGTTCGACAGATCGAATCAAACTCAAGGACTTGATAAATGAAAATAAAATCAAACGCGAGGACTCAAGAAAGGAATGGCTCAAATCTTTTTCTGGCTCTGACTGCAAATGATCGGCTTATGTCTATCACGAGAGGAATGGATGACTCAAACCGGACAGAAAACTCAAAAAGAAACTAATCTTCTCTCCCACCTGCACATTGTGCATATGCTTGAATGAACAAATCAATACCTGAGAGGACTCTGAGAGTACAGTGGACTCATTGTCATGTTCAAGAAACCAGTCTGAGATGATTCATGCTTTATGACATGGCGCATTATTCTGCTGGAAGTAGCCATCAGAAGATGGGTACACTGTGGTCATAAAGGGATGGACATGGTCAGCAACAATACTCAGGTAGGCTGTGGCGTTGCCATGATGCTCAGTTGGTACTAATGGGCCCAAAGTGTGCCAAGAAAACATCCTGCACACCATTACACCACCACCACCAGCCTGAACCATTGATTCAAGGCAGGATGTATCCATACTTTCATGTTGTTGACGACAAATTCTGACCCTATCATCCAAATGATGCAGCAGAAATGGAGACTCATCAGACCAGGCAACGTTTTTCCAATCTTCTATTGTCTAATTTTGGTGATCCTGTGTGAATTGTAGCCTCAGTTTCCTGTTCTTAGCTGACAGCACTGGCACCCGGTGTGGTCTTCTGCTGCTGTAGCCCATCTGCCTCAAGGTTTGACGTGTTGTGCGTTCAGAGATGCTCTTCTGCATACCTCGGTTGTAACGAGTGGTTATTTGAGTTACTGTTGACTTTCTATCAGCTTGAACCAGTCTGGCCATTCTTTTCTGATATCTGATGTAAAGAGCAGCAAGACAGGTGTGCCTAATAAAATGGCCGGTGAGTGTGTGTGTATGTATATGTATGTATATATAGACACACACAAAATGAATAGTTGATAATATTTGATCTGGGACTTGTGTCTCTAAAAAACGAAAGCAGACAGTGCAGAGTCTCTCCTCAGGCTCTGGGCAGTTGGAGACAGCGGGGGGCTCTTCTTTGCATTGGTCCGTCCCGGGCCGCTCTGTCTGGCCGTGTACCTGCTGCATGTGGCAGGTGACAGAGATCTGCGTCCTACCAACGTGACAGGAGCTGAAAACCGCAAGCTCATTACCGCATCGACTCGCACAGCCACCGCGTTGTTAGCCAGCAGAAAACACTCGCGCACACATGTAGAGACAGTGGTCATCACTCATCCGCACGGCAGTCAACACCAATGATGTCATCATCAGGCGCCCGGCCAGACGCGCACTAACTATAGAGCACAAGTACCTGTATAAAGAGCCTTATTTAGCTTTTCTGAGAGAGATGGAGAGCGGCTTCTGTTTTTCCGAAGAGCTCTGCCTCCCACTGAGAAGTGTATGCGTAAATAAATACATTTATTGTTATTATATATACACATCTGCATAATATATATGTGGATATATATAAGTTTGCATTTCACACGTCAACTTTGTGAAAACACTTTTTGACAAACAAGTCGTTATGCTGCTAATTATTTTCTAAGAAAAACAAGCGCGGCGAAATTACGGCGTGTGTTTGTCTAAGCGAGTGCTACTGGGGAATTTCTCTGGGAAAATAAATAGTGCTAATTGAATAAACGAAGGCTGGTGTAAAACGTCTGACATAGTGGATTCTGGGCTGCGTTCGCAAATATGAGGCTGTGGATTTAACTTTGGATTTAATCCGGAGTGGCTTTATTGTAAACTCTGGAATGAAATCCGCCGCTGACAGACAGGTTATTGAGCTGCTGTCTGCATAAGGAGGGCCCTCATTAGGCAGCAGGACTAAGAAAAGAGAATCTTAAAAGTGATGGGAACTTTGTCTGAAATTGTAGGTTTTTCTTTTTGCTGTTAAGCATTTGGCTTTTTTTTTTTTTTGATAAAAATATCTTTATCTTATATTTCTCTTTATAAAAAAAATATGTAGACCTGATTAATCCAACCTGCCTAATTAACACAAATTCATCAGTGTCTATGTTATGGCACTGGAGCTAATGTAAATAGAAACTGATATGATGCAATGTTTTTTTTTTAGGGGTCTCTCTCATTTATAATGGTAATAAATGGCTTTCTGTTGTCTACCACAGAACAGAGGATTGTGGTTCCTGGCAATATTGAAGTATATGCTTATTTCACGCGACCGCCATTTTAGAACACGAAAGCGAGGCTGCGGTGGGAAGAAAGCCGGAAGTATAGGATCAGCACTGTGAACATTGCAACAATATGCTGTGTGCTATAAACCTCCAGCTGTTGCTGTGACTTCAAAATGCAGAAATGATGTAAACATCACTTTAATATCATTCAGTTCAGTTTAATATAAACAATTAAAAGCATATTAGGCATCAAACAACATCACGATCTCTTTAAGAGTGATACACTTAAGTGTCCTCCTAGACTTCAGTCCAGAGCAGCAGGTAAACACCGTGGGGACCCTTCCCTGCTTCAGCCTATGTAACCCGGTGAGTGATAAAACAGTGCAGTCCTCTGTAGCAGATCTTCATGTTGTCTTTAACAGTGTTGTCCCGGTACTGAAGTTTTAAAAACGTCCATTTCCCGCTAACATTTACGCGCCGCTGAGCGCACTCATAAACACCGCTGATTTGCCGTAGTGTTCACCAGTGCTCAACAGAATGACTGTGAAGGTTATCAGCTTCCTGCTCTTCCCAGATTGAAAACACACATAGACGAACATTGGAGCGTTTTAAAGCCGTGAAGATCAGCAGATTCATCAGCGGATCGCTCGTTTGTGTTTGCACTCAGTAAACAGCGGTGAGATGAACTGATGACCTTCACAGCCAATCATAGTGATTTCTGTTGAGCACGTGAACACAATGGCCAATCAGTGCTGTTTAAGAACTCCATGAACAGTGCCTTAAATGTTAACGAGAAATTGGCGTTTTTTTACATTTCATTACGGAACTTTTGTATCATGACTAGTCTAATATAGTGAAAGAATCAGTTCATTAACTTGAGTTTGATGAATGCATCTAAAATGTGTGTTTGGGAAAGAAAACGTTAGCTAAGTAGTGCCATTTCCCTTAACTTAGCTGAAAATGAGGTCAAATATCCCTTTTTATTTTCACTATTCATTCAGAACGGACCTTAGGGTCACTCAGAAGGCGCTGAAATCATAAATTTGTGTCACTTTCTCTTCGCTGATAAGATATACAGCCAGGTACACATCATTCCTGTGTGACTCAGTCTATACTTCCGGGTTTCTTCCCACCGCAGCCTCGATTTCGCTGTTAATAATGGCGGCCGCGTGAAATCAGTCTATTGCCTGGTTTTACCTTCATAGTAGATAGAGATGTATCAATATAGACTGGCCTATCATCTAATTATATTATAATGGGTGATTATCATAGCCAGTTATATTGTGCCTTTGAAATGAGGGAGGGGCAAATGCATCAATTTCTTATCGTATGTAATGAAAATGTCTTTTCTACAGAATTACCGTGAATTGAGTGATGATGATAAAATGGCAAGTTTTTTTCCAAGTGATTACCCAAGTGTTTTCCTAAGTGTTTACAGTGTTAAATGTGTCTTAATTCAGAAACCTTTTAATTCAGGAATTTGGTATAGAGTTAAAAATGTTGATTGGGTAATCTGTCTTCTAACTAAAATATGTTACTCAGGGCTCGAAATTAACCTTTTTTTATGGGAGCTCCTAACTTCAAAAATGTAGACGCACCAGACAAAATTTTGTCGCACCCACCGAAAATTATGAGCACCGCTATTACACGTTTTATATTAACATATTCTATTATATATTAGCACTCTAATCACAACTAACAAATAAACAAAAATCTGCATGCGCTCACCGGCCCTGCACGCACTGCTTGACGTGAATGAGATGGACTGAATTAACAGTAATAACTGTATCTGATATTGCACAGATGATATTGCCATATAACTTCATATTTGCATACGTCATCTTAATAGCAATAACGGTCTTTTCATGAGCTGCAATATTAGTTTCATCTCGGTGAATGCATGCTCTTTAGCGATGGTGACAGCATTGTGTCGATTAAATGAAGGAACTGAGTGATTGACAGCTGATATTAACCAGTCCATTCGCGTTCTGTTCTAGCGCAGTGTGCCAATAAGAAGAGCTTGAAGGCGGGGCAAGCATTACGGGCTTTGTTTACTGCAGCAAGTTGACATGTCAACTGTTTTAAACCATTCCTGAGCGCTGCGTTTGGTGTTTTTAGGTGCAAAGATGCCTAATGCGTGAATGCCTCCTAAATCCGCGCATGAGGTGAACATTTTGGTGTGAAAACTGGTCGCACAACATCAATTTTATGCACTCGCACAAATGCTCCCAAATATATTTTGAGGTAGCATAGATACAATTTCGGGCGCATATGCGACCAAAACTGACGCAATTTCAAGCCCTGTTACAGTGAAACTGCTGAAATTGATTAAACAAAGGTTTGTATATTATTTATTCACTCTCAGACAAAAAAAAAAAAGTTGTCACTAGCTCTGTTTTCATCCAGAGATGTGAATTAAATTCATGCGCAAAACTGGAATATCGCCTAAACATTAACAATTTAATACAGCGTTTCCATCCAATGAGTTAAACAGAACTAAATTGTCACTTCCTGATAGTGGCGACAACAATCAAAAAGAAAACCAAAATTTTCTGTGTTAGGACAAGCTGCGTGAGTCTTCATTCTCAAAGAATGAATTTACTTGAAGACGAAACGTAATGAACGTGTGGTGGCTTTGAGGCAAAAGATGTTATTTGGGAGCGCAGACATACAAGACTGTTTTAGAGGTAATAATAATATTATAATAAATAATAATACTGAACCACTGTGATGATGGTCAGCCTGCTGGTTTGTCCATTTAATGGCAGACATTTTTATCATCACATGATCTCATATAACAAAATCACGTGACTTTTTTTAAAGTGCCTACTGTTTATTCAGTAAAAGTGTTTCCATCGTAGATAGTTTTTTTTTTTTTTTTTTTTATCAAATGAAATATTCTTTTTTTTTTTTTTTATCTACCCAGGTTCTGCAAGGTTGCAATGTCCCGAATTTTGTTTGCCAATCTTAAGCCAATTGTAATGAATTGTTTTTGATTCAATTTGGAATTTCCCCAACCAGTGCAGAGCCCAGGGGACCAGAGTGTGTACTCCGACTTGGCCCCACCGCTGGTCCAAATGAAATATTCTTAATACTCAGTTGTGCCCATATTTTTTTTTAATCTGCATTTTTTAAATGTATGATAATTTTGCCATTTCCATCAAGCATTTTTTAATGCAATAATCCAAAATGCGCATACAAATTGGTGGATGGAAACATAGCTACTGATGTGGTACCCTTTCAAAAGGTGTTTTGTACTTTAGATGTACTTGATATGTAACTTTAAGGTACAATATGCACCGTATAGGTACTAACTTTACGGTACCAATGTGTATCCTTTAGGTACTAACACTGAAGTTCATTGAAGTTCATAAGTGTAACCTTTTAAAGTGACAACATTTGTGCCTTTATTTCCGAGAGTGTTGACATCGGCTGAGAAATTTATTATTGGTGTATCTCTAATATTAGATGACATGCTAGATACTTTCATAATGCAATCTCCACTAAAAAATATTCTTTTTTGGGGCCAACTTAATTGTTCAATCCACTTAAATTTGTAAAAACAAATAGGTTAACTTAATCGATTTGTGCTGGGATGACATAAGGAATTGTGTGGAACCCTACATTTTTTACAGTTTCTGTTGTGCGTTTGTGATTGATAAATCCCATAAATGTACCATGATGTTATGTTAATGTTTGTACAAGAAAGCTTTAATAGCGATGAAACGCATCTGCTCATGTGTGAGTTTAACCTCTTAAGGCCCAAGGTGTTTTTTTTACATGCATTTCTTATTTCTCTATGCTATTTGGGCTTATTGGAACCTAATTAGAATAAAAATCTAAGTATCATCTTTTGATATGATGTACTTTTGGAGAAAAATGATGTCCATATATGTGGACTTGTGGTCCCAATTTACATAATCACTTTTTACTTTTTTTTTTTTTTTTTTTTTTACTTGCTTTGTCTATCAGAGAGTAAAAACAACATTTTTTCCCATTTTGGACAGTTAAAAATAGGGATTTGGACATTTCATATGCTACAAAACAATTGCAGGATGACACTGTATGTCTGTAACAAGACCCAGGACTAGGTCTTAGTTAAATTAGGCTATTTAAGCCACATTTATAAAAACAGCCATAGAAAAATATATTACTGCTGTGCACCTGTAGACAAAAAATGACACTGACATATTCTAAGACATCTCACTGCAAGTTATTTTGAGTTGAGACAGCTCAAACATGCCATTTAATCTTGACTAGCCTTAAACCTTGTTTGTGAAACCGGGGGTCAAAGTATTTTAAATAGCCACTTAAGAGCTAAAATGTGCTGTCCACGTATGTGGACACTCTAGCCCTAGGAGCCCACAAGACCATCTACAAAATCAGCTCATAGACCCCAAAAGCCACTGAGCTATGAACACTCAAAAAATTATTTTTGCTGCTTGTTCAAACTACTTTTTTAAAATGAACTGAATCAACACAATTCTTGAGATTTTTGGGTGACAACGTAATTTTTTTTAGGTTCTATCTGCTTAAATTTGTAATATTTGTAATAATAAAATTTGTAAATTTAAGTTAAATTAATCAATTTATTTTGGGACAACATGAAGTTTTTGTGTGTAACCCTGCATTTTTACAGTGAAGAAGGCGTAATCAAAAATAAATTAACCCGTCAGTGCCAGTTTCGATTCCCGCCCTCGCGGTCCTATGCCGATCCTTCCCCTCTCTCTGCTCCCCATGCTTTCCTGTCAATACTCACTACTGTTCGATCCAAAAAAGGTGAAAAGCCCAATAAATAAATAAAATCAAATAAATGAACCCAAAAAAAGTAACAAAATAACAGGGATTAAAAAACATAATACCTGGTGCTTTTGCGCTCTCTTTCCCCAAAGTATCAAGAAAACCAAACACAAACCACTAGGAATTAACAAGAAATATTCATTTACAGAATATATAGAGCAAAATAACGCAGAGAGTGGTCAAAGCCAAAATACAGGCAGTGCAGAATTATTAGGCAAATGAGTATTTTGACCACATCATCCTCTTTATGCATTTTGTCTTACTCCAAGCTGTATAGGCTTGAAAGCCTACTACCAATTAAGCATATTAGGTGATGTGCATCTCTGTAATGAGAAGGGGTGTGGTCTAAAGACATCAACACCAACTTCCTTTCCTTTGGCAAAATGGGTCAAAAGAAGGACTTGACAGGCTCCGAAAAGTCAAAAATAGTGAGATACCTTGCAGAGGGATGCAGCACTCTTAAAATTGCCAAGCTTCTGAAGCGTGATCATCGAACAATCAAGCGTTTCATTCAAAATAGTCAACAGGGTCACAAGAAGCGTGTGGAAAAACCAAGGTGCAAAATAAACTGCCCATGAACTGAGAAAAGTCAAGTGTGCAGCTGCCAAGATGCCACTTGCCACCAGTTTTGCCATATTTCAGAGCTGCAACATCGCTGGAGTGCCCAAAAGCACAAGGTGTGCAATACTCAGAGACATGGCCAAGGTAAGAAAGGCTGAAAAACAACCACCACTGAACAAGACACACAAGCTGAAACATCAAGACTGGGCCAAGAAATATCTTAAGACGGATTTTTCTAAGGTTTTATGGACTGATGAAATGAGAGTGAGTCTTGATGGGCCCGTGGCTGGATCGGTAAAGGGCAGAGAGCTCCAGTCCGACTCAGACGCCAGCAAGGTGGAGGTGGAGTACTGGTTTGGGCTGGTATCATCAAAGATGAGCTTGTGGGGCCTTTTCGGGTTGAGGATGGAGTCAAGCTCAACTTCCAGTCCTACTGCCAGTTTCTGGAAGACACCTTCAAGCAGTGGTACAGGAAGAAGTCTGCATCCTTCAAGAAAAACATGATTTTCATGCAGGACAATGCTCCATCACACACATCCAAGTACTCCACAGCGTGGCTGGCAAGAAAGGGTCTAAAAGAAGAAAAACTAATGACATGGCCTCCTTGTTCACCTGAGCTGAACCCCATAGAGAACCTGTGGTCCATCATCAAATGTGAGATTTACAAGGAGGGAAAACAGTACACCTCTCTGAACAGTGTCTGGGAGGCTGTGGTTGCTGCTGCACGCAATGTTGATGGTGAACAGATCAAAACACTGACAGAATCCATGGATGGCAGGCTTTTGAGTGTCCTTGCAAAGAAAGGTGGCTATATTGGTCAGTGATTTGTTTTTGTTTTGTTTTTGAATGTCAGAAATGTATATTTGTGAATGTTGAGATGTTATATTGGTTTCACTGGTGAAAATAAATCATTGAAATGGGTATATATTTGTTTTTTGTTAAGTTGCCTAATAATTCTGCACAGTAATAGTCACCTGCACACACAGATATCTTCCTAAAATAGCTCAAACTAAAAACAAACTAAAAACTACTTCCAAAAATATTCAGCTTTGATATTATCGAGTTTTTTGGGTTCATTGAGAACATGGTTGTTGTTCAATAATAAAATTAATCCTCAAAAATACAACTTGCCTAATAATTCTGCACTCCCTGTAAATGACAATAAACAAAACTAACTAAATTAGAGCAAACTTTCTTGGAAAAATAGATTTTAAAAAAAATACAGAAAACGTACCTCCCTACTAACAACACAGGACAAAACGAAAATTATAAACAGAGGCACCAACCTCCCTACCACGCTGCAAGCGTTAGACAGGGGGACAAAAAGCCTGATTTCTCTGGTAGAGATTTACAACATCACATCAGCTTTTCACAAAATGCCAACAAGAGACATAAGCAACAAACACTAGTTTTTCAGCGTACAAGCAACATCTCCACAGAGAATAACGAACGGGGAATTCACGTTCTCTGGCGATTTAAATATGGCTGCTGCTAATCCAAACGCCAATCATGATCTGCAGAAATCTACTGCACTTGCGAATAGTTAAGAGAGCAAGAGAGAGAAAGAGACACACTACACACACTACAACTACTCGTAACAGTGTAGACAATAATAATCTATTACATTTTAATCGTATACATTTTTTATTTTATTCATATTTAAAAGATATTTCTGTCTTGCTGTGCATCCCTGTGTGTGTAATAAGCAACGTGTATGCATGTTTTGGACCTGCCTATCCCAAACGTGCTACAAACTGTGCCATTGACTTCAGAGCAGCTTTAGTCGGTCAGTAGTGTGGTCTATTTCAGTTGCCTCA
>LR812521.1:12360158-12455158 GCA_903798195.1 Danio kyathit | reverse complement strand
TAGTTTTCCAGTTTTGTGAATTTAAGAGACAAAATAATATGACATTAACATCAGAAATCTTAGTGTCATGTCAAGATAAGTTTAGATGTCATTCCGCTACAAGTGTGGACAAAGTGCAATGAAATGTTGTGTCTCGAAGGACCACGGTGCTACATAAATAAACATAATCATAAATACAAACACAACACTGGACATAAGAGCAGTTTTTTTAAACATAACTATCTGAGTGGTTATTTAACTATACATATACTATTATTACTTAACTATGCACGTAACCTAAGACAGACTATACAAATACTTTTACATAAGACATAAACAATATTGTGCAGGATATTGTGCAAAACAGGCTTTTTACTTTGGGAGAACGTTTAATACTTCATTGCCTGCGACTCCTTTGTGTTCTGACCACATGTGCTTGGTTGTACACTATATCAATAAAGTGTTTAGACTTTTAAAAACACTGTTGTAACACATTGAGCCACTAAACATTGTTCTTATGACGTTTTTTCGACAGGAGGAAAACGCGAATTACTATCAAACACTTCAGATATAGTCTGTGTTAGTAAATGCAAGGCTGTTTATAAAAACCAGCACTAACACTGTATGACAACGCTTCAGATGACTGTTTTATAGCTTACAGCTAATCAATCTGTCAGATTCTGGAGTGCATTACTGATCTAAAGAACATTTAAATGATAAATTATCTTAAATAAAACAAATACATTTATAGAGATGGTATATAAGTATATAATTTCACTCATCTGGGAAATGGAGGAAACTTGAACGGTTTGTAAGCACAATTAAATCCACACAGCATGCCATATCATCTGATAATTGCAGGAAATAATTCCAAAAGCCAATTGACTGTGTAAAGAAACATTAACTAAAACAAAAATACGATGTATATGCCGAGCTCAGCGGCTAATTAGCAGGAATCAGCTGAGGTGACAAGACAGCGACCAGCGAGGGCTAGCTGTCACTCAAGTGGCCACGCCCTTAATTATGCAAACTTAATATAACTTCATAAAAACGAAACGGATGGGTTATAAAAAAATTCACCCCCCTCACAGTTGTTATGAAGGGTAATCATGGCTATATGCACCAAAGCCGTCGTTTGTACCAGGCAACCATGTTTTTATCAACTGTAAAAATGGCCAATTTACCAATGCAGAAAGAAAGCACTTGGACTTCCTGGAGCCAGCCCCCCAAGGCGAGTCGATGAATTGCAGTTTTAGTTATTTCCGTATTGGCTTCCCGAGGGAGAGCGGGAGGTTGCCGCTTGTTGAATCCTTGTGAGATGAAGTTTACGAAAAGTGTTCGGTGCATATAGAGAAGAGGTGGTTTATCAAGCCCACTCACCTGTGTGAGGCACATTCAGAAATGCACAATGTTTTTTTTTTTTTTAAATATCTACACTACCTGACAAAAGTCTTGTCGATGATCCCAGTTGTAAGAGCAACAAATAATAACTTGATCTCTAGTTGATCATTTGGAAAAGTGGCAGAAGGTCAATTTTTTCTGATGAATCATCTGTTGAACTGCATCCCAATCATCACAAATACTGCAGAAGACCTACTGGAACACACATGGAGCCATGATTCTTACAGAAATCAGTCAAGTTTGGTGAAGGAAAAATCATGGTTTTGGGTTACATTCAGTATGGGGGCGTGTGAGAGATCTGCAAAGTGGATGGCAACATCAACAGCCTGAGGTATCAAGACATTTGTGCTGCCCATTAAATTACAAACCACAGGAGAGGGCAAATTCTACAGCAGGATAGCGCTCCTGCTCATACTTCAGCCTCATCATCAAAGCTCCTGAAAGCAAAGAAGGTCAAAGTGCTCTAGGATTGGCCAACCCAGTCACCAGACATGAACATTATTGAGTATGTCTGGGGTAAGATAAGGGGGAGGCATTGAAGATGAATCCAAAGAATCTTGATGAACTCTGGGAGTCCTGCAAGAACGCTTTCTTTGCCATTCCAGATGACTTTATTAATAAGTGATTTGAGTCACTGCAGAGATGTATGGATGCAGTCCTCCTAGCTCATGGGAATCACACAATATTCATTCTTTCTCCACTGCACCATGACTTTATATTCTATACTGAACATTATTTCTGTTTAAAGACAAGACTTTTGTCTAAGCAAAGTCAGACCTTACTGTCCTAATGAAATAATTCAAAATCAAGGCATGATCATATTTTATTTTGGTAAAATAAGCGTAATCTAGAGGCCTTTGCCTTTCATATAAGCCACTTCTGATACCAAATGATCAACTAGAAGTCAAGATATTATTTGTTGTTCCTAAAACTTGCATAGGCGACAAGACTTTTGTCAGGTAGTTTAGTGATTGTAAGAAAGTGTCCAGTGCATATGTAGATGAGGTGCTTTATCAAGCTCACTCGCCTGTGTGACACACACTCAGAAATTGACAATGAATTTTTTTCTAGAGAAATTTAGGGATGGTAAGAAAGTGTCTGGTCCATATAGAGAGATGCAAGAGTGTCTTTACAGGTGGTTTGTCAAGCCCACTCACCTGTGTGAGGAATGCACAATGTTTTTTTTTTTTTATGTAGTGATTTTTTTTGTGTGGTATTTTGTTTAGCATTTTGGTTTTGAAAGCTGTGTTTGGGGATAATATTTCAGAATAGGGTAAGATGATTGAAATTGAGGGCTCTAACCAGAAAGAAACTGTTGAGTGGTCTAACCGAGCAGGCTCTAATATATATGAAAACATTGCACATTTGCTCTTGCTACTGTTTCATTTGTAGACATGAGAAAGCGACACAGTAGCTGTTCCACACAGTTTTCTCTTTCTAATAATGGCCTGTGAAACAGTCTTTAAACAGTGTAATTCCTCCACAGCGTGCGCAGATTTAAAGTGTGATTTGCTTAATTAGCTTGTTTTGACACAGTGTGCGTTTAAATGAGAGTTTATGGGCCGAGAGAGGATCGGTGTGTGAGAACGTTGCTGTCTCAGAGCCTCATGGGAACCCCAGAAGACGGGCCTCTTAAATGCCTTGGATGGTTTTATTTTATAGCGAAAAACCCAAAACATTCCCCAGCGGTTTAAGGTGGCGATCGGATGGAGCTGTTTTCACTGGCCGTATTCATGTCTGTGGGGTTTTTGCGTGGATTGAATTTTGCTCACAAAGTTAAAATTGTCATTGTTTAGAAAAGGCACATCATTTGTACAAAGTATTCAGTCCAAGCTAATAAATTAAGTTGAATGTTTAAAAGTAATGCCTTAGTGCATTTTTACACATACTTTAGCTATTTATAACAACTATATCACATCTATGTTATGTAATGACACTGATACATCCCCTATTCTTCCCTATCTCATTTCTAAACATAATAGTTTTAATAACTCATTTCTAATGACTGATTTCTTTTATCTTTGTCATGATGACAGTAAATAATATTTGACTAGATATTTTTCAAGATACTAGTATTCAGCTTAGTGACATTTAAATCACTGTATAATGATGGTTTGTCCTGCAGACAATCGAAAAAATAAATATTAAGTTAAATTTGTTTTGTTAATGAAAAACTGCTTTTATTCTAGCCGAAATAAACCAAATATTATATGAAATATTTGATAGTCATAACATAATAATAATAATAATAATAATAATAAAAAAATATTTGCTTTGTTAAACATTATTATATATACATTCATTCATTCATTTTCTTGTCAGCTTAGTCCCTTTATTAATCCGGGGTCGCCACAGCGGAATGAACCGCCAACTTATCCAGCACGATTTTACGCAGCGGATGCCCTTCCAGCCGCAACCCATCTCTGGGAACATCCACACATAGACTACGGACAATTTAGCCTACCCAATTCACCTGTACCGCATGTTTTTGGACTGTGGGGGAAACCGGAGCACCCGGAGGAAACCCACGCGAAAGCAGGGAGAACATGCAAACTCCACACAGAAACGCCAACTGACCCAGCCCAGCCGAGGTTCTTGCTGTGAGGCGACAGCACTACCTACTGCGCCACTGCATCGCCTATATATATATATATATATACATTATACATTATAATATATGTATTATCTATATTCCATTTTTCCATCTATCTATCTGTCTATCTGTCTGTCTGTCTGTCTGTCTGTCTACAGTATCCATCCATCCATCCATCCATCCATCCATCCATCCATCCATCCATCCATCCATCCATCCATCCATCCATCCATCCATCCATCCATCCATCCATCCATCCATCCATCCATCCATCCATCCATCCATCCATCCATCCATCCATCCATCCATCCATCCATCCATCCATCCATCCATCCATCCATCCATCCGTGCTCATAAGTTTGTTCGTGTGTTCATAAACTCATTCAAAAATTCATTTCTTAGGTGTGTTCGTAAGTTTGTTTGTGAGTGTGCTTGTAATATTGTTCTTAAGTGTGTTCATAAACTCGTAGGGTCATATTTTGGTTGTAAGGGTCTCCAATAACAGGCTGATATTCATGCAAGGTCAAAAAACACTTTCATGGTCTTATATTATGCATTTATTTTACCTAATTATCCCAGCGACTCCCATATGAATCGTTCAGCAATTCATTTGTTCCCAAACCCCTCCTTAGCGCGAAGCTAATCTGCGCTGATTGGACCGATGACAGTCTGTTGCGATTGGTCGACACTGACAGCCTTCAGCGCAAGACAGAGTGAAATGCCCAGCACAGCTTATCAACAACAATATAGAAGTAGCCAGAGTGCATACACGCTTCATATTAGTGTAAGGCGTGGATTTTGGCTGCCAGTGGGTGAATGTAAATACAGACGATGGACTTGAAAATACTGACGACTAACTATTTTATTGAGCAAAAACTCCAAGACTGGGGAGGAGATCGACACGAGTCTCCTAGCCCGTCACACTCTACCTGCTCTTCACACACACACTCACACACACACACACACACACACACACACACACACACACACACATATTACCCTCCTCCTCAGAGGACACAACACCAAAATAAAAGTCCTTTACAGAAACATTCAAAAACAGAATACAAAGAATGTATATTAAAGAAACAACTTCACATTAGTTACTGACACCACAGAACACAGTACCCGGTTCTCACCAGTGTTATCAGGGCTGGTGCGTCCATAGTGAGGGCGGCGACCACGATCCCCCCTCACTTTCATCCGCGACACCCACACCCTCCTTCCCAGTCCTCACTTTCAACCGCGAGCCGGTCACTTTCTTTTTCACTTTCGGGTTGAGGGTGGCGTGATCGCCTTTCGCCTAGAGCGCCAGTCCAGCTTGCTCCAGCCCTGAGTGTTATTCAGACACCTCACCCCGATCCTAACCCTCCGGTCTCCCGGATTTTCAGGGACCGATGTTGGCAGGTATGTGTGTGCCGTTTTATTTTGAAACTTGACTGCTGCAAGTATGTAAGATCAGCTGACGATGGCCATAGCAATGACAAACGGCAGAGGATCGCAGGCTCATAAACACATTTAAATCCGTAAACAAAGCGGCACGCGTCGCGTTTTCAACGTAGCTTTAGACGCGATGTGAGAATATAAAGAGTTAACCTGATACAGCACAAGCGGTTACAAGTAACAAAACACAATTAAATACATAATTTGCAAGCTAGAAAATGCAAGGAGGCAACCATTTTAATTGTACTAACTTACACTTGTGAAATGGAGGAAGAAACTGATCCACGATGCACTGCTTCATGTTCTGACATAGTCCCTTACATCAATGGTCGTTTCTGATCCTTCCTTTAACAAACTGCCGACGAATTCTCTGTTGTGTGTAGATTCCAGAAGCACTCGAACAGCACAAGGCTGGGCTATAATGCTGAGGTTTTTGCAAGCGCAACAACTGGGCGAAGTTTCAACAAATTTGTAAAAGATCATTTGTAAGTGTGTTTGTTCGTTCGTTCGTATGTCCATTTAAAAGTTTTTTGTATGTTTGTTCATAAGTTTGTAAGTTTGTTCGCAAGTGTGTTCGTAAAAGTTCATAGGTGTGTTCCTTAGTTTGTTTGTGCGTTTATTTGTTTGTTCGTTTGTGTTCATTCGTAAGTTTGTTTGCAAGTTCGTTCGTTTGTAAGTTTGTTCGTGAGTCCATTCAGAAGTGTGTTTTTGTGTTCATACGCTCATTCAAAAATTTGTTTCATAAGTGTGTTCATAAGATTATTTGTGTGTTCGTTTGTGTTCATTCGTAAGTGTTTCCTCGTAAGTGTGTTCGTGAGTTTGTGTACAATCATTTGCATGTTCATTCGTAAGTGTGTTTGTTCATAAGTGTGTTTGTTCATAAGTGTTTTTCGTAAGTGTGTTTGTGTTTGTTCATAAGTGTCTTTGTTCGTAGGTGTGTTTGTTCATAAGTGTCTTTGTTCGTAGGTGTGTTTGTTCATAAGTGTCTTTGTTCGTAAGTCCATTCAATAGTTTTTTGTATGTTTGTAAGTTTGCTCTTAAGATTGTTTGTAAGTGTGTTTTGTTAATGTGTTTGTAAGTTCTTTTGTTTGTTCATAGGTGTTTTCGTAAGTTTGTTTGCAAGTTTTTTCGTTTGTAAGTTTGTTCGTAAGTCCATTCAGAAGTGTGTTTGTTCATAAGCTCATTCAAAAATTTGTTTCATAAGTGTGTTCATAAGTGAGTTTGAGTTTTTGAGTGAGATCGTTCGTAAGTGTGTTTGTTTATTCATTCGTAAGTCCATTTAAGTTTTTTGTATGTTTGTTTGCAAGCTCATTCGCAAGCGTGTTCATAAGTTAGTTCAAAAATTTGTTTTGAAATTGTTTGCGTGTTGTGTGCTCGTGAGTAAGATCATTTGTATGTTCGTTTGTTCATTTGTAAGTGTTTCCTCGTAAGTGTGTTTGTGAGTTTGTGTAAAATCATTCGTGTGTTCGTTTGTGTGTTCATTCGTAAGTGTGTTTGTTCATAAATGTGTTTTTCGTAAGTGTGTTTGTGAGTTTGTGTAAAATCATTCGTAAGTGTGTTTGTTCATAAATGTGTTTGTTCAGAAGTGTTTTTCGTAAGTGTGTTTGTTTGTTCATAAGTGTCTTTGTTCGTAGGTGTGTTTGTTCATAAGTGTCTTTGTTCGTAGGTGTGTTTGTTCATAAGTGTCTTTGTTTGTAGGTGTGTTTGTTCATAAGTATCTTTGTTCGTAGGTGTTTGTTTGTAAGTGTGTTTGTTCGTAAGTCCATTCAATAGTTTTTTGTATGTTTGTAAGTTTGCTCTTAAGATTGTAAGTTCTTTTGTTTGTTCATAGGTGTATTCGTAAGTTTGTTTGTTTGTTTGTTTGTTTGTGTGTTCAATCGTAAGTTTGTTTGCAAGTTTTTTCGTTTGTAAGTTTGTTCGTAAGTCCATTCAGAAGTGTGTTTGTGTGTTCATAAGCTCATTCAAAAATTTGTTTCATAAGTGTGTTCATAAGTGAGTTTGAGTTTTTGAGTGAGATCATTCGTAAGTGTGTTTGTTTATTCATTCGTAAGTCCATTTAAGTTTTTTGTATGTTTGTTTGCAAGCTCATTCGTAAGCGTGTTCATAAGTTAGTTAAAAAATTTGTTTTGAAAGAATGTTTGCGTGTTGTGTGCTCGTGAGTAAGATCATTTGTGTGTTTGTTTGTGTTCATTCGTAAGTGTTTCCTCGTAAGTGTGTTCGTGAGTTTGTGTAAAATCATTTGTGTGTTCGTTTGTGTGTTCATTCGTAAGTGTGTTGGTTCATAAATGTGTTTGTTCAAAAGTGTTTTTTGTAAGTGTGTTTGTGTTTGTTCATAAGTGTCTTTGTTCGTAGGTGTGTTTGTTCGTAAGTGTGTTTGTTCATAAGTGTCTTGGTTCGTAGGTGTGTTTGTTTGTAAGTGTGTTTGTTCGTAAGTCCATTCAATAGTTTTTTGCATGTTTGTAAGTTTGTTTGTTTATTTGTTTGTTTGTTTGTGTATTTGTTTGTTCGTTTGTGTGTTCATTCGTAAGTGTGTTGGTTCATAAATGTGTTTGTTCAAAAGTGTTTTTTGTAAGTGTGTTTGTGTTTGTTCATAAGTGTCTTTGTTCGTAGGTGTGTTTGTTTGTAAGTGTGTTTGTTCATAAATGTGTTTGTTCATAAGTGTTTTTCGTAAGTGTGTTTGTGTTTGTTCATAAGTGTCTTTGTTCGTAGGTGTGTTTGTTCATAATTGTCTTTGTCGTAGGTGTGTTTGTTCATAAGTGTCTTTGTTCGTAGGTGTGTTTGTTTGTTCATAAGTGTCTTTGTTCGTAGGTGTGTTTGTTCATAAGTGTCTTTGTTCGTAGGTGTGTTTGTTTGTAAGTGTGTTTGTTCGTAAGTCCATTCAATAGTTTTTTGTATGTTTGTAAGTTTGCTCTTAAGATTGTTTGTAAGTGTGTTTTGTTAATGTGTTTGTAAGTTCTTTTGTTGGTTCATAGGTGTTTTCGTAAGTTTGTTTGTTTGTTTGTGTGTTCATTCGTAAGTTTGTTTGCAAGTTTTTTCGTTTGTAAGTTTGTTCGTAAGTCCATTCAGAAGTGTGTTTGTGTTCATAAGCTCATTCAAAAATTAGTTTCATAAGTGTGTTCATAAGTGAGTTTGAGTTTTTGAGTGAGATCATTCGTAAGTGTGTTTGTTTATTCATTCGTAAGTCCATTTAAGTTTTTTGTATGTTTGTTTGCAAGCTCATTCGCAAGCGTGTTCATAAGTTAGTTCAAAAATTTGTTTTGAAAGAATGTTTGCGTGTTGTGTGCTCTTGAGTAAGATCATTTGTGTGTTCGTTTGTGTTCATTCGTAAGTGTTTCCTCGTAAGTGTGTTCGTGAGTTTGTGTAAAATCATTCGTGTGTTCGTTTGTGTGTTCATTCGTAAGTGTGTTTGTTCATAAATGTGTTTGTTCATAAGTGTTTTTCGTAAGTGTGTTTGTGTTTGTTCATAAGTGTCTTTGTTCGTAGGTGTGTTTGTTTGTAAGTGTGTTTGTTTGTGTTTGTTCGTAAGTCCATTCAATAGTTTTTTGTATGTTTGTAAGTTTGCTCTTAAGATTGTTTGTAAGTGTGTTTTGTTAGTGTTTGTAAGTTCTTTTGTTTGTTCATAGGTGTATTCGTAAGTTTGTTTGTTTATTTGTTTGTTTGTTTGTGTGTTCATTCGTAAGTTTGTTTGTAAGTTTGTTCGTAAGTCCATTCAGAAGTCTGTTTGTGTTCATAAGCTCATTCAAAAATTTGTTTTGAAATTGTTTGCGTGTTGTGTGCTCGTGAGTAAGATCATTTGTGTGTTCGTTTGTGTTCATTCGTAAGTGTTTCCTCGTAAGTGTGTTTGTGAGTTTGTGTAAAATCATTCGTAAGTGTGTTTGTTCATAAATGTGTTTGTTCATAAGTGTTTTTCGTAAGCGTGTTTGTTTGTTCATAAGTGTCTTTGTTCGTAGGTGTGTTTGTTTGTGTTTGTTCGTAAGTCCATTCAATAGTTTTTTGTATGTTTGTAAGTTTGCTCTTAAGTTTGTTTGTAAGTGTGTTTTGTTAATGTGTTTGTAAGTTCTTTTGTTTGTTCATAGGTGTTTTCGTAAGTTTGTTTGTTTGTTTGTTTGTTTGTTTGTGTGTTCATTCGTAAGTTTGTTTGCAAGTTTTTTCGTTTGTAAGTTTGTTCGTAAGTCCATTCAGAAGTGTGTTTGTGTTCATAAGCTCATTCAAAAATTTGTTTCATAAGTGTGTTCATAAGTGAGTTTGAGTTTTTGAGTGAGATCATTCGTAAGTGTGTTTGTTTATTCATTCGTAAGTCCATTTAAGTTTTTTGTATGTTTGTTTGCAAGCTCATTCGTAAGTGTGTTCATAAGTTAGTTCAAAAATTTGTTTTGAAAGAATGTTTGCGTGTTGTGTGCTCGTGAGTAAGATCATTTGTGTGTTCGTTTGTGTTCATTCGTAAGTGTTTCCTCGTAAGTGTGTTTGTGAGTTTGTGTAAAATCATTTGTGTGTTCGTTTGTGTGTTCATTCGTAAGTGTGTTTGTTCATAAATGTGTTTGTTCATAAGTGTTTTTCGTAAGTCTGTTTGTTTGTTCATAAGTGTCTTTGTTCGTAGGTGTGTTTGTTCGTAAGTGTGTTTGTTCGTAGGTGTGTTTGTTTGTAAGTGTGTTTGTTCGTAAGTCCATTCAATAGTTTTTTGTATGTTTGTAAGGTTGCTTTTAAGATTGTTTGTAAGTTCTTTTGTTTGTTCATAGGTGTATTTGTAAGTTTGTTTGTTTATTTGTTTGTTTGTTTGTTCATTCGTAAGTTTGTTTGTTCGTAAGTCCATTCAGAAGTGTGTTTGTGTTCATAAGCTCATTCAAAAATTTGTTTCATAAGTGTGTTCATAAGTGAGTTTGAGTTTTTGAGTGAGATCATTCGTAAGTGTGTTTGTTTATTCATTCGTAAGTCCATTTAAGTTTTTTGTATGTTTGTTTGCAAGCTCATTCGCAAGCGTGTTCATAAGTTAGTTCAAAAATTTGTTTTGAAAGAATGTTTGCGTGTTGTGTGCTCGTGAGTAAGATCATTTGTGTGTTCGTTTGTGTTCATTCGTAAGTGTTTCCTCGTAAGTGTGTTTGTGAGTTTGTGTAAAATCATTTGTGTGTTCGTTTGTGTGTTCATTCGTAAGTGTGTTTGTTCATAAATGTGTTTGTTCATAAGTGTTTTTCGTAACTGTGTTTGTGTTTGTTCATAAGTGTCTTTGTTCGTAGGTGTGTTTGTTCGTAAGTGTGTTTGTTCATAAGTGTGTTTGTTCATAAGTGTCTTTGTTTGTAGGTGTGTTTGTTTGTAAGTGTGTTTGTTCGTAAGTGTCTTTGTTCGTAGGTGTGTTTGTTTGTAAGTGTGTTTGTTCGTAAGTCCATTCAATAGTTTTTTGTATGTTTGTAAGTTTGCTCTTAAGATTGTTTGTAAGTGTGTTTTGTTAATGTGTTTGTAAGTTCTTTTGTTTGTTCATAGGTGTTTTCGTAAGTTTGTTTGTTTGTGTGTTCATTCGTAAGTTTGTTTGCAAGTTTTTTCGTTTGTAAGTTTGTTCGTAAGTCCATTCAGAACTGTGTTTGTGTTCATAAGCTCATTCAAAAATTTGTTTCATAAGTGTGTTCATAAGTGAGTTTGAGTTTTTGAGTGAGTTCATTCGTAAGTGTGTTTGTTTATTCATTCGTAAGTCCATTTAAGTTTTTTGTATGTTTGTTTGCAAGCTCATTCGTAAGCGTGTTCATAAGTTAGTTCAAAAATTTGTTTTGAAAGAATGTTTGCGTGTTGTGTGCTCGTGAGTAAGATCATTTGTGTGTTCGTTTGTGTTCATTCGTAAGTGTTTCCTCGTAAGTGTGTTCGTGAGTTTGTGTAAAATCATTCGTAAGTGTGTTTGTTCATAAATGTGTTTGTTCATACAGTAAGTGTTTTTCGTAAGTGTGTTTGTTTGTTCATAAGTGTCTTTGTTCATAGGTGTGTTTGTTCAAAAGTGTCTTTGTTCGTAGGTGTGTTTGTTTGTAAGTGTCTTTGTTCGTAGGTGTGTTTGTTTGTAAGTGTGTTTGTTCGTAAGTCCATTCAATAGTTTTTTTGTATGTTTGTAAGTTTGCTCTTAAGTTTGTTTGTAAGTGTGTTTTGTTAATGTGTTTGTAAGTTCTTTTGTTTGTTCATAGGTGTTTTCATAAGTTTGTTTGTTTGTTTGTTTGTGTGTTCATTCGTAAGTTTGTTTGCAAGTTTTTTCGTTTGTAAGTTTGTTCGTAAGTCCATTCAGAAGTGTGTTTGTGTTCATAAGCTCATTCAAAAATTAGTTTCATAAGTGTGTTCATAAGTGAGTTTGAGTTTTTGAGTGAGTTCATTCGTAAGTGTGTTTGTTTATTCATTCGTAAGTCCATTTAAGTTTTTTGTATGTTTGTTTGCAAGCTCATTCGTAAGCGTGTTCATAAGTTAGTTCAAAAATTTGTTTTGAAAGAATGTTTGCGTGTTGTGTGCTCTTGAGTAAGATCATTTGTGTGTTCGTTTGTGTTCATTCGTAAGTGTTTCCTCGTAAGTGTGTTTGTGAGTTTGTGTAAAATCATTCGTGTGTTCGTTTGTGTGTTCATTCGTAAGTGTGTTTGTTCATAAATGTGTTCATAAGTGTTTTTCGTAAGTGTGTTTGTGTTTGTTCATAAGTGTCTTTGTTCGTAGGTGTGTTTGTTCATAAGTGTCTTTGTTCGTAGGTGTGTTTGTTTGTAAGTGTGTTTGTTCGTAAGTCCATTCAATAGTTTTTTTGTATGTTTGTAAGTTTGCTCTTAAGTTTGTTTGTAAGTGTGTTTTGTTAATGTGTTTGTAAGTTCTTTTGTTTGTTCATAGGTGTATTCGTAAGTTTGTTTGTTTGTTTGTTTGTTTGTGTGTTCATTCCTAAGTTTGTTTGCAAGTTTTTTCGTTTGTAAGTTTGTTCGTGAGTCCATTCAGAAGTGTGTTTTGTGTTAATAAGCTCATTCAAAAATTAGTTTCATAAGTGTGTTCATAAGTGAGTTTGAGTTTTTGAGTGAGATCATTCGTAAGTGTGTTTGTTTATTCATTCGTAAGTCCATTTAAGTTTTTTGTATGTTTGTTTGCAAGCTCATTCGTAAGCGTGTTCATAAGTTAGTTCAAAAATTAGTTTTGAAATTGTTTGCGTGTTGTGTGCTCGTGAGTAAGATCATTTGTGTGTTCGTTTGTGTTCATTCGTAAGTGTGTTTGTGAGTTTGTGTAAAATCATTCGTAAGTGTGTTTGAGAGTTTGTGTAAAATCATTCGTAAGTGTGTTTGAGAGTTTGTGTAAAATCATTCGTAAGTGTGTTTGTTCGTAAGTCCATTCAATAGTTTTTTGTATGTTTGTAAGTTTGCTCTTAAGATTGTTTGTAAGTTCTTTTGTTTGTTCATAGGTGTATTCGTAAGTTTGTTTGTTTATTTGTTTGTTTGTTTGTTCATTCGTAAGTTTGTTTGCAAGTTTTTTTCGTTTGTAAGTTTGTTCGTAAGTCCATTCAGAAGTGTGTTTGTGTTCATAAGCTCATTCAAAAATTTGTTTCATAAGTATGTTCATAAGTGAGTTTGAGTTTTTGAGTGAGATCATTCGTAAGTGTGTTTGTTTATTCATTTGTAAGTCCATTTAAGTTTTTTGTATGTTTGTTTGCAAGCTCATTCGTAAGCGTGTTCATAAGTTAGTTCAAAAATTTGTTTTGAAATTGTTTGCGTGTTGTGTGCTCGTGAGTAAGATCATTTGTGTGTTCATTTGTGTTCATTCGTAAGTGTTTCCTCGTGTGTTTGTGAGTTTGTGTAAAATCATTCGTAAGTGTGTTTGTTAGGGGTGTAACGATACTTCGAACCGAACCGAAATATCGCGATACACCAACCACGATACGAATCGCGAAACTCTCGTGGCGTACCGCGATACTCTCACGCCCCCTGCTGCCCATTGTTGAGGTTGACGTCACTTTTCTCTAACTAATTAAACCAAATTTAAGCACATATTTATTTGATCACATTTGATTAAATTGTATTAGTAATGAGGTTTTGTTCTAAATATTATATTCTAAAGTTAGTATTTTCCAAGTGCATGTCATGTCATGTGAGTGCGCGATCACTCGATTACTGCATGGTTTCCGCTACATTCATTCTTCCATGGCAGGGCGCCACACCAAAATTCACCCCGCCACTGACTGATGCTTGCGCGCCGGTTTTCTCTGTTGGTGCACGGGATTCTTGCGTGCCCTCGTGTATACTCTGCTCAAGTGCGCTTTCAAAAACACGCTGCTGAAGTGCGATTTAGTGTGTTTACGCATCACGCATCAGTAACTGACTGACAGGTGCATGCAGCGTGTGAGGCTGGCAAATACGACAGCTTTCAGTTAAGATGAACACAGTTTCCATAATTATACTTTATAGATAATAGATAATGCTTTATAATACTTTAAAATGTATAGATGAGGTTATCTTGATGGAGTTAATAGACGTTTCACTTTACTTTAGGGAGCATTTATGCCGCTCGGGTCTATTGGAGACATTCATAAATATTTCTAGCAAATCTAATGAAGGTTGGAGACATACATGTTACATAAACACACTAAGGAGCACTTGAGCGGAGTATATATGGGGGCACGCAGGAGTTTTGTGCATGGACGGAGAGAATAGGCGCGCAGGCAATATATTGACATTGCAGTTTTCAGCGCCGTGCACCGCATTCTTCCCTATACCGAACTGTAGAATAAAATAAATTCAAAGATGACGTTCACCTCTTACCTGATGTCTTTAACAATACATTTTCTACGTGTTTGCAAAATGGAAGTCATAAAACATCTTCTACTTGAGGAGGTAAAGCTCAATATGACGGGAAATAGCTGAGCCAAAAACCAACAAACAAATCAATCAAATTGAAAATGTACAAAAATCACAAAATATCTCAAAGTGGGCAAAAGTAATGCTAAATAATTTTGCCCAAACGAAAGTTAAGCAAAAACAACGAAAATCATAATCATGTTAGCAAAATACACGAAAAACGAGATCAAAGGAAGATGCGCTCATCTCCGCTTTTCCTGACGGGCTTTTCATATCCCCGCGCCACGTCGACCAGTGATGATAGATCGGTCTCCTGACCAATCAGCTGTCGTGAAGGTGGACATACAGAAATGACAGGCACGGAGAGAGAGAGAGTGAGAGAGAGAGAGAGAGAGAGAGAGCGAACGGGAGGCTAAAATACAACCAGCTAGAACCGTAACATTATTTCAGACAAAACTGCAGTGTATTCTCTTTGCTTGCGCGCCGATTTCCCTCAAATATACACGCTCAAGTGCAGATGTTTATATGGGCTTTCAAATAACCGCTGCTGAAGTGCGATTTAGTGCGTTTTGCGACATTAACGCGTCCTGGGGTGGAGTGAGGCGGATATAGACTCCAGCAATATAAAGTCATTGTATGCAGAGCCATTGACCTTTATCAATAAAGTATACTTATGGAAACTGTGTTCATATTAACTGAAATTAACTGAAATATTTCATATGTTCTTAGAGAGGACAAGCCTGTTTATCTTTCACTATAGTCTACACTGCAGTTCTTTATTTAATTTGAGTTTACTTTCTTAAGATGGCTGCACTAAAGAGAATTGTTTTTTTCTGACTAGTCTATATTGGAGGTATTTATTTCATTTTTGTTGTTTACTCCGGTATCCTGACTGTACTAAAATGTGATGGCAAAGTTAATAAAGAAAAAGTTTAGTTGTTCTTGTTATTAAGTGAATCTATTGTTCCTTAGCATTGCTGTTAAGATGACATCAACCCTAACCCCACAGCAAACAGAAACCGAACCGAACCGAACCGAACCGAACCGTGGCTCCAAAACCGTGAACCGAACCGAATCGTGCCTTTGGTGTATCGTTACACCCCTAGTGTTTGTTCATAAATGTGTTTGTTCATAAGTGTTTTTCGTAAGTGTGTATGTTTGTTCCTAAGTGTCTTTGTTCGTAGGTGTATTTGTTTGTAAGTGTGTTTGTTCGAAAGTCCATTCAATAGTTTTTTGTATGTTTGTAAGTTTGCTCTTAAGATTGTTTGTAAGTTCTTTTGTTTGTTTATAGGTGTATTCGTAAGTTTGTTTGTATATTTGTTTGTTTGTGTGTTCATTCGTAAGTTTGTTTGCAAGTTTTTTCGTTTGTAAGTTTGTTCATAAGTCCATTCAGAAGTGTTTTTGTGTTCATAAGCTCATTCAAAAATTTGTTTCATAAGTGTGTTCATAAGTGAGTTTGAGTTTTTGAGTGAGATCATTCGTAAGTGTGTTTGTTTATTCATTCGTAAGTCCATTTAAGTTTTTTGTATGTTTGTTTGCAAGCTCATTCGTAAGCGTGTTCATAAGTTAGTTCAAAAATTTGTTTTGAAAGAATGTTTGCGTGTTGTGTGCTCGTGAGTAAGATCATTTGTGTGTTCGTTTGTGTTCATTCGTAAGTGTTTCCTCGTAAGTGTGTTCGTGAGTTTGTGTAAAATCATTCGTAAGTGTGTTTGTTCATAAATGTGTTTGTTCATAAGTGTTTTTCGTAAGTGTGTTTGTTTGTTCATAAGTGTCTTTGTTCGTAGGTGTGTTTGTTCATAAGTGTCTTTGTTCGTAGGTGTGTTTGTTCATAAGTGTCTTTGTTCGTAGGTGTGTTTGTTCATAAGTGTCTTTGTTCGTAGGTGTGTTTGTTCATAAGTGTCTTTGTTCGTAGGTGTGTTTGTTCATAAGTGTCTTTGTTCGTAGGTGTGTTTGTTTGTAAGTGTGTTTGTTCGTAAGTCCATTCAATAGTTTTTTTGTATGTTTGTAAGTTTGCTCTTAAGTTTGTTTGTAAGTGTGTTTTGTTAATGTGTTTGTAAGTTCTTTTGTTTGTTCATAGGTGTATTCGTAAGTTTGTTTGTTTGTTTGTTTGTTTGTGTGTTCATTCGTAAGTTTGTTTGCAAGTTTTTCGTTTGTAAGTTTGTTCGTAAGTCCATTCAGAAGTGTGTTTGTGTTCATAAGCTCATTCAAAAATTTGTTTCATAAGTGTGTTCATAAGTGAGTTTGAGTTTTTGAGTGAGATCATTCGTAAGTGTGTTTGTTTATTCATTCGTAAGTCCATTTAAGTTTTTTGTATGTTTGTTTGCAAGCTCATTCGTAAGCGTGTTCATAAGTTAGTTCAAAAATTTGTTTTGAAAGAATGTTTGCGTGTTGTGTGCTCGTGAGTAAGATCATTTGTGTGTTCGTTTGTGTTCATTCGTAAGTGTTTCCTCGTAAGTGTGTTCGTGAGTTTGTGTAAAATCATTTGTAAGTGTGTTTGTTCATAAATGTGTTTGTTCATAAGTGTTTTTCGTAAGTGTGTTTGTGTTTGTTCATAAGTGTCTTTGTTCGTAGGTGTGTTTGTTCATAAGTGTCTTTGTTCGTAGGTGTGTTTGTTTGTAAGTGTCTTTGTTCGTAAGTCCATTCAATAGTTTTTTTGTATGTTTGTAAGTTTGCTCTTAAGTTTGTTTGTAAGTGTGTTTTGTTAATGTGTTTGTAAGTTCTTTTGTTTGTTCATAAGTGTCTTTGTTCGTAGGTGTGTTTGTTTGTAAGTGTCTTTGTTCGTAAGTCCATTCAATAGTTTTTTGTATGTTTGTAAGTTTGTTTTGTTAGTGTTTGTAAGTTCTTTTGTTTGTTCATAGGTGTTTTCGTAAGTTTGTTTGTTTGTTTGTTTGTTTTCATTCGTAAGTTTGTTTGCAAGTTTTTTCGTTTGCAAGTTTGTTCGTAAGTCCATTCAGAAGTGTGTTTGTGTGTTTATAAGCTCATTCAAAAATTTGTTTCATAAGTGAGTTTGAGTTTTTGAGTGAGATCATTCGTAAGTGTGTTTGTTTATTCATTCGTAAGTCCATTTAAGTTTTTTGTATGTTTGTTTGCAAGCTCATTCGTAAGCGTGTTCATAAGTTAGTTCAAAAATTTGTTTTGAAATTGTTTGTGTGTTGTGTGCTCGTGAGTAAGATCATTTGTGTGTTCGTTTGTGTTCATTCGTAAGTGTTTCCTCGTAAGTGTGTTCGTGAGTTTGTGTAAAATCATTCGTAAGTGTGTTTGTTCATAAATGTGTTTGTTCATAAGTGTTTTTCGTAAGTGTGTTTGTTTGTTCATAAGTGTCTTTGTTCGTAGGTGTGTTTGTTCATAAGTGTCTTTGTTCGTAGATGTTTGTTTGTAAGTCCATTCATTAGTTTTTTGTATGTTTGTAAGTTTGCTCTTAAGATTGTTTGTAAGTGTGTTTTGTTAGTGTTTGTAAGTTCTTTTGTTTGTATACAGGTGTATTCGTAAGTTTGTTTGTTTATTTGTTTGTTTGTTTGTGTGTTCATTGGTAATTTTGTTTGCAAGTTTTTTCGTTTGTAAGTTTGTTCGTGAGTCCATTCAGAAGTGTGTTTGTGTTCATAAGCTCATTCAAAAATTTGTTTCATAAGTGTGTTCATAAGTGAGTTTGAGTTTTTGAGTGAGATCATTCGTAAGTGTGTTTGTTTATTCATTCGTAAGTCCATTTTAAGTTTTTTGTAAGTTTGTTTGCAAGCTCATTCGTAAGCGTGTTCATAAGTTAGTTCAAAAATTTGTTTTGAAAGAATGTTTGCGTGTTGTGCTCGTGAGTAAGATCATTTGTGTGTTCGTTTGTGTTCATTCGTAAGTGTTTCCTCGTAAGTGTGTTCGTGAGTTTGTGTAAAATCATTTGTAAGTGTGTTTGTTCATAAATGTGTTTGTTCATAAGTGTTTTTCGTAAGTGTGTTTGTGTTTGTTCATAAGTGTCTTTGTTCGTAGGTGTGTTTGTTCATAAGTGTCTTTGTTCGTAGGTGTGTTTGTTTGTAAGTGTCTTTGTTCGTAAGTCCATTCAATAGTTTTTTTGTATGTTTGTAAGTTTGCTCTTAAGTTTGTTTGTAAGTGTGTTTTGTTAATGTGTTTCTAAGTTCTTTTGTGTGTTCATAGGTGTTTTCGTAAGTTTGTTTGTTTGTTTGTGTGTTCATTCGTAATTTTGTTTGCAAGTTTTTTCGTTTGTAAGTTTGTTCGTGAGTCCATTCAGAAGTCTGTTTGTGTTCATAAGCTCATTCAAAAATTTGTTTCATAAGTGTGTTCATAAGTGAGTTTGAGTTTTTGAGTAAGATCATTCGTAAGTGTGTTTGTTTATTCATTCGTAAGTCCATTTTAAGTTTTTTGTAAGTTTGTTTGCAAGCTCATTCGTAAGCGTGTTCATAAGTTAGTTCAAAAATTTGTTTTGAAAGAATGTTTGCGTGTTGTGCTCGTGAGTAAGATCATTTGTGTGTTCGTTTGTGTTCATTCGTAAGTGTTTCCTCGTAAGTGTGTTCGTGAGTTTGTGTAAAATCATTTGTAAGTGTGTTTGTTCATAAATGTGTTTGTTCATAAGTGTTTTTCGTAAGTGTGTTTGTGTTTGTTCATAAGTGTCTTTGTTCGTAGGTGTGTTTGTTCATAAGTGTCTTTGTTCGTAGGTGTGTTTGTTTGTAAGTGTCTTTGTTCGTAAGTCCATTCAATAGTTTTTTTGTATGTTTGTAAGTTTGCTCTTAAGTTTGTTTGTAAGTGTGTTTTGTTAATGTGTTTCTAAGTTCTTTTGTTTGTTCATAGGTGTTTTCGTAAGTTTGTTTGTTTGTTTGTGTGTTCATTCGTAATTTTGTTTGCAAGTTTTTTCGTTTGTAAGTTTGTTCGTGAGTCCATTCAGAAGTCTGTTTGTGTTCATAAGCTCATTCAAAAATTTGTTTCATAAGTGTGTTCATAAGTGAGTTTGAGTTTTTGAGTGAGATCGTTCGTAAGTGTGTTTGTTTATTCATTCGTAAGTCCATTTAAGTTTTTTGTATGTTTGTTTGCAAGCTCATTCGTAAGCGTGTTCATAAGTTAGTTCAAAAATTTGTTTTGAAAGAATGTTTGCGTGTTGTGTGCTCGTGAGTAAGATCATTTGTGTGTTTGTTTGTGTTCATTCGTAAGTGTTTCCTCGTAAGTGTGTTCGTGAGTTTGTGTAACATCATTTGTGTGTTCGTTTGTGTGTTCATTCGTAAGTGTGTTTGTTCATAAATGTGTTTGTTCATAAGTGTTTTTCGTAAGTGTGTTTGTGTTTGTTCATAAGTGTTTTTTGTAAGTGTGTTTTTGTTTGTTCATAAGTGTCTTTGTTCGTAGGTGTGTTTGTTCATAAGTGTGTTTGTTCATAAGTGTCTTTGTTCGTAGGTGTGTTTGTTTGTAAGTGTGTTTGTTCGTAAGTCCATTCAATAGTTTTTTGTATGTTTGTAAGTTTGCTCTTAAGATTGTTTGTAAGTGTGTTTTGTTAGTGTTTGTAAGTTCTTTTGTTTGTTCATACTGTAGGTGTATTCGTAAGTTTGTTTGTTTATTTGTTTGTTTGTGTGTTCATTCGTAAGTTTGTTTGCAAGTTTTTTCGTTTGTAAGTTTGTTCGTAAGTCCATTCAGAAGTCTGTTTGTGTTCATAAGCTCATTCAAAAATTTGTTTTGAAAGAATGTTTGCGTGTTGTGTGCTCGTAAGATCATTTGTGTGTTCCTTTGTGTTCATTCGTAAGTGTTTCCTCGTAAGTGTGTTTGTGAGTTTGTGTAAAATCATTCGTAAGTGTGTTTGTTCATAAATGTGTTTGTTCATAAGTGTTTTTCGTAAGTGTTTGTGTTTGTTCATAAGTGTCTTTGTTCGTAGGTGTGTTTGTTCATAAGTGTCTTTGTTCGTAGGTGTGTTTGTTCATAAGTGTCTTTGTTCGTAGGTGTGTTTGTTTGTAAGTGTGTTTGTTTGTAAGTGTGTTTGTTCGTAAGTCCATTCAATAGTTTTTTGTATGTTTGTAAGTTTGCTCTTAAGATTGTTTGTAAGTGTGTTTTGTTAGTGTTTGTAAGTTCTTTTGTTTGTTCATAGGTGTTTTCGTAAGTTTGTTTGTTTATTTGTTTGTTTGTTTGTGTGTTCATTCGTAATTTTGTTTGCAAGTTTTTTCGTTTGTAAGTTTGTTCGTGAGTCCATTCAGAAGTGAGCTCATTCAAAAATTTGTTTCATAAGTGTGTTCATAAGTGAGTTTGAGTTTTTGAGTGAGATCATTCGTAAGTGTGTTTGTTTATTCATTCGTAAGTCCATTTAAGTTTTTTGTATGTTTGTTTGCAAGCTCATTCGTAAGTGTGTTCATAAGTTAGTTCAAAAATTTGTTTTGAAAGAATGTTTGCGTGTTGTGTGCTCGTGAGTAAGATCATTTGTGTGTTCGTTTGTGTTCATTCGTAAGTGTTTCCTCGTAAGTGTGTTTGTGAGTTTGTGTAACATCATTTGTGTGTTCGTTTGTGTGTTCATTCGTAAGTGTGTTTGTTCATAAATGTGTTTGTTCATACGTGTTTTTTGTAAGTGTGTTTGTGTTTGTTCATAAGTGTCTTTGTTCGTAAGTGTGTTTGTTCGTAGGTGTGTTTGTTCGTAAGTGTGTTTGTTCATAAGTGTGTTTGTCCATAAGTGTCTTTGTTCGTAGGTGTGTTTGTTTGTAAGTGTGTTTGTTCGTAAGTGTGTTTGTTCATAAGTGTCTTTGTTCGTAGGTGTGTTTGTTTGTAAGTGTGTTTGTTCGTAAGTGTGTTTGTTCATAAGTGTCTTTGTTCGTAGGTGTGTTTGTTTGTAAGTGTGTTTGTTCGTAAGTGTGTTTGTTCATAAGTGTCTTTGTTCGTAGGTGTGTTTGTTTGTAAGTGTGTTTGTTCGTAAGTCCATTCAATAGTTTTTTTGTATGTTTGTAAGTTTGCTCTTAAGTTTGTTTGTAAGTGTGTTTTGTTAATGTGTTTGTAAGTTCTTTTGTGTGTTCATAGATGTTTTCGTTAGTTTGTTTGTGTGTTTCATTAATGTGTTCATAAGATCTTTTGTAAGTGTGCTTGTGTGTTCATTCGTAAGTTTGTTTGTAAGTTTGTTTGTTTATAAGTTTAAGTCTGTTCAAAAGTTTTTCATATGTTTGTTTATAAGTTCATTCATAAGGATGTTCGTTCGTAAGTTCGTTCGTTCATTCGTTCGTAAGTAAGTTCACTCATAAAATTTTTTTGTATGTTTGTTTGTAAATTTGTTTATGAGTTAATTCGTAAGTGTTCATAGGTGTGTTCGTAAGTGTATATGCAAGTTTGTTTGCAAGCATGTTCATTCGGTTGTAAGTAATGACATTTCCTGGTTACAGTGCCCCACAAACAACACATAAATACATCTTACTCTGCATTTTCCATAACACCTCAATGGCAAACCTTTGCAGCCATGTTTATGACGCTAAATGAGAATAATTAACAAAATACCAGTAAAAACATTGTAGGTTAACCAGTGTTTCAACAAATTGACCGAAACATAATAAAATGGTCAAATGAGCTTAAACCCACAGCTTAAACATAATAACCACTTTACATACAAATGTGTTCAGAAATGTGGCCTTAATTAGTCCTGATTGTGGAAACTGGGATTGAGGAGATAAATGGTGTGAACAAGCCACAGACCTCTAATTAGTGGAGCACGCTTAATTAAAAGCATCAATATTACTGTTGCTCATATGAGAGTTAGTGATGGCTAGAGTGGTTCCTCAAGTCAAGTGTCAGATTTTTTTTAATATGATTAGATGCAGTATTTTCATCTGCTGGACCACAGATTAAGCAGCTTTGTCTGGAGACTAAAAGATCTTTGACAACCTGAGAAACATAGCAATGCTCTAGCATCATGGCGGCAAGTTTTGCATGTGTGTGTTTGTGTCCTTAACAAGCAGAGAGGATTGTGGGAACAAAAACAGACAATGAAGCCACAGACAGATGTGATCTTCCAACTGTGGATTTTGTTTTATTTTATTTTTATTTTATTTTATTCGATAGCATTGCTCAAAATTATTATGCTATAGCATAATGTATGTATTGTGTAGTTTTTATGTATAAGTGTAATTTTATAGCATTGCTGGGATTGGTATTTTCTTAAATATTTAAATATAATTGATAAAATATGTTGTTTAGCATTGTTGGGCCATTCAAACTGTATTTATACTAAGGAAAAACAGTTCTTATTTTAATTGCGTAGCTGACAAAAAGTTTGTTCTATATGATGATAGATTTTTTTATTTATTTATAATTATTACATTTTTTTTATTATTTAATAAATATTTATTTATAATTTTGAAATTGTAATTTTTTTTTTCTAACCTTAAAGAGCCCCTATTATGGGTTTTTGAAAATCACCTTCCATGTAGTGTGTAACACAGCTCTAAGTGAAGTAAAATACCCAGCTAAAGCTTAAATCTGAAAGTGGACAGTTTTTAAAACTATTGATTCATCTATAAAAGAGTCGACTCATAGTGGTTTAAACGAATCGTCTTGATAACGAGTCATCAGCCGTTTCGGCATGACGTGGATACGAAACATAATGGTTGCGCGCGCAGACCCAGCAAAATTCAAACCTGCGGTCCCGCCCACTAACACAGCAGCAGGACGCTCATGAAGACGCTGTGCTTACATGGATATTATTGGAAGTGTGAGGGGAAAGGAGTCGTTCGGAAATCTGTACACTTACAATGGGCGATCTATCACTACGCAGAAATAGCTTGTCAGAGGACAGAGGATGCTACAACCTCCCGGCTGGGTATGTGATCGTTTGGAATAGCAGAGTACAGGTAAGCCTTAAGAAAATATAGCAGTTCACAGACGAGGTGCCAGAGCAATGATTGCAAATAGAAATGATCTACATGTTTTGTTACTAGTTACCACATGTACTGTATCCGGTTAACTCTTTATTCTCATATCGCGTCTAATGCCACGTTGAAAACGCGACGCGTGCTGCTTTGTTTACGCATTTAAATGTGTTTGTGAGCTCGTTTCACTAACGTTTGTCGTTGCTATGGCCACTGTTAGCTAATCCTGTTGTTGGAGACCCTTAAAACCGAAATATGATTCTTTTCAATGTGTAATAGGGGCTCTTTAAATCTAAATTTACAAATAATTAACGCCATCTACCTCAAGTCAAAAACCTACTTTTTTGAACTCCTCCTACCTCATTTGAATGATTTGCACCTAATTTCACTCAGATCATCTTCAGACCATGCTGACAAAAATTGACAATTAAATTACATCAATAGAAATCATACAAATTTTATCAAATTACTTTTGTATAGTTTTGTCTATTGTCATGAGACTTCCTGTCCACCGTCTTAGTTTGAACATCTGTTGTTTTGAACTCTCCATAGATCGTTAGCCCAATTTCCACCAAATTTGGCTCAGTACATGCTGCCAAGTTATGGAATTTTCCAGTTGCTCTGTAGCTTGTTGCTGTGCTTGTTTATGATGTTTATGACCGCTGTTCATGATGTGACCCCAATAATCGCTGCTTGCAGCTATATTTAGAAAAAAAATTTTTAGTTATCTTTTTTTTTTTTTTTTTTTTGCATTTTCCTCATTTGGAACAGTTATTCTTACAATTGTTCTAATTGTGGGTGTTTTAGATGCATTCAGTGTTTAATCCCATTGTGAAAGATTTTCTGAAGATTTCTTTGGTACTCACGCATGTATTTGGATTTCTGCATAAAAGTGTGTGTGTTCTGGTATAGCTGTGTATAAAGTTTCCGCAGCTGAAGGGTTCTGGTGTATTTCATGACATGACAAAACCCATCATGAGCCGAGAGCAGCAGAAGACGACAAAACCATTAGCAGGAGTTGAAATGAAAACACTTTGATATCTCTGAATATGCATCGGGTTGATGCATCAGCATTTCTGTATTTTGACTATGATAGAACTCCTGGAGAGAATCAAGCCAGTTGTATGTGGCATACAGTGAGGTTAACCAAAGACAAATGCTGATCTTTCCACACTTCACAAACTCTTTTGGGGTTTTTTCGAGCGGGTGAGTGAGTCTTGTGTGGAATGGATGGAGGGATGGATGGATAGATATATACCAGATAGATGGATGTATGGATTGACCGGATGCATAGATGGATGGATGGATGGATAGATAGATAGATAGATAGATGGAATATAGATAAATAATATAGATAAATAGAAATATGGATTGATTGTTTGAAAAGATGGATGGATGGATAGAGAAATGGATGGATGGATATATGGATAGATAGATAGATAGATAGATAGATAGATAGATAGATAGATAGATAGATAGATAGATAGATAGATAGATAGATAGATAGATAGATAGATAGATAGATAGATAGATAGATAGATAGATAGATAAATGGAAAGATGGAATATAGATAAATAATATAGATAAATATAAATATGGATTGATTGCTTGAAAAGATGGATATATGGATGGATGGATGGGTATAGATAGATAGATAGATAGATAGATAGATAGATAGATAGATAGATAGATAGATAGATAGATAGATAGATAGATAGATAGATAGATAGATAGATAGATAGATAGAAAACATGGATGGATGGATAGAAAATATGGATGGATGGATAGAAAATTTGGATGGATGGATAGAAAATTTGGATGGATGGATTGAAAAGATATATGGATGGAAAGACTATTGGATATAGATGGACAGATTGATGGATGTATAAATGGATGGATGGACAGACAGACTGATAGTTGGATTGACAGACAGTTGGATGTTTTGATGAATGGATAAACCAGCCGGATGGATATATAGTTAGAAAAGATGAAAGGATGGATAAATAGATGGACAGACAGACAGATGGATGGATGGATGGACAGACAGAAAAATAGCTGTATTGACATACAGTTGGATGGATGGGTTGATGGATGGATGGATGAACAGATGCATGGATATATACGTATATAGATGGACGGATGGATATATCGATAGACAGAAGGATGGATATATAGATGGAGAGAAAGATGTATGGATGGACAGACAGACGAATAGCTGGATTGACATACAGTTGGATGGATGGATTGACGAACAGATGCATGGATATATATATATATATAGATGGACAGAAGGACGGATGGATCTATCGATGGACAGAAGGATGGATATATAGATCGACAGATAGATGGACGGACAGACAGACAGACGGATAGCTGGATTGACAGACAGTTGGATGGATAAACTAGCTGGATGGATAGATGGACAGACAGATAGACAAATGGATGGATGGACAGACAGACAGATAGATAGATGGATAGATTAATTGTTCATTTTTACAATTGAAATATTGTTTGAGTAATTGATTATTATTATTAATTAATTACAAGTCTTGTGTAGGCATGGGACGATAACCGTTTTCAAGGTATACTGCGGTTTGGAAAAGTCAAGGTTATCATACCGCCAAAATTTTCTCTAATACCGTTCCTAAGGTCTGTGTAAGATTTTTTTATTTACATTTTTTTTTAACAACAGCATCTTCAGCAGAAAAGATATCCAAAGATGCCATTTTAAATTTGTGTTTTTGAAACTAATGAAGACAGCAGAGGTCAATGATTCATTTGAATTATTTAGCCTGGCACGTTTACTGCTCCAAAATATTATAAATGTTTCTCAAAATAAAATATATTGTGTTCAAAGGGGAAAAAACTTTTAGTTTTTTACCCAGACATTTAAAACGAATAAATTTGAGAGCAGTAATCACAATACCGTGAAACCGTGATATTTTTATCCAAGGTTATCATACCGTCAGAATCTTATACCGGCCCATGACTAGTCTTGTGAATCTGAATAGACTTGAATAAATGTTCCTTAATAAACAGGGTGCAGCGGTGCACAGGTGTGTTCAGTGTTTTGTGAGTGCTGACAATAGTGTCTGCTTCTGCTGTCAGGCTCAGCTCTCTCTCTCTCTCTCTCTCTCTCTCTCTCTCTCTCTCTCTCTCTCTCTCTCTCTCTCTCCAGCAGAAGTGTGAATTAGCTCATTCACACAGAAACAGAGATGTATTTCTCTGCGCGTCTGCTTTATGCACAGCTCACTTCTTCCATGCCGCTCTTCTATGTTTGTCAGTCTCGAGCTGCTTTCCGCCGCGCCGGCTTGGTGGGAGATGTTCATTTTGGATTGCTCTGGACGGAGTGTTTTATGGCTTTATTCCCCACAGCCTCAGCAGCACACTTGTGTATTTGTGCTTCTCCAAGTGCCATGTGGATAGAGATAATGTGGGCTCATCTATTCTGGGTTTATTCAGAGAAATTCATATTTCTGAACTCATCAACATCATGAGGATGAGAGGAATGATGGATGGATAGACGGATTAAACTGCAGCAGATTAAACTAAATACACTGAACTGAGTTGAATACAGCATCGTAGAACATGTTAATAGACCCCCAAATCAGAACAAGTTGTGGCAGTATGGAAAACACAAATAAAAAATAAAGTAGATTAAATTATGGAGACATTACTGTACAAAGGCAGCACAGTGGCTCAGTGGTTAGCACTGTCACCTTACAGCAAGAAGGTCGCTGGTTTGAGTCCTGGCTGGGCCAGTTGGCATTTCTGTGTGGAGTTTGCATGTACTCCCCGTGTTGGCGTGGGTTTCCTCCGGGTGCTCCGGTTTCCCCCACAGTTCCAACACATGCGCTATAGGTGAATTGAGTAAGTTAAATTGCACGTAGTGTGTATGGATGTTTCCCAGTACTGGGTTGAGGCTGGAAGGGTATCTGCTGTGTAAAACGCATGCTGGAATAGTTGGCGGTTCATTCCGCTGTGGCAACCGCTGGAATAGCGACTAAGCCAAAGGAAAATTAATGAATGACTGTACAATATATATATATATATATATATATATATATATATATATATATATATATATATATATATATATATATATATATATATATATATCAGTGTTTCCTCTAGGATTTTTTCCAGCAGTGGCGGCAGGACTTTTTTTACACAGATCTGCCAACTATTTCAAAGACAAATATTACACGCAGTATTACAAGTCGAGATAGCATTCATGTAATACGAGCATGCGAATCTCTTTGCTTGCGCGCCGATTTCCTCTGTTCGTGCACAGAACTTCTTGCAAACACTCAAATTTACACGCTCAAGTGCAGATCTTCTCGTGCGCTCTCCAGTAAGCGCTGCTGAAGCGCGATTTAGTGTGTTTTTGGCGTTTTCCGACATTAACGCGTCCTGAAGTAAAGTGAAACGGCATTAAACTCCAGCAAGATAAAGTCATTGTATGCAGAGCCATTGACCTTTATCAATAAAGTATACTTCTGGAAACTGTGTTCATCTTAACTGAAAGCTACGCGGTGTTTGCTAGACTCACGCACCTGTCAGTCAGTCTGTCAGAGAGTCATGTCACCTTAAAGGGTTGAACAAACAGCGCACAGCACTACTACGGTTACAGAAAAGTTTGCACTGTTTACCTCTAATATGTTTTGGTGCGATTATAATCCGCTATAAAAAACACGACTAAATGTTTTAAATGAGAAGCTGTAATGTAGCCGTGGCGGGATGAATTTTGGCGTGGCGGCCCGCCACGGATGAATGAATGTAGCGGAAACCAGGGGCATTGCTAGACATCAAGCTTTACTGGGGCACGCCCCCTCCCTCAAAAAAAAAAAAAAAAAAAATTATATATATATTATAAATAAATAAATGTATTGTTGTTATTATACAATTATTATTAAAAGTGATAAGCTAAGATCATTTAAGAAATCTTTTGCATGAATAATAATTTCATTTGAATGAAACTCTATAGACAATTCTATAGCATACAAAACAGATGTTTTATAGAATTATCTGTTGTCTTAGACTTGACAGATGGCAGAGAATTAGGTTTATTAAGTCTTACCTCCCTGACTCATCATCCCTTTTTTTATTTCATAAAAAAAATATATCAGTAGGCATTAGTAATGGGCGATATAAACGATATGCGATATAAACGATACAAAATTGGCCTACGATAGAGATTTTAATTCTATTGCACTTTCGCGATAATGCATGTTTGATGACGCAATCTACCCGCGAAATTAAGAGCAAAGCCGGCCGCGTATCCAATCTAGACTTTACCCCATTCGGTGCCATGCATTGCTTAGCAACGTATACAAAACAATGTAAAGACCGCTTGACGTGAAAGTAAATAAAAATGCCGCTATATTAATGTGCATATCGCATTTCCGGCCGGCCGCGTATCCAATCTAGACTTTACCAACCGGACATGTCCGAGATTCTGCTTTTGCTTTCGATATTAATTGTATTCATTTTTGCATTACTTTATACGCAAACTTTGGCTGGTGCATCTCAATCTCTCAACAGCATCAACACTGCAGCAGACAGAGGGAGAGGGAGAGGGAGAGAAAGAAAGCAGATTTGACCTGTCAGTGGTGCTCACTGAAAAGAAACAAACTTTTTTTTTAATTTTTTGTTAAATAAAAATAAGAAATCAATAAGAAATTATTCTGTTGCTGAAGGTCATTAAAGTTATATAGAAAAGATGGTGTTACTTTGGGGCAGAAGGAAAGAATGAAGGAATTTTCTTTATTTAAAATAGCCATGCCTAATACTGGAAGTATAGCCCTAATTCACAGTGTCCGTTCCTTTATTAATTGACACCAGTTTTAATTTCATTAGGAGATCAAAATTTTTAAAAACCAAATGTGTTACCTTAGGCTGCAGGTTTGAAATTTGTTTTTATTTAAAGTATCTGCAATACACAATTTTATTTGACTAATTAAAACTGGAAGTAATTTCAGTACAAGTTCCTTAACTAAAAAGACACCAGTTTTTTTGTTCTCTGCAACTTGGCATTTAGGAACCAAGGACTTAAAAGAAAAGTCTTTCTTTCTAAAGGCACTACATTTAGTTTATTTATCTGCAACATTGTGTTGTTTAATTACAGTTTTGCTTTTGCACAATAAATGTTCTCAAAATGACATGCAAAGTTTCTTTATTTCTTAAAAAAAAATAGCAGTTTGGCTTTCCTAAGGGTCTATGTAACCTGTTCTGAAATGGTTCTATTATAATTTATATATCGCAATATATATCGTTATCGCAAGAGGCTGCAATGTATATCGCAATATGGATTTTAGGCCATATCGCCCATCCCTACGCTTAGTAAGATCGCCATCAAATTATTAAAACTTTAGTTTTGTCGACTTGCAAAAAAAACGCCGGTTTCACAATGCATGAACCCGAGCGTGTGTGTTAACAACCGGGACACGCACCGGGAGAAGAGCAGCGCATCAGGGTCCAGCAGGAGTGGTGTGTGAGGCGCGCAGATATGGTTTTCTGCACACATGCAAAGACACGTCAGTTTGCTTTTTGATTAAACACATTGCTTTCACCAGCGTTGATTCGGTTGCACATAGAGAATAACGTCTTTATTCCGGGATTACCACTCTTAATAGATACACTTTCCATATGAAGTAAATCATATCTCAAAGCATTTACTGGGGCACTGTGGACTTTTACTGGGGCACGTGCCCCAGTAAATTGGGTCTAGCGACGCCCCTGGCGGAAACCTTGTATGTGTATATATATATATATATATATATATATATATATATATATATATATATATATATATATATATATATATATATATATATATATATATATAAATTTATTTATTTATTTATTTTTTTTTTTTTACTGACATTTCTTGAAGAACTTTCTAAAAAAAAGATATATGCTCCTGTCAAACTAAATAGATTTAATTAAAAACATTCCTGATACATGCTTTAAGTGCAGAGAGGCTCAGGGTTTATTTGTACATTTGTGTTTGGGAATACAACATTATTAGAGACTTTTGGGTGGAAGTGATTTAATATTACAAAGATAATTATACCCTTGAATATTCCACAACAATAATATTGGTCATTTATTACAAAAGGTGTAATTAAGTATAGTGAATTTTCTTTTTTGTTCTTTTTGTCTGTGTGTTCTGTTTGGTTGGATAATGTAACTTTTATGTGTAAAGTACAGTAATGTATACTTGGTTTTTGGGTACCTAGCAATATTTGTTTTGTATTTAAACGGTTTCTTGTAAGAGAATTCTGAGTATTTATATAGGGGAGAAGAGAGTGATGTTCTTTTGTTGGGGTGGGAAATAATTGCAACGAAATGGAATTGTGTTTTTCTGTTATCTATCTTGCATAATCAAAAACAAACACATTGTTCAAAAAAAAAAAAAAGAAGATATTCTGATACATTTCACGAACATTTTTAAGCGCATCTCTGGATTTAAGTTCTGAAAATGTAGAGACCCTAAAATATTCGCCTCTGGACATCAGTTAGAAAACTGTCCGACAGGGGGCGTCAAACCCCCAGCGCCTGCAGCCACGCCTCCTCCTCATCTGAGTCTGAAAGGAGGTGTCGGGGAATCTCCTGCAAACAAACTTGCACTGAGAAAAAAAGAAAAAGAGAGAGAAGTGTATTGCATCACAGGGGCGCGCGTGTATAAATCAGAGGCGCGCGCGTGAGAGTCAGGCATTCCCAAAAACACGCAGACGCAAGACTCTTTCACGCGTGATGCTTTCTCACGATTCCCACGCATTTAACACACCTCGACATCAGATATGCACGGAATTACGCACGGATAAATCCCGCGTTTAACCTCTGATCTCGCTTTTGGATGAAGATTTCAAAAGGATGGATTTCCCGCGGTGTTTGCTGTCCGCGTACTTGCTGCTGCTCTCCTTCGCCCAGTGCCAGCACTATTACCTGCTCAGACCCATCCCGAGTGACACTTTACCCCTGCTGGAGCTGAAGGAGGACCCGGACCCGCTCTACGACCCGCGGGAGAAGGATCTAAACGAGACCGAGCTGAGGAGCGCGCTCGGGGACTTTGACAGCCGCTTTCTGTCGGTCGGTCCTCCTCAGGACCGCTACGCGGGGAACGAGGATCTGGACGAGCAGGAGCTCCAGCTGAACCTTGCCGGGATGATGCCCAAAGACATCAAGAACCTGGACTTTGACGCGCCGTGGGGCAAAAAGCGCAAAGCCAGTAAGAAGCTAAAGCGGCGGCTGCAGATGTGGCTGTGGTCCTACTCGTTCTGCCCGGTGCTGTACGCCTGGAACGACCTGGGCTCGCGCTTCTGGCCGCGGTTCGTGCGCGCGGGGAGCTGCTACACCAAGCGCTCGTGCTCGGTGCCCGAGGGGATGGTGTGCAAACCGGCCAAATCAACGCACATCACGCTGCTGCGCTGGAGATGCGTGGCGAGGAGAGGCGCACTCAAGTGCGCGTGGATACCGGTGCAGTATCCCATCATCACAGAGTGCAAATGCTCATGCGCGAACTGACCTACAGAAATAAAAAAAAACATTCTAATATTAAACTCCTCATACGTTTCTGGACTCTGATGTGAAGCGTACTAATGCATATCGCTGGACTTAAATTATGGAGACATGACTGTACAAAATGTATCTTATATTTTTAAAACTCACATTGCTGGAAGAACTTTCTGAAGAAGAGAATTCAGACACGAACATCATTTATAAAACAAATCTCTGGATTTAAGTTATGAACACTTTTATTTTGTGTTTTGGAAACACTTTATATTACCTTTAAGTCATTTAAAGCCATTAAAGATTTAAATTTTGTTGTTTTAAACGGGTTTGAGTTTCTTCTGTTCAACACAAAAGAAGATAATTTGAAAAATGTTGGTAGCTGGCACCCATTGACTCCTATAGTATTTTATTTTTACAATGGAAGTAAATGGCTGAACTGAGCGCTCATTCAGATAAACCATAATAGAACTGACTTGATTCTGGACTCTGATGTGAAGCATATTAATGCATATTGCTGGACTTAATTTATGGAGACACGACTGTACAAAATATATCTCATATTTAAACTCCTTTTTCTGGAAGAACTTTCTAAAAAAGTTAATTCTACGTTTAAAAACACTCTGTATTTAAGTTATGAAAAGCTTTTATTTTGTGTTTTGGAAACACCTTTCTTAACATTAAAGTCATTTAAAGAGATTAAAGATTTTACTTCTGTCATCATTTTGTGGTTTAAAACAGGTTTGAGTTTCTTCTGCTGAACACAAAAGAAGATCATTTGAAAAATGTTGGTAGCTGGCACCCATTGACTCTCATAGTATTTTATTTTTTTACTATGGAAGTAAATGGGCGAACTCGCCGCTCATTCAGAAAAACCATAATAGAACTGACATGTTTCTGGACTCTGATGTGAAGCTTAATAATGCGTATTGCTGGACTTAAATTATGGAGACATGACTGTACAAAATATATCTCATATATTTAAAACTCACTTTTCTGGAAGAACTTTCTAAAAAAAAAAAAAGAGAGCAACATTTATAAAAATCTCTGGATTTAAGTTATGAAAAGCTTTTATTTTGTGTTTTGGAAACACTTCATATTAATTTTAGCTCATTTAAACAGATCATTCTCATACATATTTAAATTCTGTCATTGTTTACTTGTTGAAAACCTGTTTGAGTTTCTTCTGTTAAACCCAAAAGAAGATAATTAGAAGAATGCTAGGGAATGTTTCCCATTGACTTCCATAGAATTTTAATTTTATTTTTTACTACCAAAGTAAATATGTGCCAGCAGCATTCTTCAAAATATCTTCTTTTGGTGTTCAACATAAGAAAGAAACTCTTAAAGATTTCAAACCACATGAGGGAGAGTAAATAATGAGGTAATGTTCATCTCTTTTATAAACACAATGCTGATGACTCGGCATTGTGTGTTTATATTAATATCTGTCATGCAAGTGTTTTCTTTTATTTGTGTATGCACTATCATGTGTAGGAATGTATTGTCTGTATATGTCGTGCCATCATGTAATGATCTAGCTAATGTAAAAAAGAAGCCAGTATTATGTGTATTAATATCCAGAGTCTACTGTATTTGTGGAATATATTGGGTTGTATTTATATTGCAGAGAATGGAGCTGTCTGAAATGTTTATAAGGTTTTTTTCCACGCCGATGCGACGACCTCAAAATTTATTGTGGATTTTTTTTTTAAACGTCTCGCAAGCCGTGATGGCCGGAGATGATTTATCCTGTAAATTAAGATGAACTGTTATTTATTCTTTATATTCAGATAATAAAATATCAAACACAACAAGTGGCAAGTTTGAGCTTTTTTTGTTTCCTCTGCCTTTGTTTCTTCTCATGAAAGAAACTTCAAAGAGGGTCTTCTAATTTACCGTGACATACTCTCACCTGGCTTAAGGGCCCCTGTAACCAAGGCAACCATTGCTGATGCTCACAGGGGCCCGTGTGGAACCTTTTTTATTACATCACATAATAATGGAGATCACGGTAATCAAACTATATTTAGGCCTAAATGTGAGATTTATGTGTCAATTGAATATAGATTCAGTTTGGCTATAATGTAAGCATCAGTCTAAAATGCTTTTTATGTAATTGTCTTATTGCAATTGTCTTATCCCTTATACTGGTTAAAATTGAAGTATTTTCTTTAAATCAAATAAAATAATTTGAAATGATAATAAAATTAAGTATTTTAATAAAAAAATAAATATATATATATAATTAAATAATAATTGCAGTTAATTTAACTAATATTATAAGAAGGTAATATTAATTATTTGTTTTGATGTGCTAAATAGATTCTATTTATTAATTTCAGAATAATCAGAATTTTTTTTTTACTATTCGCAAATTATTTTAGTTTATTTTTAAAGTGCATTAAAACAATATTTATTCTGATTATTCTGAGTGTAATATATTTTATTTATTAAATTCAGAATCATCCGCATAAGTGTTTTTTTTTTTTTTTACTATTAACTATTTCAAATAATTTTATTTTTAGAATGCATTAATTAAAACAATATTTATTCTGATTATTCTGAATGTAATAGATATATACTTTTTATTAAATTTAGAATAATCACAATACATATTGTTTGTTTACATTAACTATTTAGAATTATTTTTTATTATTTTTAGAGTGCATTAAAACATTATTTATTCAGATTATTCTGAATCTAATATAGATATACATTTTATTAAATTCAGAATAATCTGAATTCATTATTATTATAATTTTTTTCTAATAACCATTCCAAAATATTTTATTTCATTTTCAGAATGCGTTAATTAAAACAATATTTATTCTGATTATTCTGAATGTAATAAATTGATACACGAAAAATGCATGGGATTGAGTTCCACACAATTGATTTGTGTTGGGACAACATGAAGGAATTAAGTTAACCTATTCGTTTTTACAAATTTAAGTGGATTGAACGTACAAAAATTAAGTCCCCCCCCCCCCCCCCCCCACATACACACCCAAAAAACAACCCCAGAGTTCTGTTGTTTCTGAACAAACAGCAAATCACATTTTGTTTGTGTGTACTATTTATTAAATTTAGATTCATCAGAATAAAAAATGTTTTTTTTTTGTACAATTAACTATTTTGAATGATTTTATTTTAGATTTAGAACGCCTTATTTAAAACAATATTTATTCAGATTATTCTAAATGTAATAAATAGATTTTAGAATAATCTGAATAAATATTGTTTTTCTACTATTAACTATTTGAAATAATTTTAGTTCATTTTTTATAATGTTTAAAACAAGGATTATCCTGAATGTAATAGATATATACTATTTATTAAGTTCAGAATAATCTGTATATATCTTTTTTTTTTTTACCATTAACTATTTTAAATATATGATTTTATTTTTAGAAGTATTAATTAAAACAATATTCAAATTTTCTGAATATAAGAGTTTTTATTTATTAAATTCAGAATAAATATTGTTTCTGAGGGGGACACAGTGGCTTAGTGCGCCTCACAGCAAGAAGGTCGCTGATTCGAGCCCTGGCTGGGTCAGTTGGCATTTCTGTGTGGAGTTTGCATGTTCTCCCCGTGTTGGCGTGGGTTTCCTCTCGGTGCTCCGGTTTCCCCCACAGTCCAAAGACATGCACTATAGGTGAATTGAATAAACTAAATTGGCTGTAGTGTATGTGTGTAAATGAGTGTGTATGGATGTTTCTCAGTACTGAGTTGCAGCTGGTAGGACATCTGCTGTGTAAAACATATGCTGGAGAAGTTGGCGGTTCATTCCGCTGTGACGACCCCTGATACATAAAGGGACTAAGCCGAAAATAAAATGAATGAATGACTATTGCTTCTGATTATTACTGAACTGATTCTGATTTTAATAGTTCAATGAAATGCAATTGATGGAAAACAATGTTGTATTTTATACATGCATTTATGTATATATTTGTCATTTTAAAATTAATATTTTAAGAAGAAAAAACTGAAGTGCAAACAATTGCTAGTAGATTTCACAATCAGTTACAATAAAATGGCAATTAAAATAACACAATGTTTCTGAATAGGGTTTTCTTGTAAAACACACCCTTTAATTTTAAAACTCGCATTTTATTTTTAGTGTACGTTGTCATTCAAACATCAGATTAGTCACCATTGTTCCATTAAAAACTGTTACTAAATACCATGTCAAATAATTAGGGGTTCAAGCGCGAAGCGCTGAAACCCTATTGTTTTTGTTAAGATTTTTATTATTATTATTATTATTATTATTATTATTATTATTATTATTTTTCTGCCGAAGTTGCTATCAGGCCGACCAAACCGTAAGTCCGAGAGAGCTGAAACTTGGCCAGATTGTAGTACTCCGGTACACTAGAGGCTGGCCAAAGATGGGCCAAATCGGACCATAGGTGGCGCTATAGCGCCAAAAACCAACATTTTTGACATTTTTGGCCGCCATTCGTACACCGTTTGTCGTAGACTCAAAAACATTACATTTTTTGAATCCTTGGGTTTGCCCGAACAAAAGTGCAAGCGTCGACTTTTTTCTCTAGGACGCTCCGTTTTTCCGCTACGTCGCGATTTGTCCAAAACCTACTTTTGCGAACTAGTCCTTGGTTTTTCACCCAATCTGAACCAAACCAGTTCTGTAATATTCTCTGGACACTGAACATCAATAATTATCAAAAAAAAGTTGAAATTTTTATTCCCGAGCGAAACTGTACACAAAAATGTTCAATGCTAATTGAAGCTAAATGCTAATTGTAGCTATAACTTTTGAACGGAAAGAGCTATCATCACCAAACTTGGCACACATATGTATAAGGTCAAATTGAGGTCACATACCAAAACTTGCCGGTTTTTGCCACGAGGTGGCGCTATTAGCTTAAAAAATAGAAAAATACACATAACTAAGCGACCGTTCATCCGATTAACGTCAAATTTGGTACGCAGTGCCTTTGTCCAAGGCCACATCAGAAAATGGCCGCCATTAGCCAATCAAAATTTGACCACCCTATAAACAAGGTTAACGATGGCCGATCAAAACGAAACTTGGTGAGCATGTTCGACACATAGTCCTAGACGTCTGTACCAGTTTTGAAAAAAATCGGCCACTAGGGGGCGATTTTACGCATGTTTAAAGTGTAAAGAGTTGTGTATCACACAACCTTATGCAAAGGCACACAAAATACATATCATTTGATAGGCCTGCTCATACCGAACAGTTTGACACTAAAACCACTGCTGTCACTAAAACCGTTCGTTAAAAAATCATCAATATATGAAAAACCTACTTTTGCGAACTAGTCCCTGGTTTTTAGCTCAATCGCAACGAAACCAGTGTTGTTAGAATCTCTGGACTGAGTACATCATTTATTATCAAAAAAAATTGAACTTTTCATTTTGCATAGCTGTAATAGGCTCATTTACAAAAAGGGCGTGTCTACACATACCTACATGCCTGTACACCCATAAGGAAAACTCAAAACATCACAGAAATTGGTGAGCACATGTAACATATCAATGTGAAGAAACATGCAAAATTTTGTAGAGATCGGGCTATAGGTGGCGCTATAATAGTAAAAAAAATTCCTAAAAACATGCTAAATGGCTTAAAATGCAGTAAATGTGCTTCATTTACACACTTTTTCCACAAACACACTTAATCTACATATCATATGATAGTCCTGCTCATACCGAACAGTTTGACACTAAAACAATTGCTGTCACTCAAACCGTTTGTTAAAAATTCATCAATATATGATAAACTTGTTTTTGCGAACTAGTCCCTGGTTTTTAGCTCAATTGCAACAAAAACAGTGTTGTTAGAATCTCTGGACTGAGGAGATCAATAATTATCAAAAAAAAGTTGAAATTTCTACTTTTAACCGCTGTAACAGGCTTATTTACAAAAGGGGCGTGTCTACTTGAACCTACATGCCTGTACACCAATAAGGAAAACTCAAAACCTCACAGAAATTGGTCAACACATATGTCATATCAATATAAAGAACCATGCAAATTTTTGTGGAGATCGGGCTATAGGTGGCGCTATAATAGTAAAAATGGTCTTAAAAACATGCTAAATGGCTTAAAAATGCAGTAAATGTGCTTCATTTACACACTTTTTCCACAAACACACTTAATCTACATATCATATGATAGTCCTGCTCATACCGAACAGTTTGACACTAAAACAGTTGCTGTCACTCAAACCGTTCGTTAAAAATTCATCAATATATGATTAACTTGTTTTTGCGAACTAGTCCCTGGTTTTTAGCTCAATTGCAACAAAAACAGTGTTGTTAGAATCTCTGGACTGAGGAGATCAATAATTATCAAAAAAAAGTTGAAATTTCTACTTTTAACCGCTGTAACAGGCTTATTTACAAAAGGGGCGTGTCTACTTGAACCTACATGCCTGTACACCAATAAGGAAAACTCAAAACCTCACAGAAATTGGTCAACACATATGTCTTATCAATATAAAGAACCATGCAAATTTTTGTGGAGATCGGGCTATAGGTGGCGCTATAATAGTAAAAATGGTCTTAAAAACATGCTAAATGGCTTAAAAATGCAGTAAATGTGCTTCATTTACACACTTTTTCCGCAAACACACTTAATTTACATATCATATCATGGGCCTGCTCATTTCAAATGCTTTGGCACAAAACCCACCGCTGTCACTCAAACCTTTCATTAATTATTCACCATTATTTCAAAAACTACATCTGGGAACTAGTCCCTGTTTTTCTTAATAAAACGAGTGTTGTACAAATGTCTGGACTGCCTAGATCAATAATTATGAAAAATAAACTTACTTTTTTTAAATATGAACTTTATGTACACACACAGCATGTATTTATGCATCTTCAAATGGTCTAAAAATTGTATTACTGTTTGTAGCCACTAGATGACAGCAGAAGACCACTTATTGTTGGTTCAAAGTCATTGAAGTAGCAGTTAGGATCACTCTGAATCACATGTTTACATGGTATTAACACTGGTTTTGCATTTTAAACAAGCTTAGTACAAACTTATCACTTAAATTATTTACATGTTATATTTTTTGTCCATCTTGGAAGTTTTAAAGGTCTCAAAAACACATATTTTTAATATTCTATAATTTTTGCCACTATAAACAGACTTTTAGTTGTCACCTACCATTTTTAACCACTAGATGTCAGCACAAGACCACTTATTATTTGTTCATAACATTTGCATACCTTTGTTTTTTTTTACATTTTTAGAGTTTAAAGTCATGGAAATTGCATTTAGGATCACTCTGAATGACATTTTGACATGATGTAAACACTTATGCATTAAAAAACAAATTTTGTCCCAGTTTAAATCTTCATAATAATTCTAATAGGCAAAACTGAATCTATAATTAAAGACCTTGCTCTAAAACAGGGGTGCTGTCCTGCAGTTTTCAGTTGCAGCCCTTATCAAACACACCTGCCTGTAATTGTCAAGTGCTCCTCACGTTCTAAATAGTTGGTTCAGGTGTGTTTGATCAGGGTTGGAGCTGAAATCCGCTGGAAGGTCGATCGCCAGAAACAGGGTTGAGCACCCCTGCTCTAAAACATATGAAAAAAAATCACAACTGTGGCGACTAGATGGCAGTGACAGACCACTTATAGTTTATTTTACTGCTCTGTAGCAAAGAATGCATTCTGAATCCCAAACTGACATGGCATAAACACGATTAATGCATTTACTGTCACTCAAAATGTTCATTAAAGATTTGTCAATATGCAAAAACCGAAGTTGCTGTTTTGGAGTGTGTAATCAAACATTTGTTAGCTCAATCTATAAACTCTAACACTCTATTTATTATATATTTCATTGTCGAATAAACTATTTACAAGCTTCCTAACTGCTAAATAACCTTACGCTGCTAAAATGCTTGAACCCCGGTAATTGCTGCTTGCAGCTATATTATCTATTTGTTTTTGTTAAGTTTAGCAATTATTATTATGTTTCTTTTTTCCGAAGTTGCTATTGCTCAGACCAAACCGTAAGGCCTAGAGAGCTGAAACTTGGTCAGATGGTAGTACTCCGGTACACTACATCCTGGCCAAAGATCAGCCTAATTGGACCCTAGGTGGCGCTATGGCGCCAAAAACAAACTTTTTTGACATTTTTGGCCGCCATTTGTACACCGTTTGTCATAGACTCAAAAAAATTACATATTTGGAATCCTTGGGTCAGCCCGAACAAAAGTGGAGGCACTCAGATTTTCTCTAGGACGCACCGTTTTTCCGCCACATTGCGATTTGTCCGAAACCTACTTTTGCGAACTAGTCCTAGGTTTTTCACTCAATCAGAACCAAACCAGTGTAGAAATATTCCCTGGACACTGAATATCAATAATTATCAAAAAAAAGTTGAAATTTTGATTCTCACGCGAAACAATATGCAAAAATGTTCAAAGCTAATTGAAGCTAAATGCTAATTGTAGTTATAACTTTTAAACCGAATCAGATATCATCACCAAACTTGGCAAACACATGTATAAGGTCACATTGAGGTCACAGTTCAAAACCCGCAGACTTTCGCCACAAGGTGGCGCTATAAAGTTCAAAAATCATGAAAAAGACTCAACCTCACAGCCATTAGTCCAAACAACTTGAAATTTGGCATGCAGTGTCTTTGTTCAAGTTGTCATGACATATTATAAGGACACTGGCATATATCAAAAAACATGGCCGCCATTAGCCAATTAAGATTAAGCAGCCATTAATTAAGGTTAACGTTGGCCAATCAAAACGAAACTCATTAGGCATGTTCGACTCATGGTCCTAAAGGGCTGTAAAAATTTTGAAAGAAATCGGCCACTAGGGGGCGATTTTGAATTTTTTGAAGCTCTAATTGATTGTATATTACACACATTTTAGCACAGCTACCCAAAATACATATCATATGATAGGGCTGCTCATACTGAACACTTTGAGACTAAAACCACAGCTGTCAATCATATCGTTCATTAAAAAATCATCAATATATGAAAAACCTATTTTTGCTAACTAGTCCCTGGTTTTTAGCTCAATCACAGTGAAACCAGTGTTGTTAGAATCTCTGGACTGAGTAGATCAATAATTATCCAAAAAAAGTTGAACTTTCTACTTTGAATAGCTGTAACAGGCTCATTTACAAAAGGGGCGTGTCTACATAAACCTACATGCCTGTAAACCCATAAGGAAAACTCAAAACATCACAGAAATTGGTGAGCACATGTGGCACATGAATGTAAACCAGCATGCAAAATTTTGTGAAGATCGGGCAATAGGTGGCGCTATAATAGTAGAAAAGGTCTCAAAATTATAGCGTTTCAATGTCTGTTGATGTTCAATACAGTGTTTCAATTACCATTTTAGCCACTAGATGAATCAGCTTGAAGTTTTGCATGCAGTGTATTTGCCCAAAGTGGACTGACATACTATAAAAATATGGCAGCCATTAGTGAATTAACTTTAAGCACCCATTAAACACAGTTAACTATGGCCGATCAGAATGTAACTCAATGGGCATGTTGGACTCATGGGCCTAGAGGTCTGTAGACATTTTGAAAGAAATCATCCACTACAGGGCGAGTTTAAGTGTTTTAGAGTGTCTAATTAAACATTTAACTCAATCTATAAACTCTAATACTCTAATCATTTATTTCATTGTCGAATAAACTACTTATAGGCCTCCTAACTGATAAACCTTAAACTTCTAAAACGCTTGAACCCCGTTAATTGCTGCTTGCAGCTATATTTAGGGGTTCAAGCGCGAAGCGCTGAAACCCTATTGTAATTGTAAGAATTTTTATTATTATTATTATTATTATTTTTCTGCCTTAATGTGACTCGTGCAGCCTAAACCGTAAGGCCTAGAAATCTCAAACTTAGACAGATTGTCCAGAATGCGCACCGCTACTCAGATACCATAAACCGTCCAAATCGGCCCATAGGTGGCGCTATGGCGCCAAAAACTAAGATTTCAGACATTTTTGGCCACCAGTCGTACACCGTTTGTCCTAGACTCAAAAACTCTACATTTTTTGAATCCTTGGGTCAGCCCGAACAAAAGTGCACAGGCGGTCTTTGGCCTCTACGACGCACCGTTTTTTCACTACGGCGCGATTTGTCCAAAACCTACTTTTGCGAACTAGTCCTAGGTTTTTCACACAATCTGAACCAAACCACTGCATAAATGTTCTCTGGACACTCAATATCAATAATTATCCAAAAAAAGTTGAAATTTTCATTCTCACGCGAAACAATACGCAAAAATGTTCAACGTTAATTGAAGCTAAATGCTAATTGTAGCTATAACTTTTGAACCACATAACATATCATCACCAAACTTGGTACACACATGTATAAGGTCAATATGAGGTCGCAGTGCAAAACCCGCAGACTTTGGCCACAAGGTGGCGCTATAAAGTTCAAAAACCATAAAAAGACCACAAACTTACAACCGTTAGTCCAATCAGCCTGAAATTTGGCATGCAGTGTCTTTGTCCAAGTTGTCATGACATATTATAAGGACACTGGCATATCTCAAAAAACATGGCCGCCATTAGCCAATTAAGATTAAGCATCCATTAAACAAGGTTAACGTTGGCCAATCAAAACGAAACTCATTAAGCATGTTCGACTCATGGTCCTACATGTCTGTAAGAATTTTGAAAGAAATCGGCCACTAGGGGGCGATATTGAGTTTTTTAGGTTCTAACTGATTGTCTATTACACACAGTTTTGCACAACCACACAAAATACATAACATATGATAGGCCTGCTCACACTGAACACTTTGACACTAAAACCGCTGCTGTCACTCAAACCATTCGTTAAAAAGTCATTAATATATAAAAAACCTACTTTTGCGAACTAGTCCTAGGTTTTTCACCCAATATGAACCAAACCAGCTCAGTAATGTTCTCTGGACACTGAATATCAATAATTATCAAAAAAAAGTTGAAATTTTGATTTTCACGTGAAACCGTATACCAAAACGTTTCATGCTAATTGAAGCTAAATGCTAATTGTAGGTATAACTTTTGAACGGATTGGAATATCATTACCAAACTTGGCACACACATGTAAAAGGTCAAGTTGAGGTAGCAGTGCAAAACGCACAAACATTAACCACAAGGTGGCGCTATAAAGGCGATTTTGTGTTTTTTGAGGTTGTAATTGATTGTTTATTACACAAAGCTTTGCACAGGCACACAAAATACATATCATAAGATAGGGTTGCTCACACTGAACACTTTGAGACTAAAACCACAGCTGTCAATCATATCGTTCATTAAAAAATCATAAATATATGAAAAACATACTTTTGCGAGCTAGTCTCTGGTTTTTAACTCAATTACAACGAAACCAGTGTTGTTAGAATCTCTGGACTGAGTAGATCAATAATTATCCAAAAAAAGTTGAACTTTCCACTTTGAATAGCTGTAACAGGCTCATTTACAAAAGAAGCGTGTCTACATAAACCTACATGCCTGTAAACCCATAAGGAAAACTCAAAACATCACAGAAATTGGTGAGAACATGTGGCACATAAATGTAAACCAGCATGCAAAATTTTGTGGAGATCGGGCAATAGGTGGCGCTATAATAGTAGAAAAGGTCTCAAAAACATAGTGTTTCAATGTCTGTTGATGCTCAATACAGTGTTTCAATTAACATTTTAGCCACTAGATGGATCAACTTGAAGTTTTGCATGCAGTGTATTTGCCCAAAATGGACTGACATGCTATAAAAATATGGCCGCCATTAGTGAATTAACTTTAAGCACCCATTAAACACAGTTAACGATGGCCGATCAGAATGTAACTCAATGGGCATGTTGGACTCATGGGCCTAGAGGTCTGTAGACATTTTGAAAGAAATCATCCACTAGAGGGCGAGTTTAAGTGTTTTAGAGTGTGTATTTAAACATTTAACTCACTCTATAAACTCTAATACTCTAATCATTTATTTCATTGTCGAATAAACTACTTACAGGCCTCCTAACTGATAAACCCTAAACTTCTAAAACGCTTGAACCCCGTTAATTGCTGCTTGCAGCTATATTTATTATTAGGGGTTCAAGCGCGAAGCGCTGAAACCCTATTGTATTTGTTAAAGTTTTTATTATTATTAGGGGTTCAAGCGCGAAGCGCTGAAACCCTATTGTAATTGTAAGGATTTTTATTATTATTATTATTATTATTATTATTATTATTATTATTATTATTATTATGTTTCTGCCTTAAAGTGACTCGTGCAGCCTAAACCGTAAGGCCTAGAAATCTCAAACTTGGCCAGATGCTCCAGAATGCGCACCGCTACTCAGATACCATAAACCGTCCAAATCGGCCCATAGGTGGCGCTATGGCGCCAAAAACTAAGATTTCAGACATTTTTGGCCACCATTCGTACACCGTTTGTCCTAAACTCAAAAACTCTACATTTTTTGAATCCTTGGGTCAGCCCGAACAAAAGTGCACAGGCGGTCTTTGGCCTCTAAGACGTACCGTTTTTCCGCTACGGCGCGATTTGTCCAAAACCTACTTTTGCGAACTAGTCCTAGGTTTTTCACCCAATCTGAACCAAACCAGTGCATAAATGTTCTCTGGACACTCAATATCAATAATTATCAAAAAAAAGTTGAAATTTTAATTCTCACGCAAAACAATACGCAAAAATGTTCAACGTTAATTGAAGCTAAATGCTAATTGTAGCTATAACTTTTGAACCACATAACATATCATCACCAAACTTGGTACACACATGTATAAGGTCAATATGAGGTCGCAGTGCAAAACCCGCAGACTTTGGCCACAAGGTGGCGCTATAAAGTTCAAAAACTATAAAAAAAGCCCCAACCACACAACCATTAGTCCAATCAGCTTGAAATTTGGCATGCAGTGTCTTTGTCCAAGTTGTCATGACATATTATAAGGACACTGGCATATCTCAAAAAACATGGCCGCCATTAGCCAATTAAGATTAAGCATCCATTAAACAAGGTTTACGTTGGCCAATCAAAACGAAACTCATTAAGCATGTTCGACTCATGGTCCTACATGTCTGTAAAAATTTTGAAAGAAATTGGCCACTAGGGGGCGATATTGACTTTTTTTAGGTTCTAACTGATTGTCTATTACACACAGTTTTGCACAACCACACAAAATACATATCATATGCTAGGCCTGCTCACACTGAACACTTTGACACCAAAACCGCTGCTGTCAATCAAACCGTTCGTTAAAAAGTCATTAATATATAAAAAACCTACTTTTACGAACTAGTCCTACGTTTTTCACCCAATCTGAACCAAACCAGGTCAGTAATGTTCTCTGGACACTGAATATCAATAATTATCAAAAAAAAGTTGAAATTTTGATTTTCACGTGAAACCGTATGCCAAAACGTTTCATGCTAATTGAAGCTAAATGCTAATTGTAGGTATAACTTTTGAACGGATTGGAATATCATTACCAAACTTGGCACACACATGTATAAGGTCAAGTTGAGGTAGCAGTGCAAAACGCACAGACATTAACCACAAGGTGGCGCTATAAAGGCGATTTTGTGTTTTTTGAGGTTGTAATTGATTGTTTATTACACAAAGCTTTGCACAGGCACACAAAATACATATCATAAGATAGAGTTGCTCACACTGAACACTTTGAGACTAAAACCACAGCTGTCAATCACATTGTTCATTAAAAAATCATAAATATATGAAAAACATACTTTTGCGAACTAGTCTCTGGTTTTTAGCTCAATCACAACGAAACCAGTGTTGTTAGAATCTCTGGACTGAGTAGATCAATAATTATCCAAAAAAGTTTAACTTTCCACTTTGAATAGCTGTAACAGGCTCATTTACAAAAGGGGCGTGTCCACATAAACCTACATGCCTGTAAACCCATAAGGAAAACTCAAAACATCACAGAAATTGGTGAGCACATGTGGCACATAAATGTAAACCAGCATGCAAAATTTTGTGGAGATCGGGCAATAGGTGGCGCTATAATAGTAGAAAAGGTCTCAAAAACATAGTGTTTCAATGTCTGTTGATGCTCAATACAGTGTTTCAATTAACATTTTAGCCACTAGATGGATCAACTTGAAGTTTTGCATGCAGTGTATTTGCCCAAAATGGACTGACATGCTATAAAAATATGGCCGCCATTAGTGAATTAACTTTAAGCACCCATTAAACACAGTTAGCGATGGCCGATCAGAACATAACTCAATGGGCATGTTGGACTCATGGGCCTAGAGGTCTGTAGACATTTTGAAAGAAATCATCCACTAGAGGGCGAGTTTGAGTGTTTTAGAGTGTGTAATTAAACATTTAACTCAATCTATAAACTCTAATACTCTAAACATTTATTTCATTGTCGAAGTAACTACTTACCGGCCTCCTAACTGATAAACCTTAAACTTCTCAAACGCTTGAACCCCGTTAATTGCTGCTTGCAGCTATATTTAATTTTATTTTTGCATTAAAGTAATATTTATTCTGATTATTCTGAATGTAATCGATTTTCTTTGTTACATTCAGAATAAATATTTTGTTAATTACTGAATTCTTATAACAAAAGTTTAATAAAAGGCAATTGATGGAAAAAAAGTTGTATTTAATGCATGCGTTTATTTTAAAATGAATATTTTAAGAAAAAACGTGTGCAAACAATTGCTAGTAGATTTCACCATCAGTTACAATGAAATAATAAACATTTTATTGAATAGGGTTTTCTCTAATCTTATTTCACATTTTTTTCTAGTGTATATTGTCATTCAAACTCCCGATCAGCCAGCAAGCATTGTTCGATATTTCCTAATGACTCCTTAATGAAAGTTATTACGACGTGTTAGCAGAGATTATGTGTTGTGCGCTTCAGCAGACGGCCTCTCCAAAAGCAGATTAGCCACATTTTACGCATCAATTAATTCAAACAATTCGTGACATTCACCGGCCGAGGAACCCGCATGTGTTAATTTGCTCGTTTCATCTCGTTAAACCATTTCTGGAGCCACTATCTGGGTTAAAGGTTACGGCACGCTCGACAAACACACATAACATGGAGCAAAACTTTCTCACATCATCATCATCACGGGTGTTAACAGACCCAATGGGTCACGCTAATGAGCGCGTTAGTTTGCAGTCTGTAAAAACCGCCGCTTATCTGATAAGCGGTGAAAATAGCTCTTTATCACCAGCTTTTTTATTGTGGGGTGGAGATGCATGATGATGCTCATTGAGGACCTGTTAACGTCTACTGTAACGTCCTATAGGCAGATAAAGCCCAGGCAGCAGCTGGAGAGCATCTCTTTGCACTGCCACCCGCCCATTTGCGGCCCCGCAGGAGGGCCGGCCTCCCTCCGAGAGCATGGAGCCAGTCTAACAGAGGAATAAACCCTGCCAAACAGCCCTCATAAAGAGCATCAAATACAGCTCTGTTTACCCCTGCAGAAGAGCGCTTTATCCAAACACTGCGCTGATTAGGACGCCGTTACGGCCGCTTGGGCAAACTAATCACACAGGGCTTCGTTTAAATGGATGTGTCCTGGCCAAAGGGTATTGGTGATTGCAGACTGAAAGAAAGGCTCTTTATTGGCATCGGAGGGTCCATAAAGAACCTTTGACATCAATGGAACATTTCCATTCCACAAAAAGTGGAAAAAGGTTCTCAAGGAACTAATGTGACATCACTACACTGTAAAAAAAAAAAAAAAAGTTTACGTTCCACATAAATCCTTTATGTTGTCCCAACACAAATTGATTAGCTTACTTGTTTACACAAATTCGAACCTAAAACAATTAAGTTGTCGCAAAAAAATTTAAGAATTGTATTGTTTCAACTAGTTTAAAGTAACTAGTTTTAACAAGCAACGAAAGTCATTTATTCACAGACTTAATCTGTGGAAAAAAGGTTCTAATAGAACTAATGTGAGATCACTGTTAAAAAGGTTGCATTCAACAGAATTCCTTTATGTTGTCCCAACTGAAAATGATTAAGTTCACTTAATGTTTTTTTTTTTGTTTTTTTTTTAACAAATTTCAGTGGATTGAGCATAAAACAATTAAGCTGTTCCAAAAATGTATAATTGTGTTTTCAACTCATTTAAAGTAAGTAGTTTGAACAACAAAAGTCTATTTTTTTAATTGTACAAAGAATGATTTCAGAATCTTTCTTTTTAGAAATAAAGGGACACATTTGCACGTTGATTCACAGATTAATCTGTGCTAAATGACCTGTCTTTTATATCTTCTATAGTTTTGACTTTGATTTAACACTTTGTATGGGACTCATTGAAAATTTTTTTTTCCCCGAACAACTACAGCTACAGAACAAACCACTGTTGTTTTATGACTTTAAAGAGGAAAGGTTCATAAAGGTCCACAAAGAATCTTTGACATCAATGGAACCTTTTCATTCCACAAAAATGGAAAAAGGTTCTAAAAGAACTAATGTGACGTACAAAAAAAAAAAAATCTTTTGTAATCTTTATTTTTAGAAGTAAACAACCACATTTGCATGTTGATTCACAGACCTAATATATGGAAAAAAGGTTAAAAAGAACTAACACACTGTAAAAAATGCTGCGTTTCACATAAATCCTTTATGTAGTCCTAACACAAAGTAGTGACTAAGCTAACGTAATCGTTTTTACAAATTTAGGTAAACTGAACATTTAAGAATTTTACATGTCTTACATGGAAGACTGAACATGTCTTAAACTTAAGTGTGTTGGTTCAACTCATTTGAACAAAGTAGTTTGAACAAACAGCAAAAGTTAATTTTTTGAGTGTACAAAAATCTAAAAGATAAAGGGCCACATTGCATGTTGATTTACAGATTAATCTGTGGTAAATGAACGATTGTCTTTTATCATTTCTATAGTTTTTACTTTGATTTAACCCTTTGTATGGCACTCAATAAAAATATACAATACAAAAATTACGATTGCTCCTTGCTCAAACTGCTTATTTAAAATTAGCTTGAAACGCCACAATTCTTGAGTTTGTTTGTGACAACTTCATTTTTTTTATGTTCAATCCACCTAAATTTCTAAAAAAAAAAAATAAGTTATCAAATTCCTTCTTGTTGTCTCAACACAAAGTAGTGATTAAACTAATTCAATCATTTTTACAAATTTAAATAAACTAAACATGACACAATTAGGTTGTTCCAAATACATGTAAGACTTGTGGTGTTTCAACTCATTTCAAGTAGTGTGAACATTTAGCAAAAGTAATTTTTAAGTGTACAAAAACAGAATCTCTTCAGAATCTTTTTTTTTTTTTTTTGCATAGTTTTACATTTGCTTGTTGACTCACAGATTAATCTGTGGTAAAGTACCTGTCTTTTATATCTTCTATAGTTTTTTTGATTTAACAATGACTTTAAAGAGAAAAGGTTTTAAAGGTTCTTTTTTGGCTTCTGAAGGTCCACAAAGAATCTTTGACATCAATGGAATCTTTCTATTCTACGAAAATGGAAAAAGGTTCAAAAAGAACGAATGTGACATACAAAATAAAAAAGAACGAATGTGACATACAAAATAAAAAAGAACTAATGTGACATACAAAATAAAAAAGAACTATTACGGAATCTTTATCTTCAGAAGGGCCACATGTGCATGTTGATTCACAGATTAGTCTGTGATAATTGAACGACTGTCTTTTATATATTCTATAGTTTTTACTTTGATTTAGTCCTTTGTATGGCACGTATTGAAAATATACACTATGATATACATTACGATTGCTCTTTGTTCAAACTACTTGTTGAAAATGAGCTACTTAAAATGAGTTTTTTGTGACAATTGTTTTATCTTCAATCCACTTACATTTCTAAATAATAATAATTAATAATAATAATAATAATAATAATAATAATAATAATAATAATATTAAGTTAATATAATTTCTTCATGTTGTCCCAACACAAATTGTCTTAATATTTTTAATACAACCACTGTTGACTTTAAAGAGAATTAAAGGTTGTTTATTGGCATCAGAGATTCACAATGAACCTTTTGACGTTAATGGAAACTTTCCATTCCACAAACGTGTAGAAAGGTTCTAAAAGACAATGTGACATCACTACACTGTGAAAAAAGGCTGCGTTCCGCATAAATCCTTCATGTTGTGCCAACACAAATTGATTGTTTACTTAATAATTTTTACAAATTTAAGTGGATTGAACATAAAACAATTAAGTTGTCATAAAAAACCTTATGAAGTGTTGTATTGTTTCAACTCATTTAAAGTAAGAAGTTTGAATAAGCAGCAAAAGTAATTTTTTTGAGTACTTTTTGGAATCTTTATTTTTCAGAAGTAAAGGATTATATTTGCATGTTGATTCACAGATTGTTCTTTGGTAAATGAACGACTGTCTTTTATAATTTCTTTATTTTTTTATTTGATTTAACCCTTTGTATGGCCCTCAATGGAGGAAAAACCAGGTAGACTATACTGGGGTTATTACAAGACTTTTGACCTTTAATGTCAATGAAGTTACTGAATATGTTTCAAATGAATTATACAGTCAGACCTGTGGTTCTGTTGACTTCAGCAAAATCTTATTCAATCTTAATTCTTAGTCACAAAATGTACTGAACATAACCACGTGAACTTTAAATAATTCACAATTAATCTCCAGTCTGTGTATAACATAAGCACCGAATCCTTTTATTGTTGCTCTCCAGTTTGTTTAAAAAAAACATTGTATTTTTTATTATCATGGCTTTTGTTTTGTTTTTGATTTATTTGACTGTCAAGAGGTCAAATTGTCAGTCTTTAAAAAAAAACAAAAAAAAAAACAGGGTTGTTTATTGGCATCTGTGGTTACATAAAAAATCTGACCTCAAATCTTTCCATTTATTGTGGAAAAAAGGCACTTGTGAATATTTAAATGCTCTTCAGAGTAATGCATGTCATTCAGATGTTAACATAATTTAACATGGTGTCTATTTACATTTTATTTGATTAAAAATAGTATTTTTTTTTGTTAAATAAAAAAAAATAGAAGGGCACAGGGTTCATGTTCTTTGGCATTTTATTATTTACTTGATGGTTTAATTTTAAAGATCTATACATCAGTGTTTTGCTTTAGAGTTCTTAAAAGTCTATATACATAGTTAGAACATATTCAAAAAAGACTTTAAATGTAAAGGTTCCAAAAAAATTAAATTTTATCTAAACAAAATAGTCTACAAATGTTTCAAGCAAAGTAAAAAACATTATTTAATTATCCAAAACCCTCTGTTTAAAAAGGATACATTTTCTTAACATCTATTTTCTATGTTAAGCTGCTTTGACACAATCTACATTGTAAAAGCACTATAGAAATAAAGATTAATTGAATTGAAGATTCAATTTGTGCTTTGTAATGGAACCTTTAACATTGTAATATTTTAGGGTTTTTTTAAGTGTAAAGATTGTTTAGATTATTGAAATATTCTTCACAATTCACTGTAAAAAAATGCAGAGTTCCACACAATTCATTCATGTTGTCCCAACACAAATCCATTAAGTTAACTTAAATTTAAGTGGATTAAACATAACAAAATGAAGTTGTCCCAAAAAAAAAAAAATTTAAATAGGTTTTTTGAACAAGAATCAAAAATCATTGTTTGAGTGTGAGAAAAAAAAAAACTGTCATTTAAGGTATGTTCACAGAACATTTTTTTCAATTCAATTCCTCTTTATTTCTATAGCACTTTTACTATGTAGATTGTGACAAGGCATTAGAAGATTATAGTAAATTGAAACTGTCAGACCAGTTTTCAGAGTTGACATTGCTGCAAAATCTTTCCTTTAGGATCTTTAATTTAAATGTGAAATTCTGTGTTCAGTTGTGTGTCATCTTTAATGTTTCATATCAAGAATCATTTCATGGACGATTCAGAGTTTTTGTTCTTTGATTCACTACATACCTTTGATGTTCAGTTCTTCAGATCAGTGTTCTTTTGGTATTCTAAATATGTGGCAGTTCAAACATTCTTTGTAGAACTTAAAATAACTTTTAAGCTGAAGTTTACTTTTAAGAGTTTACACTAAAGATTAATTGGTCATCTGCCAAAAAAAAAACCTGTGAACTCTTTAAACTCCAGTTGTTTACAATACACTTCGCATTTGATGTCAAAACCATTGCATTGTCTGATGTTTTGAGCATCGAATTAAATACACAATATTTTTTGATGCTTAAAAAACCCTTTTAAAGATTAAATGTTTTTTAAGCATTACAATAAATGCACAAATAAACTGTTATTGAGGCTTAAGCTTTAAAGATAAAAGGGGTTTTTAAGCATTCAAATAAATACAAATTTATTGTATTTGATGCTTAAACTTTCAATGATTAAAGGTTTTTAAGTATCAAAATAAATACAATATTTGTTTTGATGCTTAAAAGAATGCTTTTAAAAATTAAAGTTCTTTATTATGCATTGAAATAAACACACATTAATTTTATTTCATACTTAAAATATTCTTTCTAAGATGAAAGTTTTTTTAGCATCAAAATAAATGCACCTGAATTGTATTTGACTCTTTAAAAAACTTTTCAAAGATCAAAGTTTAAGCATAGAAATAAATACACATTAATTGTATTTGGTGCTGAAACTTTCAAAGATGAAAGTTTTTTTTTTTTTTAAAGAATCAAAATAAATACTAATTTATTGTATTTGATACATAAAAATAAAGATAACAGTTTTTTAGCATAGAAATAAAAACACATTTATTGTTTTGATTCTTAAACGTTTAAATGTTTTAAGCATCAACATGAATAGACACTTATTGTTTGCATCAAACTTTTAAAAATCTAAGTAGTTTTTTTAACCATAAAAATACGCATTAATATGCGTTACATTTTTTGATTCTTAAATTAATTTCAAAGATAAAAGGTTTTTTTAAACATTGAAATAAATACACAATTATTGTTTTTGGTGCTTAAACTTTTACAGATTAAAGTTTTTTTAAAGCATCAAAAATAAACATTAATTGTATTTGATGCTAAAACTTTCAAAGATTATTAATAAAAATCTAAATAAATAGACAATAATTGTTATTGAGGCTTAAACTTTAAAGATAAAAGGTTTTTTAAACATTCAAATAAATACAAATGAATAGTATTTGATGCTTTAAACTTTCAATGATTAAAGGTTTTTTAAGCATCGCAATAAATACACATGATTTGTCTTGATGCTTAAAAACTTTTAAAGATGACAGGTTTTTTAAGTATCAAAATAAATACACTATTTCTTTTGATGCTTAAAATAATCCTTTTAAAAAAAATTAAGTTTTTATTATGCATTGAAATAAATACACATTATTTTATTTGATACTTAAAATAGTATTTCTAACATAAAAGTTTTAAGCATCAAAGTGAATACACTAATTATAATTAATCATTAAAAGTGTTCTAAGATAAATGGTTTAAAGCATCAAAACCAATACACTTTAATTGTATTTGATGCTTAAAAATCCTTTCAAAGAATAAAGGTTTTAAAACATTAAAATGAATACACATGATTTGTCTCGATGCTTAAATAACCCTTTCAAATATGAAAGGTATTTTAAGCATTGATCTAAATACACATTAATTTAGTTTGATGCTTAAAATATTCTTTCAAAGATTTAAGTGTTTTTAAGGCATCAAAATAAATACAGATGTATTGTACTTAATTCTTAAAAACATTTTCAAAGAATAAAGTGTAAGCATCGAAATAAATACACACTAATTGTATTTGATGCTGAAAATTAAAAAAATTAAAAAAGAAAAATCTAAATAAATACTCAATTGTATTTGATGTATAAAAACAAAGATATTAGTTAGAAATAGAAATAAAAACATATTTATTGTTATGATTTTTAAAAAATGTTTTAAGCATTTAAATGAATAGACATTAATTGTTTGGATGCTTAAAAAAACTTTTAAAGATTAAAGTGTTTTTTTTTTCAACTATAAAAATATGCATAATGCACATTGATTGTTTTATGCTTAAAAAATCAATTTTAAAGAGAAAAGTTTTTAAACATTCAAATAAATACAAATGAATTGTATTTGATGCTTAAACTTTCAATGGTCAGGTTTTTTAAGCATCACAATAAAAACACATGAATGGTTTTGATGCTTAAACTTTTAAAGATGAAAGGTTTTTCAATCATTGAAATAAAAACACATTATTTGTTTTGATGCTTAAAATAATCCTTTAAAAAATGCAAGTTTTTATTATGCATTGAAATAAATACACATAAATTTTATTCGATACTTAAAATATTCTTTCAAAGATAAAAGGTTTTAAGCATCAAAAGTAATACACATTAATTGTATTTGATGCTTAAAAATCCTTTCAAAGAATAAAGGTTTTTAAAGCATTAAAATGAATACACATGATTTGTTTTGATGCTTAAATAAACCTTTCAAAGATAAAGGCATTTTAAGCATTGATATAAATACACATTAATTTTATTTGATGCTTAAAATATTCTTTCAAAGATTTAAGTGTTTTTAAGGCATCAAAATAAATACACATGAATTGTACTTAATTCTTAAAAAACATTTTCAAAGATTAAAATTTAAGAATCGAAATAAATACACATTACTTGTATTTGATGCTTAAACTTTCAAAGATTAAAATAAAATAAAAATCTGAATACTCATTAATTGTATTTGATGCATAAAAACAAAGACATATGTTTAAGCATAGAAATAATAATAAAAAAAAACATTAATTGTTTTGATTCTTAGAAAAACTTTCAAAGATTAAATGTTTTAAGCATTTAAATGAATAGACATTAATTGTTTGGATGCTTAAAAAACTTTTAAAGATCAAAGTGTTTTTTTTTTTCAACCATAAAAATATGCATAATGCACATTGATTGTTTTATGCTTAAAAAATCAATTTTAAAGAGAAAAGTTTTTAAACATTCAAATAAATACAAATGAATTGTATTTGATGCTTAAACTTTCAATGGTCAGGTTTTTTAAGCATCACAATAAAAACACATGAATTGTTTTGATGCTTAAACTTTTAAAGATGAAAGGTTTTTCAATCATTGAAATAAAAACACATTATTTGTTTTGATGCTTAAAATAATCCTTTAAAAAATGCAAGTTTTTATTATGCATTGAAATAAATACACATTAATTTTATTTGATACTTAAAATATTCTTTCAAAGATAAAAGTTTTAAGCATCAAAGTGAATACACTAATTATATTTAATGCTTAAAAGCGTTGTAAGATAAAAGGTTTTAAGCATCTAAAGTAATACACATTAATTGTGTTTGATGCTTAAAAATCCTTTCAAAGATGAAAGGTATTTTAAGCATTGATATAAATACACATTAATTTAATTTGATGCTTAAAATATCCTTTTAAAGTTTAAAGTTTTTTTAAGAATCAAAATAAATATTCATTAATTGTATTTGATGCATAAAATAAAGATAAACGTTTTTTAAGCATCAAAATAAATACACATGAATTGTTTTGATTTATTAAACTTTCAAAGATTAAATGTTTTAAGCATCAAAATAAATAGACGTTAATTGTTTTGATGCTTAAAAATCTATTTCAAAGATGAAAATCTTTTTTAAACACTGAAATACACATTAATTGTACTTGATGTTTAAACGTTCAAAGATTATCGTTTATTAAGCATTGCAATAAATACACATTAATTGCATTTGATGCTTAAAGCTTTCAAAGATAAAAGGGTTTTAAGTATTGAAATAAATGCATTAATTGTATTTGATGCTTAAACTCTTTTAAAGATGAAAGGTATTTTAAGCATTGAAATACATACACATTAATTGTATTTGATGCTTAAACTTTCAAAGATTAATGTTTTTAAGCATCAAAATAAATACACTTTAATTTTAAAGATAAAAGTTTTTTAAGCAATAAAAAATAAATACACATGAATTATATTTGATGCTTTAAAAAGCTTTCAAAAATAAAAATGGTTTTTACGTAAGTATTGAAATAAATGCATTAATTGTATTTGATGTTTAAAAAAGCCTTTCAAAAGATGAAAGGTATTTTAAGCATTGAAATAACTGTTTTGAGGTTTAAAAAAAAACCTTTAATCTTCAAAACCAATATAGATACATTTAAATAAATGAGTACATACATTAATAATAAAGATATCCTTAGAGTACCGTGGCACAAGTGAAAACTCTTATATTTGAGCTTTTGCAGATACATTTGTGGACTCAATTTAGACGAACAGATCAAGCTAATTCTGTTTGGCCAAAGAGTTAATAGCTGCTGCATTCTCTAAATACAAGTGAACCTGCGTCTAGATCCAGTATTTTTATCAGAAGTGTTATTTGTGCTGTTACTACACATTCACATTTGTAAATCAGTATGTTAGAATCATTTCTGAAGTATCATGTGAATCTATTGTTCTGTACCATTTGAGAAATGTCCTTAATTTCAATGGTAAAAAAAAAAAACTGTAAAAAATACTATGGTAAAAATCCATAACCTGCTTAGCAGAAAGCGTCCTTAATATATACTGTGAGTAATTGGTAATCTCCTGCTTTTATGTTGGTGTTACTATGGTTCTTTTTAGTTTGTTTTCCCATCTGTGACACACATTAGAGTTATTACATTAGTGTTTTATGTTACATCTAATGTTAAATTAATGCAAATAATTTTAATTGCAATACTTTTATTTTATGCATGTTACCATGATGGTGTTTAGTTGTGTGAACGACACTGAGTGCCTTCTATGTATTAGTATTGTTCTACTTGTGGGAAAAGTTGTTTGTGATGAGCTTTGGAGCTCATTTCATTAGATCATGACTTTCTCAACACCACATGCTTGTTGTTGTGTTTTTGTAACAAAGTTAGGTTGTGTAGATGTTAGAACTTCAAAACATTGGTGTGACAAAAAAATGTATGAACTATGGTAATTTACTGTAAAAGTTTTACATTTCTTTTACGTTCCTACTGTATTTTTAACGGTTAAATTCTGGCAACCACAGCTTCTGTTTTTTCACCGTACATGTAACCGTTTTTTCTTTTTTTTTTTTTTTTTTACAGTGTGCTATTACAGCATTTATTACTTTTTGTTGTATGTTTATTTGTTTTTGCCTTTTATTATTTCTTTAAAATTGTCTGAAAACATATTCCGTGATATACACTCACTGGCCACTTTATTAGTTACACCTTACTAGTACCTGGTTGGACCCCTTTGGCTTCAGAACTGCCTTAATTCTTCTACATTCAACAGGATACTGGAAATATAACTCAGAGATTTTGGTCCATATTGACATGATAGCATCACAGAGTTGCAGATTTGTCGGCTGCACATCCATGATGCAAATGGATTGAGATCTGGTGACTGTGGAGGCCATTTGAGTACAGTGAACTCATTGTCATGTTCAAGAAACCAGTCTGAGATGATTTGCACTTTATGACATGGCGTGTTATCCTGCTGGAAGTAGCCATCAGAAGATGGGTACACTGTGGTCATAAAGGGATGGACATGGTCAGCAACAATACTCAGGTCGGCTGTGGTGTTGACAAGATGCTCAATTGGTATTAATGGGCCCAAAGTGTGCCAAGAAAATATCCCGCACTATTACACCACCACCACCAGCCTGAACCGTTGATACAATCCAGAATGGATCCATGCTTTCATGTTGTTGATGCCAAATTCTGACTCTACCATCCAAATGTCGCAGCAGAAATCAAGACTCATCAGACCAGGCAATGTTTCTCCAATCTTCTATTGTCCAGTTTTGGTGAGCCTGTGCGGATTGTAGCCTCAGTTTCCTGTTCTTAGCTGACAGGAGTGACACCTGGTGTGCTCCGGTTTCCCCCACAGTCCAAAGACATGCGGTACAGGTGAATTGAGTAGGCTAAATTGTCCGTAGTGTGTGTGTGTGAATGGATGTTTCTCAGAGATGGGTTGCAGGTGGAAGGGCATCTGCTGCGTAAAACATATGCTGGATAAGTTGGCGGTTCATTCCGCTGTGGCGACCCTGGATTAATAAAGGGACTAAGCTGAAAAGAAAATGAATGAATGAATGAATGGATTTGTCAGTTACAAACGATACAATTCCTTAGGCCTCAATGCTTTTAAAACCTTCACAGTCACAGGCCTCAAAAAACACTTGCAAAATGGTAAATTTTAATCCAGATTCAACATTGCGTATACTCGCGATGTGACTATTGCGAATAATCACATTGCGATATCAATGCTAAATCAATATGTCATGCAGGCCAAGTCTTGACAGGAAATGACAAATATTTTTTGTTAAATTTAATTTGGTTAACATATAGTCCCCATTTACAGGTGCTGTTTATTGATTGATTTATTTAAAAAAAAAAAGTAATTTTTTTTATATGTATATGTATGTATATGTATGTATATATATATATATATATATATATATATATATATATATATATATATATATATATATATATATATAATATATATATATATATATATATATATATATGAGCAATATCACACGAGTAGCAGTGCAATGTGGCTGTATACAGGCATATCGCACTGCTACTCATGTGATATTGTGTTTATGCAACAGTTTGATGGCATAATCGTGTATATAAAAAAGAAAATCAAACAGAGAGTCTAAAAACCCTTTTGTATGAGGAACTACTTTTTTCCGCCATCCATTCACATCTGCAGCTGACGTCAAACAGCAGAAGCCGTTACTAATTCACCAACGTCACTTTAGAGCTAGTGTTTGAATGATTCTCTAGCGTAATGTATAAAGTGGTGACAAAACAGGTGATTTTGCTGAAATTTTAAGACTATAAGGCTGAACTTGACATGAAATTCCCTCCGCCTACAGAGATATCTTCTTAGTGTTACAGTCTACAGTATTTCTCTGTTGCAATCGGGATATCACAATAATTAACCCCGAAAAAGCAGCGCAATCACTACCAGACTGCTGTTGTGTTTGCGATAAGGAGGGGGTGTTCGGGGGTGAGGTCTCTGAATAACACTGTTGAGAACCGGGATAGGAAAGTAACTGTATTAAAATAGGTACTGTCCTTATGAACAAACTGCATAGTTGCAATCTATACAAAAGAGAGAGAGAGATCGACTTAGAATATCACTTATCAGTTTAATAATGATTTGATCAGCTGTAGTTAGAAAACACACTGTTTTAATCTTCTAAGCAAGGGCTTATTGTGCGGTCCTGGCGCCATCTTGTGGATAGACAACATCAACCGTCTTTGGCTAATGGACGCCGACGCTCTGTCTCTCAGAAATTATAAATATTTTAAAATAGGCAATATCCTCATAAATAAACTGCATAGTTGAAATCTAAACAACTACATTCTTGACTAAAAAAGCCTCAAAAGTACATTATGTTGTCCAACAGCTGCAATATTTGTTAAACTGTAAAGTGTCCTCTTGTTGCTGTATGTGGGCGGAGTAATACGGAAGAGTGAGGAGGCTGTACAAATGCTGTTATTGCAGAATATTGCACGGCTATCAGCCAATCAGATTCAAGAACCAGACAGAACTGTTGCTACCAGGCAGAACTTGCCTACCTAATTAACCTAGTAAAGCCTTTGAATTGTACTTTAAGCTAAATATTAGTTTGATTGCAAAAAGTGTCTCAATCACCAGTCCTCACAGATTGCTGAAGACTTACAAATCTGTCACCAAAAGAACTACAAATCCCATCTTACCTGTTCTCACACACCAGTTGCAGTTCACACACAGCTGGAAGCTGATCAAGGACTCATTACACTACACTACACACAGTATTTATACACCACACTTGCACACACACATTGCTGAATGTTATTTGTTTGTTTTGTTAAACGAATCTGTAACTTTACGAAGCGTTTCATTTCCATGTCTAGCCATGTTCTTTGATCCTTGTCATGTTTTCTGATCTATTCCTATCTTTGTTCCTTGTTTATCTTACTGTTTATCAACTGTGACTTCTGGATCATCCGTATGTACCTGATTGCCCTTGTTATTGACCCTTGCCTGATTTTACAATTCTTGTAAATAAATTTGCATTTGGATTCGCATCTCCGTGAAAGCCTCCTTCAGTTAAAAAAAGTAACTAGTACAATATTATCAGCCTGATCTCACGAGGAAATGTAACTATTTTGCGTTTGTCAGTTTAGTCGTACGAAAATGTACAATTTTAACAAGGAGGCGTGGCACCCAACCCCTAAACCCAACCGTCATTGGAGGATGAGCAAATCGTACTAAATGGTACAAATGAGATCATACGAATTCATACAAATAGCACTAAATCAAAGTTACGAATTGCCCTGAGATTGTGTTAATTATTATATACAGTCGTCATAAAGACAAAGAAATTAGTTATTAAAATTATCATGTTGGAAAAAATAATAATCTAAGTTAAAATAAAAAAATAATTGTACAAAAACTTATACTGTAATAATTCTGATGCATTTTCAGCATTTGTACACTGTCCTGACAAGTAAACCAATAAATAAACAAAACTCTTATATTCGTGCTTTGAGCCATATTAGGTTGTGCTTATAATCAGTCATTAAGATCAAACTGATAGATTTTGAGCGCAGATGAAGTAGTGAGTGTGTGTTATCTGGCTGAAAAGCGGCTGAGATGACGGTGTGCAGCAGCAGCAGTAGTGTGAGCTCCGGGGCCTGCTGACGACCTCTGGGCTCCTGCACGGCGACCCTCAGGTACCAGCGGGACCCTTGTGTTTAACAGAGAGGCATGCGTTCGTAAAGCCTGCGGGAGATCTGTGTGTGATTTACACAGCCTTTCTCTCAGGGATCACACTCCTCTTGTTCTCTCAGTTTGTGCTTCTCTGTCTGCAGACACCACAGGGCTCAGAAACCCACAGAGACTTTAACAGCATACTTTTTTTTTTGGGGGGGTTGCAGTTTTTATCCATCAAGAACATGTTAGATTGATTAAATGTGATCCTTCCTTGATTTGTGTATCAAATAAATGCAGTTATTTTATTATTTACTACTTGAATTCATTCATTTATTTTCCTTTGGCTTAGTCCCTTTATTCATCAGGGGAGACCACAGCGGAATAAACTGCCAACTCATCCAGCATATGTTTTACACAGCGGATACCTTTCCAGCTGCAACCCAGTACTGGACAACACCATACACTACAGCCAATTTTAGTTTATTCACCTATAGCGCATGTGTTTGGACTGTGGGGGAAACCGGAGCACAGGCCCGGCTCCACAGGGGGGCCAGGGTCAGATAACATCAGATAACAATTTTTTTGCGATGTGTTTTATTACGCATCAATAATGAACGCAGCATACATACGATGTGACCGTGAGCTTTAAAAACATGTTTTGGCCAGCCTGATCTCACGAGGAAACGTAAGTATTTTACGTTTTGTCAGTTCAGTTCAGAGTTCAGTCGTACAAAAATATACGATTTTAAAAAGGAGGCGTGGCACCTAACCCCGGCCCAAACCTCAATCGTCATTGGGTGATGAGCAAATCGTACTAACTTGTACGAATTAGATCGTACGAATTCATACGAATTAGCCACTAAATCAAAAAGTTACGAATTGCCGTGAGATTGCGTTGATTTTGGCAAGCCAGGCTCATTTACAAACTTGATTAAAGTATTCCGTTTTAATAATTTAAACCATTCAAGCTGCATTAGATGAAAGAGAACTTAATTCAGCATAGAGTGTGCATCACGCGGCTCAGCGCGCATTACCAAATGCATCCCCTTTGTCATTTCATGCAGCCGTAGCCTAATTCATAGGAAGTCTTAAAGAACCAAAACAATTCAGCAGCACTGCGTGAGATAATCGGGAGATGCAATTGGGCTTAAACATTATAGCAATTTTCTCACGTAAAGAGCAAATTAAGTTCACTGTCTGTCAATGACGCACAGAAATTGACAAATCACAGGCAGTTTCCGTAAAAGTTCGTGCAAAGTGTAACATACAAAATTCAAAGCACTTTGTTGCAGTTTGAGTCAAAAATATCAATATTTCGATACATATCCACACATAATCTCGCTTTCGCTTTGCTCTCTAAACGCGCTCTCTTCTCCTGATGCGCGCTGCTGCGTATCCCTGACCTGTATAAACAATATCAAGAAGTTGGTAACTGAACTCATTTCAATATCACTGACTCGATTAATTAAATAAGAAAGCCGTGTAAAGTTCTGTCGATTGACGTGTTGTCCCCTTTTCCCTCAAAATCTCTCAAATTATCATGCGATCTCCTCGGTTATTGGACTTTTTAACTGACCATGAACCATGTTACTGTTCACTGTTGTGCTTAGCGGTAATGTAATGCAATATTGAAAATTCAGGATTCAATAATGAATATTGAATTAATATTGAGAATTCAAGATGTTTCAGAGAGCAGGTCGATGCACACACATAGAGCTCTATGATAAAGCACACTAAACGTCATGTGTGCATCGATTAAAACATGCGAAATACTCTGAAAAATATTGTTGATAGGCTATAAATGGTAATTAACTATCTACCACTAACAAGTAGGCTAATATGCTAAGATGTGCTATTCAAAAATATGTTTATATTAGTTATTAAAAAATACTAATGTCCATATTAGACCTGGCGCATTAAATGATAATTAATAATAATAGTAAGATTTTTTTTTGTTGAAGATATCATCTCAAAGTTGGAAATTCCAGCATCGTGACAACACTACAGTTATTGTAAACATTATTATATGCATTAAAAGTAATGTGGGTGATTTATATTGCAGGTATATTTGACTTTTTAAAAAGTTAAAGAATAAAACTCTTTAAAAATAGCAATTATTTCCAGTTTCTTATTGACAGCATATTTAATTTTTATATTTCTAGCTTTTGCCAATCATAAATGATTAAATGTTTTACTTTTAGAGAAATAAACAGTTTTTATATTGTTTGTCAACTCTGTTATGGATGAATTTAGTAACGTGTAGAAATAACAATAAATCATAGCAAGAAAAATCCTAATGGGTAGTTACTAAATTGTAACTGAATTGACCGTAACAATTTACAATTTTACAACTTTTAGCCAAATATTCTACTTTCTATAAATGCTAAGATCACATGACACTGAAATCAGGAGTAAAATATTTTTAAATTGTCCAATATGTGATTAATGAAATATTCAGTTTTTCCTTTTGTATATGTGGTAACTGTATTGACAGTTTACAGTTTCAACGTTTAAAATTAAAATATTGGTGAGTTGTTTTTTTTTTTTGTTTTTTTTTTTTTTTAAAGAAAAGCTAAATAAAACAATTGGCAAACATCACTCTCTTACACGTACTCAAGCAAGCAAACACTGAGATAAATATAGTCTGCAGTACAAATAATAATTGTAAAAAAGTTAGTTTGCTTTTATTAAAATGACAGAACATTTAAAAGGCAAATACATTACTTTTAAAATGCTATAAATTATTCAATTACCTTTATGTGTGTGTGTATATATATATATATATATATATATATATATATATTTTTTTTTTTTTTTAAAGAAAAGCTAAATAAAACACTTGGCAAACATCACTCTCTTACACTTACTCAAGCAAGCAAACCCTGAGATAAATATAGTCTGCAGTACAAATAATAATTGTAAAAAAGTTAGTTTGCTTTTATTAAAATGACAGAACATTTAAAAAGGCAAATACATTACTTTTAAAATGCTATAAATTATTTAATTACCTTTTTATATATATATATATATATATATATATATATATATATATATATATATATAATTTTTTTTTTTGGCCCACCCTGAAGTTCCAAGCTGGAGCTGGGCCTGCCGGAGCATCCGGAGGAAATCCACGCCAACATATGAGAACATGCGAACTCCACACTTAAATGCCAATTGACCCAACCGGGACTTGAACTAGCGACCTTATTGCTGTGAGGCGACAGTGCTAACCACTGAGCCACTGTGCTGTGCGCTATAAATGTGTGTGTGTGTGTGTGTGTATATATATATATATATATATATATATATATATATATATATATATATATATATATATATATATATATATATATATATGTATATATATGTATATATATATATAATTTTATTTTTTTTTGTATGCAATATCTTTTTATTGATTACATTTTTTAGAGGTTTTTAACATTAAAATTTTTACATGTTACTTTTTATTTTTCAGATTTAAAAAAAAAAAAAAAGCTTTTATTGATCAGGAACAAATTGAGTTTGATCAATTGTTACCCTAATGGCATTTATAGGGCCCTATCATACACCCGACGCAATTAAAATTGAAAACTTAAAGCAGGTGTAAAGTCCAGCACAGAGCAAGTTAGTTGTGCGCCTTAAACGCTTGCACATTGCTTAATACACACAGGATGTACAGCAATACGCAAATATCTTTACAAATGAAAAAAAATTAAAGGATTAAAATATTACTAAAATTATTTATTATAATAAAATTATTTTCTACATAAATATAAAAACAGTTTATTCAGTTCTTTTTTTTCAGTTTATTCATGACAGTTTGCATTTGTATAATGTTGTTATTATTATTATTAGCAGTATTATTTATTATTTGCATATTTATGTTTGTTTTTTTAATAAAAACAAACTTGGATTTGTCCATCTGTCAGGTTTTGCAGACGTCTGCATCACCATATGGGGCATATAAATATAAAAAAAAACTTGTGCTTGGATATAACTCAGTTTTTGTCCATACTTCATTATTAGTGTTCATGTATTCGTTTGCTGGAAATTAAAACTGAATTTAGAAATAGTCTTTGCGCTTAACAAACGAAATTAAATATGTAGACTAATGGATGTCTTCAGTGGAGTGTTTACAACACTGTTTCCTTTTCCACCAAATTAAAGGAGTAAAGTAAAGAGAAAGTAAAGAGGCTGAATGGAGAAGGCTCGTTCTTTATCCTCGCGCTGCAGATGCTCTGTTTAACTGTTTTCTCTCTAGTAAAGAGTTCAGTTTTTCCACTTACAAAGTTCGTCATGTAAATAGTAAATGCGCCACGGCGTGACACAACTGACTCTTATGCTGTGTTCACACCAGACACAAAACGTGTGGATAATTAATCGTGTCAAATGTGCAAAACGCTCAATTCGCGCCGCGCCATTCACGCGTATCACGCCGCAGGATGCCTATTCGCACGTTTGCATTGACTTAACATGTAAATCACTCGCGCTTGACACTTCCGCATCTGGTGTGAACGCAACATTAAAGGAAATGTGAGATGAGACTCTGGTTGGTTTAATGCACTTTATGCTCAAAACACACCCATAACTCATTAAGAGAATAAGCACAACCCTGTTAGACCATGCGCCGGGGTGCAAACCTTATTTTTCTGTTCTTAAAATAGCAAAAGTGGATTGGACATGCCCTTAATGGTTTTGCACCATGCGCTTTAGACTGCGCTTAGATCCATAAAATAGAGTCCATAATGTTTTAGACAATTTATGTATCAAATAAATACTATATTATATTATATTTTGAACTTTTAAAATAAATACTTTTTTTTTTTAAATTTATTTTTGGCCTTTTTGCCTTTATTAGATAGGACAGTATTTAGACAGGAAGCGAAGTTGGAGAGAGAGAGAGAGGGGTAGGGTAGGGAAATGTCCTCGAGCCAGGATTCGAACTCGGGATGCCCTGACGTGCTATTGCACCATATGTCGGCGCGCTATCCATTTGGCTATTGCGCCGACTAAAATAAATACTTTTATTATCTTTTTCAAAATTGCTGATTTTATTCATCAACAACACTCTAAAGTGTTTAATTGAATGCTTTTTATTTTTATTTAGAAAATACTTTTATTGATTATTTTATTGATTCATTTATTTTTATATATTTCTTTCTCTTAATTTTGGAGCAATGAATTTTTCACAGTATTTTCTATAATATTTTTTCTTCTACAGAAAGTCTTATTTATTTTATTTTGGCTAGAATAATTTTTTTTTTTTAAACCATTTTAAGGTCAAATTATTAGCCACCTAAAGCAATATACAGTTGAAGTCAGAATTATTAGCCCCCCTGAATTATTCAGCCCCCTTTTTTATTTTTGCTCCAATTTTTGTTTTTTCCCAATTTCTTAACGGAGGGAAGGTTTGTTCAACACATTTCTACACATAATAGTTTTAATAACTCATCTCTAATAACTGATTTATTTTATCTTTGCCATGATGACAGTAAATAATATTTGACTAGATATTTTTCAAGACACTTCTATACAGCTTAAAGTGACATTTAAAGGCTTAACTAGGTTAATTAGGTTAATTAGGCAGGTTAGTGTAATTAGGTAAGTTATTGTATAACGATGGTTTGTTCTGTAGACTATAGAAAAAAAATTGTTTAAAGGTGCTAAAAATTTTGACCTTAAAATGGTGTTTAAAAAATCAAAAACTGCTTTTATTCCAGCCAAAATAAAACAAATAAGACTTTCTCCAGAAGAAAAAAATATTATCAGACATACTGTGAAAATTTCCTTGCTCTGGTAAACATCATTTGGGAAATATTTAAAAAAGAAAAAAAATTCAAAGGGGGGCTACTAATTCTGACTTTCTGATTTTCAATAGTCTCCAGAACAAATCATGGTTATACAATGTCTTGCCTAGTTACCCAAGGTAACCTTGTTAAGCCTTTAAATGTCACTTTAAGCAGAATACTAATATCCTGAAAAATATCTAGTCAAATATTATTTACTGTCATCATGGCAAAGATAAAATAAATCAGTTATTAGAAATGAGTTACTAAGGCCGTAATCACACTATGTACAGTTGCCTTGAACCGGGCCAAAGCACACTTGTCCCCCCTTCCGTCTCCCCTGACGGCCCGCACTCACATTACATTCGGGCCTGGGCGCGCTTATGTCATCGAGTATGCGCTGTTCAGTAAGCGCTCTCGCTCAGCACAGTGGAGATTTCTTTAGTTATATCGTTTAAGTCGTTTAATATGCGGTGACACGCAGTCTAATATTTCGCCAAACAGATCAGCCACTTTTGATGCTCATAAACAATCATAAAGTCCTCGTGCTGCAGGAATTAAGAAGTTTGCTGAAGGCGCAGCTGACGTGCAGTGAGGGGATTGCATCTTTAATAATCTACGACAGTTTGTGTTCATTAAACAGTACGAATGATTAATTAATCCAACAGTCTCTTAAAAGTCACGTCTCACTTTCAGTTTCGGACTCAAGCACGCTTGCACTCACACTGCAAGCGTACCGCGCCTGAGCCCAAGTGAACCGCGCTCTGGCACACCTCTTCCAACCGGGCCAGGGCCACCCAAGTGTACCGTGCCTGAGCCCGATTCAGAGCACTCACACTTCTCAAACGATCCGGGAAACGGGCCTGGGCACGGTTCGGATAGCATAGTGTGAGTAAGCCCTAAAACTATTATGTTGAAAAACAGCTTCTCTCCATTAAACATAAGTTGTGGAAAACATCTAAAAGAATTGAATTGTAACAGGAGAGCTAATAATTCTGACTTTAACTGTATCTCTTCAGCTTGATTTCTTAATATGGAGACGGGACAGTCCGGCAGACGCTCGTGGTCTGCTGCATCTCTGTTCTTGAGCTTTGCGTGACCGCTGTCAAGAGTCTCTGTATCTATGAACATGTTTTTGTCCTGCTCGCAGTGATAACGGCCGTTTGTCTTCCTAAAGCTGAGGAATGAAAGGGCCCTTCTGTCATAAAAGCAGCTCTCGAAGTCCTGCTTCAGTGACAGGCCGATTGAATGCAGACACTGACGCTGCAGACGCTCCTTTAAAGATGTTTTATCAGCCTTCAGTTTCTTTTCACATTGAATTTTTGGTCCTCTACAGTCTTTAAAGGGACAGTTCATTCAAAACCGAACGTTCTGTCGTAATTTAGTCAACCTTCACTTGTTCAAAACCTACTTGAGCTTCTTTCTTATGTTGAACACTACATAAGATATTTTGAAGAATGTTAGAAACCTGTAACCATTGACTTCTATTGTTTATTTTCTTACAATGGAAGTCAATGGTTACCCGTTTTCTAACATTCTTTAAAATGTCTTCTTTTGTGTTCAATGGAGGAAAGAAACTTTAAAAACATTTAGTATCATTTTATTTACTTGTTACATTTGTTACTTTAGTTACACTAGTTACTTTAGTTGCATTTGTTACACTTTTGTTAGGTTTTAGTTGCACTTAAGTTACATTAGGTACATTTTAGTTACACTTAAATTTTAGTTGCGCTACAGTTACATGTAAGTTACACTTTAGTTAGTTACATTTTATTTGCACTTTAGTTACATTTCAGTTACTTTAGGTACTTTTTAGTTGCACTTTAGTTAATTTTAGTTACTTTAGTTACATTTTAGTTGCACTATAGTTACATTTATTTGCACTTTAGTTACATTTCAGTTACTTTAGGTACATTTTACTTACACTAGTTAAATTTTAGTTACTTTAGTTACATTGTAGTTGCACTATAGTTACAATTTAGTTATGTTTTAATTACACCTTAGTTACATTTTATTTTAGTCACAACTTAGTTGCACTTTATTTACATTTTAGTTACTTCAATTACGTTTTAGTTGCATCATAGTTACATTTCAGTTACCTTAGGTACATTTTACTTATTCATTCATTCATTCATTTTCTTGTCGGCTTTGTCCCTTGCGGGGTCGCCACAGCGGAATGAACCGCCAACTTATCCAGCACGATTTTACGCAGCGGATGCCCTTCCAGCCGCAACCCATCTCTGGGAACTTCCACACACACATTCACACTCATACACTATGGACAATTTAGCTTACCCAATTCACCTGTACTGCATGTCTTTGGACTGTGGGGGAAACCGGAGCACCCGGAGGAAACCCACGCGAACCCAGGGAGAACATGCAAACTCCACACAGAAACGCCAACTGACCCAGCCCAGCCGAGGTTCGAACCTGCGACCCAGCGACGTTCTTGCTGTGAGGCAACAGCACTACCTACTGCGCCACTGGGTTGCCTCATTTTACTTATACTTTAGTAAAATTTTAGTTACTTTAGTTACATTTCAGTTACCTTAGGTACATTTTACTTATTCTTTGGTAAAATTTTTGTTACTTTAGTTACATTTTAGTTGCACTATAGTTACAATTTAGTTACCTTTTAATTACACCTTAGATACATTTTATTTTATTCACAACTTAGTTGCACTTTATTTACATTTTAGTTACTTCAGTTACGTTTTAGTTGCATCATAGTTACATTTCAGTTACCTTAGGTACATTTTACTTATACTTTAGTAAAATTTTAGTTACTTTAGTTACATTTCAGTTACCTTAAGTGCATTTTACTTATACTTTAGTAAAATTTTAGGTACTTTAGTTACATTTCAGTTACCTTAGGTACATTTTACTTTTTCTTTGGTAAAATTTTTGTTACTTTAGTTACATTTTAGTTGCACTATAGTTACAATTTAGTTACATTTTAATTACACCTTAGTTACACTTTACTTTAGTTACAAATTAGTTGCACTTTTTTTGCATTTTAGTTACTTCAGTTACATTTTAGTTGCATCATAGTTACATTTCAGTTACCTTAGGTACATTTTACTTATACTTTAGTAAAATTTTAGTTACTTTAGTTACATTTCAGTTACCTTAGGTACATTTTACTTATACTTTAGTAAAATTTTAGTTACTTCAGTTACATTTCAGTTACCTTAGGTACATTTTACTTTTTCTTTGGTAAAATTTTTGTTACTTTAGTTACATTTTAGTTGCACTATAGTTACAATTTAGTTACATTTTAAATACACCATAGTTACACTTTAGTTACAAATTAGTTGCACTTTATTTACATTTTAGTTACTTCAGTTACATTTTAGTTGCATCATAGTTACATTTCAGTTACCTTAGGTACATTTTACTTATACTTTAGTAAAATTTAGTTACTTTAGTTACATTTCAGTTACCTTAGGTACATTTTACTTATACTTTAGTAAAATTTTAGTTACTTTAGTTACATTTCAGTTACCTTAGGTACATTTTACTTATTCTTTGGTAAAAGTTTTGTTACTTTAGTTACATTTTAGTTGCACTATAGTTACAATTTAGTTACATTTTAATTACACCTTAGTTACACTTTACTTTAGTTACAAATTAGTTGCACTTTATTTACATTTTAGTTACTTCAGTTACATTTTTCTTGCATCATAGTAACATTTTAGTTGCACTTTAGTTGCATTTTAGTTAGTTAAGTTACATTTTAGCTCTGCTAGTTACATTTTAGTTGTGCTAGTTACATTTTAGTTGCATTTTTATTACACCATAGTTGTTACATTTGAGTTATTTTAGTTACATTTTAGTTACTTTAGTTACATTTTATGTACTTGAGATACATTTTAGTTGCACTAGTTACTTTTTGTTGTACTTTAGTTAAATTCTAGTTATTTTAGTTACACTTTAGTTACACTTACTGTAATTGCATTTAGTAGTACTTTAGTTACAATTTAGTTATATTTAGTTGCACTTTAGTTACACTTCAGTTGCACATCAATTAAATTTTAGTTGCAATTTAAATAATTTTTAGTTACTTGTTGCATTTTTGAAACTTTGTTTTACTAAAACTTGAACTTTTAGTAATTTTGTGCAGTTTTCTTTGTGTTTTGTTTCTTTTTAACTTTTTTTGTCTTCGGTTTAGCTGAAATTACAGAACTGCAGATTATTTTATTTATTTGCAAAAACAACATTTTTAACATACATTTTTTTTTCCTAATAGGATAGTTTGAAAATGGCAAACACTCTTAAAAACTACTAATACTGTTTGTTCAAACTACTTTATTTTAAACTTAATTGTTTTATGTTTAATCCACTTACATTTGTAAAAACAAATAAGTTAACTTAATTCCTTCATGTTGTCCCAACACAAAAAGATTGTGTGGAATCCACTGGAATACAGTGTATTACAGTTCTATCATTGATCAAATATGTTTGCACAAACCAAAAGTATTGGATTGTTTTTGTTATTAATATATTAAAGTTTTTAATTTACATTAGTTCCAGTAAGTTGTAAGTATTTCCAGTAGCTCTTTACAGTAGAGGAAACGGTTAATGTTAGTTTATTTACTATAAAAATAGAAAACCCAATTGTATAGCATTTATTAATCATAATTCAACATTTACTGATTCATTATTAAATTCCAACACTGCGCTAGTTAACATTATCTAATGCACTGTGAGTTAACATGAACTAACAATGAATGAATTTATTCTTATTAACTAACATTAACAAAGATGAATCAACAATGTAACAAATGTATTGTTCATTGTTTGTTGATGTTAATACTTGCAGTAACATTAACTGTGTCCCGTATTATAAAGTCATACTGTAATTTCTTTATTTCCCTATTGATATATTTATTTTTGGTAGTAGAAAATGTTCTCAGACCACAAATAAAGCAGAATAAAATCCAGCGCTGATAAATGTCCCTCAAACCAGTGCATTTCTTGACTTTTTGGCAGGTTGTTTTTTCCATCTCATTAGCGCTGTACATTCCTTGAAGATTCAAGGACAGCAGAAGATAATGAGAAAAAAAAAGCACATTAAACACTCCTCTGTGATAACGAATGAGAAAGCTGCTTCATTTGAACATGTAGCATTGAACTGTCATGGCATTTGACTCAAATATATCATACAGAAGCTGCTCATTTTCAGGCCGATATTCAGTCAGGCGTTCATTTCAGAGCTCATCATGTACTCTTAAAAGGACAGTTCACACGCACACACACATACACACACACACAAATATATATAATATTATAGCTATATATGATGTATTAAAGTTGCCGTGTAACGAGATTTGTAGTTTTTTTCCTCTATGGTGTACGTTCACTTGAAATAGTCCTTAAATTGGAAAGAATGTAGCACTGTTCTGAAAATTGCATGATTTAGTTCTTAGTTCAGAACCAATTTGACTGTTAAAAGATGGGTGTTGCTATTAAAATTAAAGATAATTGACCAATAGATGAAGGCAGAGAAGAAAGCAGACTAGGGCTGCAACTAACGATTATTTTAGTAATTGATTAATCTGTCGATTATTTCTTCGAATAATCGATTAATCAGATAAAAAAACTAAAACAAACAAGAAAACCATTCATTTACAACCCTTTATTCAAAAAAGCTCATTACTGAGCTGTTATAATTATAATAACAACAAAATAACTAAGTAGTTTTGTCCTGTTTTCAATCCAAATATCTAAAAAAATCTTAAATCAAGATACATACTAGACACATGAAGTAGCATAAGAAATTATGTCTTGTCTTCTGAAAAAAATCCCACCTCAAAATAAGTGATTATTTGCTTAAAACAAGCTAAATTATTTGCCAATGGGATAAGAAAAATAATCTTAAGATATAATGTCAAACAGAAGTTTGAAGCATCACTTTATTTTCTCATATGGCCACAGCCATATCACCCTGCAGCCCAAGACCGGTTACTCACTGAAGCTAAGCAGGGCTGAGCCTGGTTAGTACTTGGATGGGAGACCACATGGTAAAACTAAGTTGCTGAAGTGGTGTTAAAGAGGCCAGCAGGGGGTGCCCAACCTGTGGTCTGTGTGAGTCCTAACGCCCCAGTAAAAGTAAAGGGGACACTACACTGTCAGTGGGCGCCCTCTTTCGGATGAGACGTTAAACCGAGGTCCTGACTCTCTGTGGTCATTAAAAATCCCATGGCACTTCTCGTAAAGAGTAGGGGTGTAAACCCGGTGTCCTGGCCAAAGTCCCTCAATTGGCACTTTCCCATCATGGCCTCCTAATCATCCCCATTCACCGAATTGGCTCTATGACTGTCTCTCCTCTCCACCAGTAGCTGGTGTGTGGTGAGCGTACTGGCGCCGCTGTCCTGTGGCTGCCGTCGCATCATCCAAGTGGATGCTGCACACTGGTGGTGGTGTGGAGAGACTCCCCTCATGATTGTGAAGCGCTTTGGGTGTATGGCCATACACAATAAATGCGCTATATAAATACACATTACATTACATTCTCATGCCATTTTTCTTGTCTTTTCTTGATTTAAGATTTTTTACATATTTGGACTGGAAACGAGACGAAATGACTAAGTAAGAAAAGCTTTTTTACTGTGTAGCTATTAGGGGTGTCAAAATTAATTGTTTTTTCGGTGCACCGTGATGCAGACGCAGACAATTCGGTATCTGTTCAGTAAGAATCATAACTGGTTATTGTGTACTGACGTCATTTATCTCCTATGCGCTATGTCGCTGTAGCTTACTATTGCGAGTGCCAGTATTTACAACGCTCCAACTACTCAAAAACGCACAAACTGTGCACAATTTCACTGCGTGTGTGTCTTCTTGACAGTCTTTCACTGACACTTACAGCAGAAGCCCCTATTTCACTGCGATTGGGAGAATGAAAGTAAACTCCATTTCTCTCTCTCTCTCTCTCACTGTGGCCTATTTGACCTGCTGGCGTGACTTTTCCTCTCCTCTCGGCTGTTACTTGTGGATAGAGGTCTGCATTCCCGCGGCTGTAAGGCGGGAGCCGCTGGACCAGACCAGATTTCTTGTGACGCGGTAATATATTTCCAAATAAAGCGCGGGAGCGGTTAGTAACTCTGGTGTAAGTTGAACGGAAGCAGGCGATCTAAAAAATATCGCTCCCGTGCGAGCAAGCGCGTGTGTGTGCGCGTGTGTGTTTATGCGTGTGAATGAGAGAGAGCGTGATGCTGTGTGTTGCTTGTTTGATGCTTTCTATGTTTGTGTGTGCGCGTGTATGTGTGTGAATGAGAGAGAGAGAGCATGATGCTCTGGGTCGCTTGCTTGGTGCTGTGTGTCTATGTGTGTGTGAATGTTTATACAGACAGCCCCCCACCCCCAAATCTAAAACTCCGCTCCATGCTCAACTAAAGTGTTTTTTTTTTTTTTTTTAAATAATCAAACGTCCTCGTGTCGCACGACACAACAAATCGATTATAAAATTAATTGCCAACGCTTTTAGCAATCAATTTTTATCAATTTAATCGATTCGTTGTTGCAGCCCTAAAGGAGACACACCATAATCGCCCAGTCCCAAAGCACTAATAGCTTTGCCCTAAAACACTGATAGTCCTGCTCTAAATGACTGATAACTCCGCCCTAAAGGACCGGTAGTCCCGCCTCAGAGCACTTAAAGCAATGATAGACACAAAACATTGTTCTGAGACGTGATAGTTGATTAAATCTTTAAGCGCAAAGCTGAAAGGAACAAAACCATCTGATGGAGCATAGACTAATGCCTTATTCAGTCACAAGATGATGCCAAAATGTCAAGAAATGCAAAGCTGAAAGAAATGAAAATGGTTGAATGGAGCATACACTAACCTATGTATTAATCATTGACTAGACTGCGTAAACAGTCAAAAACCGCAACATGACAGACAAGCAGAGACGTGAATGTGGATTTAAATGCGTCGTACTGCATTGGTTTAATAAATTAAATTGTGCTCTGATATCTACATAGTAGGTTTATGGCTTCTGTAAGTTCAATAAATTTCCAGAAACGGTTTAATAAGCTCATTTATTACTCTATAAAATACCCATAGAAACAGAGGATCCTAAATTGACCATATATGGTTTGTGTCGTGAATATTAATGAGCTCCAAACTGACGTGCTGCTCTTACAGACACACACACACTCAAGCCATTTGTATGTGTTTGTATCTAAAAAGTCAATATTAATACATTTTCTCTTTGAACCCCCACGTGACAGTCTTTGTACTTTCATTTCGGAGTGCAGATTGCATACCTTTCAAGGTTTCCGCTACGTTCATTCTTCCGTGGCGGGCCGCCACACCAAAATTCATCCCGCCATGGCTACATTACAACGCATTTAAAACTTTCAGTTGTGTTTTTTTATAGCGGGTTATAATCGCACCAAAACATATTGAAAGGTAAGTGAATTAAACAGCGCAAACTTTTCTGTAACCGTAGTGCTGTGCGCTATTTGTTCAACCCTTTAAGGTGACATGCTGACTGACCAGCCTGATCTCACGAGGAAACGTAAGTATTTTACGTTTTGTCAGTTTAGTGGCTAATTCGTACGAATTCGTACGAGTTCAGTCGTACGAAAAAGTACGATTTTAAAAAGGAGGCGTGGCACCTAACCACACCCCTAACCCCAACCGTCATTGGGTGATAGGCAAATCGTACTAATTTGTACGAATTAGATCGTACAAATTCATACGAATTAGCCACTAATCAAAAAGTTACGAATTGGCCGTGAGATAGCGTTGGACTGACTGGCTGACAGCTGTGTGACGCGTGCAGCCCAGCAAACACGGTGTAGCTTTCAGTTATTATGAACACATTTTCCATATAAGTATACTTTATTGATAATTGGCTCTGCATACAATGATTTTAACTTGCTGGAGTTTATAGCTGTTTCACTTTACTTCAGGACGAATTAATGTCGCAAAACACACAAAAGCGCACTAAATCGCACTTCAGCAGTGTTTATTTGACAGAGCACATAAAGATCTGCACTTGAGCAGAGTATATTTGAGGGTGTGCAAGACGTTTTGTGCACGAACAGAGGAAATCGGCCACAAGCAAAGAGATTCGCATGCTCGTATTACATGAATGCTATCTCGACTTGATACTGCGTGTAATATTTGTCTTTAAAATAGTTGGCAGATCTGTGTAAAAAAAAAAAAAAGCCTTCCGCCACAGCTGGAAAAAAAATCCTAGAGGGAACACTGCCTTTTATTAATATATATTTTTAAACTAAGGCTGGCCTCATGTGTTGCACATGTCACTCGGTTGGGCGGGCAGGTGTGGCGTAACCGCTGTTTTTTTCTCACGGCTGAGTTTAAAGGCTGCTGCGTTATTCATGTTCAAGCAGAGCCTACAACTGCTGCCACACAAATTACCCATGGATATTACCACCATTACCACGTGATGGAATGTCACTTTAAATCAGAATCAGAATCAGAATCAGTTTTATTGCCAAGTGTGCTTCACACACACAAGGAATTTGTTTTGGCAACAGAAGCTTCCAGTGTACATAAAGTGACAACACAAAATTAAGTGTGACAAAAACAAAAAGGCGGGCAACCCAGTGGCGCAGTAGGTAGTGCTGTTGCCTCACAGCAAGAACGTCGCTGGGTCGCAGGTTCGAACCTCGGCTGGGCTGGGTCAGTTGGCGTTTCTGTGTGGAGTTTGCATGTTCTCCCTGGGTTCGCGTGGGTTTCCTCCGGGTGCTCCGGTTTCCCCCACAGTCCAAAGACATGCAGTACAGGTGAATTGGATAAGCTAAATTGTCCATAGTGTATGAGTGTGAATGTGTGTGTGGAAGTTCCCAGAGATGGGTTGCGGCTGGAAGGGCATCCGCTGCGTAAAATCATGCTGGATAAGTTGGCGGTTCATTCCGCTGTGGCGACCCCGCAAGGGACAAAGCCGACAAGAAAATGAATGAATGAAAAACAAAAAGGCAATAAACATTAAACAGAGATGCAGTTAGTCAAAAAGATCTGGATGTTGAATTGTATGTACACATTTGTTATAAATATACAGGTTGTAAGGCGCTGTGTACAAATGCGTGTTAGAAATTATTGCATTGTATATTGTGTTATAAATGTGCAGAAAGCCGCATTATTGAAGTGCAGTACAGATATGTAAACACCGCAGTCAAACTATTACCATCGCGTAGGACTTTTAGCCGCATTTTGCGACAGGACAGTCCACACAGCTGTTTGACACTTCTCGGCACCTACACACATCTCTAAGCGCACACACATACTGAACTGCTGGAGACTCACACCCGCTTCAAAACAAGCGGACGTTTTCGTTTCACGGTTCAAGTGACCAAATTCTACACAAGGACTAAAAAAAGCTTTTATATTGTCATGTAGCACAAGTATTTTAGCCTGTTCACGAGAGAGAACGAGAGCGCAACATCCACCACATAACAAATGTAAAATAATACTGTTGCATACATCATGTGCACAATTCACGCCGTGGACATTACATCAAGATGCCTACTGATTTAAAAAGGCCTAGATTAAAAGAAGATGGCCAAATGAGAACGTTTCTGTCATAAACTACAGCAAAACAACTCGTCAAAAAAAAAAAAATAAATGAAACCGTGCAAACAGAATAAATACAGGAATGGAGAGAAGAGCGCTCTGTTATTATCAGCTGTCAGTCAGCGCCCGCTCTTTTTTTTTTTTCCTGGTCATTGCGCCTTTTGCTGTTTGCAGTGTAAATGCAGACAATCGGATACAAGTCACCTTTAAAAGATGATAAATGTAAACAGGTCATCAGTGGCGGCTGGTCAATAGAGGGCGCTGGGGCGCCGCCCCCCCTTCAAGTTAGACCCCTTTAATATGATAATGTTTATTATCACAAATATTGACTAAATAAATTGATTTAATTATAACATTCTAACATTTATTGTAGTCATACTAACATTTATTGAAAAAAAATGTATGAACAATATTTTTTCATATGTGTGCGGGGCGCCGGACTAATGATTGTCTATGTAGGTACACGAACTTTTGCAATGCACGTGATATGACAATAAGCTCTAATTAGCTGGTTTTAAATTGTCTTTGGGGCGCAGCGCTCTGCGCCCCGAACCCTCCCATTTTTGTTGTTAGAACGAATCATATTTGTTTTTATATGATTGGCCTTATGTGATTGGACCATTCTCACCAAAGAGCTGAGAATGCATTTTCTCGAGATGAAGGAAAATTCTGTTGTATCTTTGCAAAGATATCTGTTCACAAGGCGTTTGGATGAAGAAAAAAAAGAATCAAGAAGCTTGGACCAGATCGACCGTTTTTGCAAATTCACCAGTAGTCAAGTGATGGCAAGCGCGAATATTCGGGGCTTTTCCAGCACTTGACAAACGGAGTTGGCTGGCAGGTTGTGATGTAATGTAAGTCATGCCTTTACTGTTTCCGTGTTTGCCGTTTCAAACAGCATGACGCAAGAGAGGCTGAATGCATTGGCCATGCTGTCAATAGAGAAGAGACTGGTGACTGAGATGACTGACTTTAACCAAAAGGTTATTGAGAAATTTTCAAGCCAGAAAAAAAGGAGAGCATAATTTATTTTCAAGTAGTGCTACTGGCCAGTGATTAGGCAACATTTGTTTGTGTGTGTGTGTGTGTGTGTGTGTGTGTGTGTTTACTGATTATCTTGATTACTTCATTACTGATAATAAACCCAAATTGAACTAAAATGAACTGATTTGTGATGCATTTATTGTATGCTTTAGTCATATTTTAGTTTTTTGATACATTACCTGAAAAATGGCTTTTACACTCTTACTTTACCAACAGTTAGATTTTTTTCTGATGTTTGCGCCCTCCCCACATTTTTTAACACCAGCCGCCACTGCAGGTCATCCAAAAAAATAGATGCTGTCACAAAATCCGAATTGACCATCAAGATCTACAATGTAAATACTCTGAAACTCCATAGGGGAAAAGCTTGTCAGTAGAGTTTGCTATTTTCTATTTATATATTAACAAATATTTTGCAGTGTTTGCAGTTCATTGCATATAATTCAATTTAAACTAATATAAAACTATTGCATACATCAAATTATGAGAACAATTATGGAAATTGCATACATAAAAAATGGAAGTAAATTCATACAAGTTGATTAAAATCTGTTTTCCATTCATATATAAGTTTTGAAAAGCAAAACGATCCTGGATCATGTCAAATCGTCAATAACCAAATCCAGCTAACTGAGTAATCCACATACGAAGAACTGACCCCTGATGTGTTGTGGATAAAGACTAAATACTTACACTTGACAAAAGAGAGTAATAGAGATGAATGGCATTGTATTTTGAAGCGCTACAGTCAAAGAGAAAACAACCAGAAATTAATATCAGCCTCTGCATGAACATATGACAGTTAAGCTGAGTGATCTGACACGATTCAGCTGACTAAACGTGTTTGTTGAAACATATGCATCAAATTTCACAATAAACACGATAAATTAACGAAAGATGTAACTAAACATACCATATGCCTCTTCGGAGTGGAGATGAATAAATGTGGAATCTGTTAAATCTTGCCTTTTGCATCCTGAGGCCAGTTTAAACATTGCCCAGTAACACACAGTAAACAATTTGGGTCTTGCGTTTTCAAAATAAAAGTCCTACATACATAATAAGTGAAATATACACTTAACATAACTAAGGGAGGAAAATTATCATTAGAAAACGTTTGGATTATCAAGCCTGAGGCGTGCATATTATTGACGTCAGAGCTTCTCTATGATCTCAGAGCTGCATATGAGTATGTGTTCTCTTAATGATGTCAGGTCCGGATGATCGACCGAAAGTAGGCATACATGCAAATGTGGAGGGCGTGGCCTGTGAGTCTTGTCACAGTTTGTTTTGTCCTCTGATTGGCCCGTTGTCCACCGAAGTTTTACACTTGAGGAATTTACAAACAAGGAAACAGTGGTGTTTGAGGCTCACTGTATGCCCATTTTCATATACTGATGTTTTGTTGTTCTACTATGCCTTGGTATACCCAGATTTTCATCGTAAGGCACCTTTAACCCTCTAAAACCGACGGGGACGCCCCCGCTCCGGTTTGCGTGTCTCTGTTTAAAAGCCAATACTTTCAGATCAAGCCCAAAACAGTCTCCTGTTGCAATGTTTTCACTCTTTAAAGAGTTTGCAGAAATGTTTACAACAAAAAAACAACAACAATTTAATACATTGCACGTCTTTGCATATGCGTTTTATAAAGGTTGTTAGTGGTTGCTGTGCATATGACGTAATCACCTCATGTGCACTGTGAACCTATCAGGTTTGTCTCCTGTGGTGATGTCACACAGCGCGCTGTTTGATATACGTAATATGCGCTCTTCTATGCACGTGTGTGCGCTCTTCTCGTCGCGGTTTCTCTTCATCGTATTGGAACATCATAATTTCTTTCATAAACACGCACACAACACACGCATCCACATTTACACATACAGGCACAATCACACACACACACACTGGCATGAAGCCATGACCGCACAACAAAAAATACAGAAAGTCGGATGTTTTGGAGTTATTGCTCGCGTGTAACGACGAGGAATTCTCCGACTCATCATCTGCTCCAGATTCTATTACCAGTAAAGACGAAGCTGACTTTTGTGAAGGATTAGATCCATTCCAAGACATGTTAGTATATTCTTAATAAATGCTTTTCAGTATTATATGTTCATAAAAATGCTTTGCTTTGAGTGTGAATATAAACAAAACAAACAGAATAAACCCGATCGTATGACGCACTATTTACTCTTGTCGTTTCACTTTTATGCCTAAAACATCAAACTTTTCTACCTTTTTACTTACATTTTTTGCTGTAGTGCTGAAACTTGCTTATCATTTTACTTACCTTGATGTAGTTTTGAACACTGAAGCCCTCAGAACCCTCACCCCTCATCTGTGGTAGTTTGTAGAGATTTCTATCTACACTGTTTATAAAAATAAGTGTATCTCACAAACGAATTGATTTAATTAGTCCAAATCAGTTGTATATAGTTTCAAAGTGTTTTATGCATGTTTTTTACATTGACAAGTTTGAGGTTGACATTTGTGTTATTTCCATATAGTAAAAACTAAACAATTTTCATTTTTTTTTGTTTTTTGTTTTTGTTTATTGCACTTTTAAGCTATTTAACTAGTTAATATGGATTTAGGACATACATAAACTTCAAGTTGGGAATGTAAGGATTTTATTGATATATGGCATTTGAAAATACTCAAAAGAATGACAGCACAGCATATAAAAATACTAACAAATACCCTGGCGGAATTGTTCTATGGAAGGTCTTAAAGAGAATATAAATGTAAAGGTATTCACTGATGGTCAAGGTGATTCGAAGTTCCCAGAAGGGCCTGTGTTGTTTAGCGGTTGTTATCTGGGAATAACATACCTTGGAGTATCGCGACTGACCAATCAGAATCTAGTATTCACATATGGAATTATTATGATGCGTTCACACCAGACGCGGAACGCGCGGATAAATCACGATATTTGCGCGTAAATGGACGCATGAACATTTGAGTTCACTCGCGCGTCAGACTCCGCTTCATTCGCGCGTCAAACTCCGCTTCATTCGTGCGTCAAATTCACTTCAGAACAGACGCGGATTCGCGTGATGGGCAGGGCTTTTGTCTGCCCGGTGACTGTTGCTTCGTTGCTAAATGGCTAACATGGATTTTATTGATAAAATAACTGGGTTTATGTGCTTTTATGAAGGCTGAAAAACAGCATTGATACGTTTGGAGCAGTGTCTGAGTCCACTCGCTACTTTCTGAGGTGCACCCAGCTCTGTGAGCTCATAAACTCCTCTAGAAACTTAACCTGGATGACGGAGGCTTTCAGCTGTGCTTCTGACTGAGCCCAGCCCTGTTTGATGAACTGTTGGTGCTACGTCACCATCATGCCCCCACAAGAGCAAGCTCCTGATTGGTTAACGCGGCGTGAATGTCAGCAGAAGTTCAGATTTTTGAACTCGAGCGATTCGCGCAAACGCACAAAATGCTCAATTCGAGCCCGCGCCATTCGCACGTATCGCGCCGCAGGATGCCTATTCGTGCGTTTGCATTGACCTAACATGTAAATCACTCGCGCTTGACGCTTCTTCCGCGTCTGGTGTGAACGCAGCATTAGAATGCGCAGAATTTAGAATGGAACTTCCAAAAATTCAACTCAACTAATTGAAGCTTGATTTGTCGCCATAGAAACTAAAATGGAATACAGTGTTCTAAAAGTTCTAAAGTTTCACTCCACTATTCTGAACACTATTCGAGACTTCATGAGTGAAGAGGCTTTAAAATGGACTTATTTTTAGCTGAAATTGTGATCTTTAGTGATTTGTCAGTTGAAAATAAATAAATAAACAAAACAGAAGCGTGCAGACTAAACAAAATGAATACATGTGGCTCCTGGTGATACACAGAGGTCTGTGCAAGAACTTGAACATTATATACAGCATTAATAATGTTACTCTTCAGTAAATGATGTTCATGTTAATGTGTTTATGAAATGTTCATGTTACACTCCCATTTGCTTAAAACACAGGGTTCAGTGTCTCTTAAAGCTCATCTGCACTTTTCTGGTTTTACTTCAGGCAAGGAAAATCTAGCAATGGCAGATGAATAGATCTTAATCGAAGAAAGATTGCTCGGTATTTGGCGCTGTGTGGGTGCATAAATTTGTTTCAAATTGACTTTTGGATTTCTGTTTCGTCTCGTGCCAAGGTTTGGCCAACGTAACACAAGTGTTCTCGTGGCTATTTTTGCAGCACTCGAGATGTTTCACAATTGAGGTTTTGATTTGCATCAGCAGCATTTTAATTCCTCATCCACACATTGAGGAGGAATGTAGAAAATATCAAGCAGCATTTTTGCACACAGTGGGCTTCTCCACATAAACAGACTGGAACATCTGCCTTTTGGAGAAAGTGTTTATTAATAATACATTTAATGACAGTTATTGTTACTGGACGAACACTGACAACAGCAAAACAGTAGCATAAAGGTAATCCAATAAACGTGGTCAAAATACAGGCGAGAGGTCAGGCTAGGCAGCAAAGAATCAAAAACACGTGAAAAACAAACAAGGAAAAAACGCTTCGTAATGTTCATAAATAAACAAGACTCAGCCATGTGAATGTGAAAGTGCGGTGTATATATAGTCCATGTAATCAGTGAGAACGAGCTACAGCTGTGTCAGTGTGTGAATGTCCAGATTATTGTCAGCTGCTGCAGGAGTTAATGGGTGCAAAGAGTTCTGGGAGTTGTAGTTCATTTGGAATACCGGAAGTAATCTCCAGCGTACAAAACACTGCAGGTGATCACAACAATTGTCGGCTAGTCTGTTTTCTTTTTAATTTCCTGTCACATACACAGCCATACACAGTTTTGTGACCTTAAAATATTCACAACAATAACAATAAATAACAATTTACCAAAATTATGGAGAAATAGAAGTTATACAATAGAAAATAAAAGCAAATATAAAACATTAAAAGACTTTCGATATAGAGTATGTGGCTGTACACTCTCAGAAATATAGGAACAAGAGCTGTTACTGGGGTGGTACCTTTTTAAAAGATACATATTTGTACCTAAAGGGTCCATATCAATACCTCAAGGGTACATATTAGTACCTAAAAAGTTCAAAAGTGTACCATGTGGAAATGGACACGTGAACATTTTAAGTTTACTCACTTCATTCACATGTGAAATTCACTTCACAATAGATGCGGATTCGCATCATGGGCAGGGCTTTTGTCTGCCTGCTGACTCTAGCTTCGTTGCTAAATGGCTAACATAAATTTTATTGAGAGAGTAGCTGTGCTTTATGTGCCTTAGGAAGGCTGAAAAACAGTGTTGATTCTTTCGGCGCTGTGTCTGAGTGCACTAGATGCTTTCAGAGGTGCACCCAGCTCATCGACTACTCCAGAAACTGTACCTGGATAATGGAAGCTTTTAGCAGTGCTTCTAACTGAGCTGAACCCAGTTTGATGAGTGTTGACGGTGTCGGCAGGAGGATTTCCCCTCGGGACACCAACAACAGGCGCTACGTCATAATCACACCCCTACAAGAGCAAGCGTCTGATTGGTTAACATGGTGCGAATGTCGGCTAAAGGTCAGATTTTCCAACTTGAGCGTCAATCGGGTCATTTGCGCCACCTCACTCGGCGAATAACGCCACAGGATGTCTATTCGCGTCTTTGCATTGACTTAACATGTAAATCACTCGTGTTTGACGTTTAATCCGTGTCTGGTGTGAACGCACCATTAGTCAGACAAAATTTTCAAATGTCAGCCTGGCTGCTATAGGGTTGTCAAAAGTATTGACTTCAGAACCAGTCAGTACTGAAATAAAATAAAAAAATATGTCAATTTACCGCCAACATTTGAGCACTGTTGAGTGCATTGTTAAACATTTCTGATTGGCCATTGATGTGAACACCATGGCCAATCAGTGGCGTTTAAAAAAACGTGCTCAAATGTTAGTGGGAAATGGACATTTTGAGAAGGGTCTGGCTGCAGACACGATGCAATCTCAGACCGCTGCAATCTCAGCCGCACATGCGCATTCAGAGTGATGCAGTCTCAGCCGGACATGCGCAATCAGACAGCTCTCAGCCGCACATGCGCACGCGGGCACACTTTCGCTCTCTGTGAGACAGATGCTTCACGTACGGTCAGTCGTACTGTAAGTATATTTATTCCATTCGCGAATTTCGCAATGTTATTAAATGTGGTGTTTTTAATTATTAGGTGAATGTTATTAATAACGATCGTGATATGTGCCCGATAAAACCTGTACACAGCTCCCTCGATGTCATCTATGTGTTTAAAGTAAACAGTTTAGCGCGACCGCTAGCTTGTTGACAGTAAATTCATTTATTCATAAGATTAAATAGCGTAACATTTACAGGAAGATTGCATTAGATAACGTCAGTTCACACATTAGTTTACAATTTACCGTGAGCGTTGATTAATCTTTGTTAAAGGTTGATAAACATCTGCATTAGTTAAAAAGTATTTCTCGTTGTACTGTATCACTTTACATTAACAGCTTAACATAATTAGCTAATGTTTACTTTCACATAGACTAATGTATTTGTTCATTGGTTAAATAACATGACTAAACAATGAACAGCACATTTATTCAGTAATACTAAATCGTTGTTAACATAAACTTATACATGTGTTACTTAATGCAGTTAACATGAACAAATAATTAACAATGACTCAGGTTCAGTCCTGGCATGTTATTCATGTTTGTAGACTCATTAATATGATTGATCACGCAAAGCATTAGTTAAGGGAATTAGAAACCTTATTGTAAAATGTACACTACTTCAACATGTGTTACATTTGCAAAGTCTTTGCTCACTTACCACTAAGCCAACATTAAAACTGATGTGTTACTAACATCTATGAGTTTATTACAAAGCACTGATTAATGATTTTACTGGATCTCGAATCAGTGAAAACCATGTACACATCTCTTTCAGATCCTTTACTACATTACATAACAGGGAGAACATTGACAGATTTTAAAACATATTTTTAAAGCAAAAATGTAAAAAAAAATGAAGAACAAGAACTTTGTGAATTTAATATCAGTGAAGAGTTTACAAATGTTAGTAACACATAATATTGGAGTGATGTACACATTACAATAAAGTTTATAACTCCATTAACAGATGGTTTGTTACTGATAAACTATGCTAGTAAAGAGTTTACAATTAAAAATGCTAGTAACACAGTATATTAATGCTAAAGTAGTGTACAATTTACTAAAAGAATCCTAATTCCCTTAACTAATTCTTTGTTAGTGATAAATTGTGTTAGTAAAGAGTCCACAAACAAGAATAACATGCAAGTTGAACATTGTGTAGCACTGAATCTGGGTCATTGTTCATTATTTGTTCATGTTAACTAATGCAGTAACTAACATATTACAATATTAATAAGTTTAGATTAACCAAGATTCAGTATTATTGAATAAACGTGTTGTTTATTGTTTGGTCATGTTATCTAACCCACAAACAAGTACATAAGTGTATGTGAAAGTAAACATTAATTAAGCTGTCAATATAAAGGGAAACATTAAAATATTCTATTAAGAGGATGTTAACATTAAAAAAAGCTTATGTAAAAATCATTGTTCACAATCAGTTCATGTTAAATTCATGTATATATATATATTTATCTGATATAACAAGTTTTTGTTAATTTGGTATCTTAATTCATTTGTTTAGACAATAATGAAAACCATGAATATTTTACTAGCTCTGATTTGGGGTGTTGATTTGAAAAGTAACAGGGCAGTTTGCAGGTGACCTGCTTTATATAATTTGTTTAGGTGTTACTTAACATTATTTTATAAATGGATCGTTAGAGGAACTGTCATACAACAGTTGTAAAGTAATTTGAATGTTGTTAACAAAAGAAAATAATAAATAAATAGACACAAGATATATGTGGAATACAAAAAATATATGAATCAGAACCATTTTTACATCTGTCTCTTCAATTTATCCTTACAGGTGGATCACTCAGTCTTAGCAGGTGTAAAACATCTGCATTGACTCCTCAGATGTCCACATCTGCAGTCCTCAGACGTCCATTTCTACACTCCTCAGATGTCTGCATCTGTACTGGGGTGCGTTTCCCAAACAACGACGTACCTCGTGGCTGAACTATCATAGTTCGATGCATCGTTTGGTGAAAGAACGATGAGGGTTTCCCAAAACCCCTAGTTTCTCTGTCGCAGATCCATCGCTTGAACCACGTTAGTTATATCGTAAATTGCCCATAATGATGCACTAAACGGGGTGGAGTAACTTCTTTAGAGAACAACCCCATCATTTCTTTGTGCAAATTATATTGTTTTACACAAACACGCATTTAAAATAAAATCCAAAATTAGTTTTGGTAAAAACATGCACTCATTTTCCATATTAATTAAAATATATGTAAATGGCACATATAGGGCCAATGTTTGCTTTACTAATATTATTGAGATGTTGAACATTACATATTCTATTCTAAAACATAAAATCACTTACAAAAGCTAACAAATATTCTAATATCATATATAAATCATATAAATAAATAAATAATGAGGCTATTTATAATAAATATATTTACTTTAATAATAATATTAATGATGATGATGATTATTATTATTATTAAGTAGGATATTGTTTATTTATTTAAAAAAAAATTAAATGTCTACTTTTACAATTTGACATGCAAACCACAGCAGAAAGTTCTAACCAACAGACCCATGTCATATACAGCAGAGACACTTAATAAATAATCCACTATAAAATAAAAGAATTAACGTATGCTATGTTTTTTATTTTTACAAGCTTTGGAGACGTAACATAATTTCCGCTTTTAAATAATAGCTCTTTCGCCATGAGGCTGTGTTCAAAATGACATAAATTTTTTCAAAGTGCACTGCAAAGGGAGCACACTTGTAAACATGACGATCGCTAAAACGGAACTGTAAAAATACTTTGAAAGCAAATTACACCTAAGAGAGATTAACTTAATGCTTTTTTACTTTTAATAATTCCAACTTTGAATGTTGGAATGTTCTAAATGAATAGGGCATAGGGGGGGATAAGTGGGAATAGAACACAGCCAGGAACTATGTGTCTAACTACAGCTCCAGAGGTGTCGTTTCAAGTGCTCAACTTTGCGACGCAGTTTGTGAATGTTCGTTGGAGCGATGGATTTGGGAAACGGCAAATCAACAAACTATCTTTGTAACGACGGAACTTGCGACCTTAGTTGGCTAACGATGGTTTTGGGAAACGCACCCCAGTCTGACTGCAGATATTAATTCACTAGTCATCAATCACCAACTGCTGTGTGTTTTGGAAACATATTAGCATTTATTGTGACAGAAGCATTATAAATCATTTAGTCCCTTTATTAATCTGGGGTCGCCACAGAGGAATGAACAATGAACCGCCAACTTATCCGGTTGGGTGCTCCGGTTTCCCCCCACAGTCCAAAGACATGCGGTACAGGTGAATTGGGTAAGCTAAATTATCCGTAGTGAATGAGTGTGTATGGATGTTTCCCAGAGATGGGTTGCAGCTGGAAGGGCATCCGCTGTGTAAAAGATATGCTGGATAAATTGGCGGTTCATTCCACTGTGGTGACAACAGATTAATAAAGGGTTTAAGCCGAAAAGAAAATGAATGAAATACATTTATTGTGTTTTTCTTTCTGCAATAAAGGAATATAAACAGGTCCTTGGTAATCATTTAATAAGTCATACCGTTTTATATGTCTGTTTATTTTGTGATGAAGAAATATAAATGTTTTTTTTATTTCAATGTAGTTAATAAACCTAAGTCAACTAAAATATTTTCTAGCTGTAGCATGTTAACATAAAAGTTTTAAATACTGTAATATAAATGGTATTACTGTACTACTAAAAGGTAAAGCACTATAACGTGTCTATATAAATGTGTTTTATGTAGGAGGAATGTGTAGAAATGTTTTATTTAGTTGTGCATTAACATTAATTAGTTATGCATTTTGCCAATATAAACACATTTTAGACGTGTGAAGTAATGAAGTTATTAAGACAATATTAGAAATGCCTATCAGCTATTATTTTAAATAAAATCCTGGCCGCGACCCAAATCTTTTTATAATAGGAGTTTACAGGCTACCTCGTGACATAATTATGTGTGTAGATCAGGTGTAGATACATAGGTATTTCTTTTGTCTGTCGTACCTTTAGTTTGTAAAGCATATTTTGGCGTATTTCCGTCTTTGACCCGCCACAACGTGCGCGTGCACGAGAATACACGTGTTCAAACGCGCATGAGCGGCTGAGATTGCATCACTCTGAATGCGCATGTGCGGCTGAGATTGCACCGGTCTGAGACTGCATCATGTCTGCATCCAGACACTCTTGGACATTTTTAAAAACTCAGTTCTTACGTGGATACTATTGACAACTCTAACATGTAGTGGACATTGTTTATGCTAATCTTTAGTAGCCCGTTTAATGTATCTCGAGTAAAACGGCGCCATATTTAATTTTGCGAAGTCACAAATTAAAAGTGGCTCTTCCTGTTTTACAGAATTTTAAATAAAAAAGTGTGTGATCAATAGATCATATGTTGAAATCATGTTAAAAAGACCATATTTATGAATTGAATCTCATAAATTTGTGATGTGCAAAGAAATATAATTTTTTTTTTAGCCCAAGTTGATGCGATGTCTATGAGAAAACATTGAACTTAATCGTTCATGCATTCTTATTCTTACTAATACATATTCTTTTGGCATCAGTGGTTCCTTGAAGATTTTTATTAAATCTATGGAATCTTTTAATTCCACAAAAGGTTATTTTTTTTGCGGAAAAAACATATTCTTAAAGGGATGGTTGACCTCAAAAATGAAAATGACCCCAAAAATATACTCTCTCTTATGTGGTTTTAAACCTTCATGAGATTCATTCTACAGGTGAACACATAAGAAGATATGTTTTAAATGCTGGTTGCTGGCACACATCTATCTTCATAGTAGGAAAGAAAATACTTTGAAAGGCAATGGAAAGCCAGAATTTTTAAAAATATCTTTCCTAGTGTTCGAGAAAGAAATTCAAGTATTTATAATTTACAAATATTTATCATATTACAGGGCTGTTGAATGCTCGTTCCTAATTGGCTGATGAAAGATTCTGAGCCCATTCTAATTGACTCCAGTAAATTTATTTATCAGTATATGGTGCACACTTTGCGTCATGGTTGCATCGGCACCATATGTGTGCGTTATTTACTAATAATTCAATGGCCTGTCAAATTATACACAAGTATGTATGCGTGTGTGTGTGTGTGTTTATTTTTTTAATTTTAGAATTGTTTGTATTTTATAGATTTAACACAGTACACAAACATACAAATATAAAAAAACATTTATTTTTTAAGTCAGTTTAATAAAAAGTCTTTCTCTCAAATTTAAGTGAAGTTTATTTATAAACTAATTTCGACAGGATCACGTGCTTATGATTGCTTGCAGCTGGTCCTGCATTATTCAATTTATGATTCACCAATCAGACGAATCCTAAGCCACTATTAATACCCTAAGTTCCATATAACAGCCATCTTCGTTTTGAAGAATCCCCCCTTCCACCCCTACCTCCTTTCCTAGATGGGTGGCACGGTGGCCCAGTGGTTGCCTCACAGCAGGAACGTCACTGTTTCTAGTCCTTACCAAGCCAGCCGACCTTTCTGTGCGGAGTTTACACGTTCTCCTCGTGCTCATGTGGGGTTCCCCGGTTTCCTCCCACCGTCCAAAAACATGCAACTTAAGTTAATTGATTAATCCAAATCAGCACCATAGACATGCTCCTAGTAAGAAGTTATCTCTTAAGAGCAATCACTATGTTTATTAGCTACTACAGCAGGGGTCTACCTGAGCTCAAACTCCCCTCTCGCCCTGCAAACGGGAGGGAGCCCCGGGATCAAGGATCTTATGAGCTCAGGGCTCTCTCCCGGGACAGCAGGCCAAACAAGCTTAATAATCAATCATCAGCTAAGTGTGAACTCTTGAAACTAAGATTGCTCTTATTTTCAAAATATTCTCCTCTTAATTCAATCCCATGCAAAGCATGCTGGGAACTACACATCAATTACCACATATCCATTATTAAAATTGACTACGATTAACGATTAGTAAAATATTTAAATATTACAAGTACATAAAAATTATTATTGAACTCTCTCCACTCATTTCATTTATTGCATGAAGTAAATGTGCAACTTTTAAATATTTTACTTAGGAAATTCTAGTCATCCTTGACATATTATTACAATTTAAAAATGATGACAGTATGTTTACAGTGCTCAACATATATGAGTACACCCCTCACAAATCTCTCATTTAGATTAATATTTTGTATAGGAAGCTATACAATTTTATATTTGTGCATATACATTAGATTAGTCAGTACTGAAGCCAAATCTGGAGCCAATCTGACAAAATAGCGCATGATAAAGGTCTAAAATTAGTACACCCAAATGTATATGTTAGGGAAAAATATTAAATACACATTTTTAAAAAGAGAAAAATTCAAGAGAAACAAAAAATGTATGAAATTTTGTAGGTTGTATTTTTTTCCCCCAATATTTCGCATGAATTGAAATGTATTATCTTTCTATTTCTAAAGATGTTCAGTGACTTAAATATTACAGGGAGTGCAGGATTATTAGGCAAGTTGTATTGTATATGTTCTCAATGAACCCAAAAAACTCATTAATATCAAAGCTGAATATTTTTGAAGTAGTTTTTAGTTTGTTTTTAGTTTTAGCTATTTTAGGAGGATATCTGTGTGTGCAGGTGACTATTACTGTGCAGAATTATTAGGCAACTTAACAAAAAACAAATATATACCCATTTCAATGATTTATTTCCACCAGTGAAACCAATATAACACCTCAACATTCACAAATATACATTTCTGACATTCAAAAACAGAAACAAATCAGTCACCAATATAGCCACCTTTATTTGCAAGGACACTCAAAAGCCTGCCATCCATGGATTCTGTCAGTGTTTTGATCTGTTCACCATCAACATTGCGTGCAGCAGCAACCACAGCCTCCCAGACACTGTTCAGAGAGGTGTACTGTTTTCCCTCCATGTAAATCTCACATTTGATGATGGACCACAGGTTCTCTATGGGGTTTAGCTCAGGTGAACAAGGAGGCCATGTCATTAGTTTTTCTTCTTTTAGACCCTTTCTTGCCAGCCACGCTGTGGAGTACTTGGACGCGTGTGATGGAGCATTGTCCTGCATGAAAATCATGTTTTTCTTGAAGGATGCAGACTTCTTCCTGTACCACTGCTTGAAGAAGGTGTCTTCCAGAAACTGGCAGTAGGACTGGGAGTTGAGCTTGACTCCATCCTTAACCCGAAAAGGCCCCACAAGCTCATCTTTGATGATACCAGCCCAAACCAGTACTCCACCTCCACCTTGCTGGCGTCTGAGTCGGACTGGAGCTCTCTGCCCTTTACCGAACCAGCCACGGGCCCATCAAGACTCGCTCTCATTTCATCAGTCCATAAAACCTTAGAAAAATCAGTCTTGAGCTATTTCTTGGCCCAGTCTTGACGTTTCAGCTTGTGTGTCTTGTTCAGTGGTGGTGGTTTTTCAGCCTTTCTTACCTTGGCCATGTCTCTGAGTATTGCACACCTTGTGCTTTTGGGCACTCCAGTGATGTTGCAGCTCTGAAATATGGCAAAACTGGTGGCAAGTGGCATCTTGGCAGCTGCACGCTTGACTTTTCTCAGTTCATGGGCAGTTTATTTTGCGCCTTGGTTTTTCCACACGCTTCTTGCGACCCTGTTGACTATTTTGAATGAAACGCTTGATTGTTTGATGCTCACGCTTTAGAAGCTTGGCAATTTTAAGAGTGCTGCATCCCTCTGCAAGATATCTCACTATTTTTGACTTTTCGGAGCCTGTCAAGTCCTTCTTTGACCCATTTTGCCAAAGGAAAGGAAGTTGCCTAATAATTATGCACACCTGATATAGGGTGTTGATGTCATTAGACCACACCCCTTCTCATTACAGAGATGCACATTACCTAATATGCTTAATTGGTAGTAGGCTTTCAAGCCTATACAGCGTGGAGTAAGACAACATGCATAAAGAGGATGATGTGGTCAAAATACTCATTTGCCTAATAATTCTGCACTGCCTGTATTTTAATAAATATATCCCTTTAATAAATCGGTTTTGTTCAAATGCACCAAAATACATTGCCTATATTCACAGAGAAATGGATAAAAGTGTTCATTTTCAAAATGGGGTGTATTCTATTAGATTTTAGAAAACACCAAAAAGTTTTTTTTTTTTTTTTTTTTTTTTTTTTTTCTTCAGTGTACGCACAGTTGACAGCAAAGTAGCCCAATCGGACATCATAGTCTGGCCTTCACAGCTTTCTGTCAGTGTGCGATCCTCTCCTAATCCCTGTGACCGATCAATAAACACACAGTCTGTGTCCGATCCCATCCGCGCCCCAGACACACAGACATGCACGTAGAGTTCAAAAGACGCTCTTGACGTGCGCGATAACTTCCCGCTGCGCACATGAAAGCGTCTCGGTCGTGTTGATTTATACGCGCAGGGCAAGAACATTAGTCTAGGATAATGAGAAATCAGACGCGAGCCAACTCTCTGTATTGATGCATTTCCATGAAGTAATGCAGCAGTATCAGAGAGAGAGAGAGAGAGAGAGAGAGATGTGGCGCACAAACTATAGCTGGCTTTCATTTCTCTGCTTATTCAATTCCCCCAACATTGCATGCTGTAAAAATATTCCTATTAAATATAAAACGCGGTATTTTTTGGATGTGGAAAGCAGCTGATGAGGTAATGCTACAGACCAGTGCACAATCACGGGCGCAGTTAATCTTTCAAATGAAACCGAGAGCTTTGTTTGAAGCTGCTGTTGTCTTCGACTAAAGTTGCATTTTGTTTAGTTTAGGCTTCTTTTTTTTTGGTTTGCTTCGTCGTTTGGATTTTATTGAGCTCCATTGGACATTTATTATTTTATATTATATTACTTGTGGGTTAGCATGCATTGCTTTTATGGTCAGATCAATTGTGTTTAGAGCTTATGCATCGTTTCAAAGAGGTTTTGTTGGAATTATTTATGTTTTATAATATATTTAGGTGTATTTAGATTGTGCGCGCATGATTGTTTGTTTTTTTGCAACAATTTAAATCATATGACCAAAGTTTGCTGAAAAATATGCACCGTTGAAGGCAAAATTATTAGACAACCTGTTTGTTTACACACACATACATATATATATATATATATATATATATATATATATACATATATATATATATATATATATATATATATATATATATATATATATATATATATATATATATATATATATACACATTGTTACATTGTTACATTGTAACATGAATGACAAGACAAAGAAAATGAAATCAAAGATTTATTGGCGTTTGAATTTGGAAGCTCATTCATTCATTCATTCATTTTCTTTTCAGCTTAGTCCCTTTATTAATCTGGGGTCGCCACAGTGGAATGAACCAATACTTATCCAGCATATGTTTTATGCAGCGGATGCCCTTCCAGCTGCAACCCATCACTAGGAAAGAATTTAGGAGATGACAAGTCTAAAATAACAAACAAAAGTTCCTTTATTTTAAATCTCTAACTTACCTGATCAAAAATGAAAGAAAAGAAAATACAATTCACTACCCTAACTACCCAAAACAAAAACAGAGGTCAAAAGGTTTACAAATAAAATGGCGTCAAACTCCTTACTATCCCAATTTTATATACATATTTACAAACTATTTACAAAACAGGCAACCATATTTAAGGGACAATCTAAAAATCAATGTCAGCAGGCAAAAAGGTCAAACAAGCCAGTGGAACAAATTACCATAAAACAAAAAGTACTCACAAATCTCAGTGGTCACAACTTTAACTTTAAACTCTGCACTATACAACATACAAACGTTTCAACAAACACAAAGCAGGTGACCAAAACAAAATGGCCACAGAGGAAGTTTTGTCATGGCTTTTAAAACACTGTAGGCCAATCAGGAACAAGCAATCAGCTTGAAGTGGCCAATCATATGTGTTCTAGGCAAAGCAGAGAAACAGATGAGACAAGACAACCATAGGGTTGTAACAACATATATATATATTTATTTCGGCTAGAATAAAAGCAGTTTTAAATTTTTTAAACACCATTTTAAGGTCAAAATTATTAGCCCCTTTAAGCTATTTTTTTTTTCGATAGTCTACAGAACAAACCATCATTATACAATAACTTGCCTAATTACCCTAACCTGCCTAGTTAACCTAATTAACCTAGTTAAGCCTTTAAATGTCACTTTAAGCTGTATAGAAGTGTCTTGAAAAATATCTAAAATATTATTTACTGTCATCATGACAAAGATAAAATAAATCAGTTATTAGAGATGAGTTATTAAAACTATTATGTTTAGAAATGTGTTGAGAAAATCTTCTCTCCGTTAATAAACAGGGGGGCTAATAATTCAGGGGGGCTAATAATTCTGTTTTCAACTGTAAATATATATATATATATATATATATATATATATATATATATATATATATATATATATATATATATTTATATATATATTGGGGATGCTCCCATGAGGATTTTTGCAGCCAATACCCATAGACTGTAAAAGATATGGACGTAGTATCCGTGACGTCACCCATAGGTTTCTGAACACTGCAAAAGAAGCCACAAGTAGGCGCGGCCAACCGTCGCCATTTTGTTAGCGCGTCATCTAACCGAACGCGGCATACCAAATAAGGGCAAAGAGGCGGAGAGTGAGCGGAGCTACAGACGCATGCTTGATTCTCAGCCTTTTGCTTAGACCTGGATTAAAACAGATTTATTACTTTGGGAGAAGGCTTAATACTTCATTACCTGTGACTCGTTTGTGTTCTGACCACATGTGCTTGGTTGTACACTATGTCAATAAAGTGTTTAGACTTTTAAAAACACTGCTGTAACACATTGAGCCACTAAACATTGTTCTTATGACGTTTTTCGACAGGAGGAAAACGCGAATTACTATCAAACACTTCAGATATAGTCTGTGTTAGTAAATGCAAGGCTGTTTATAAAATCCAGCATTAACACTGTATGACAACGCTTCAAATGACTGTTTTATAGCCTACAGCTAATCAATCTGTCAGATTCTGGAGTGCAATACTGGTCTAAAGAACATTTAAAGGATAAATGATCTTAAATAAAACAAATACATTTATAGAGATGGTATAGAAGTATATCATTTCACTCACCTGTGAAAATGAAGGCAACTTGAACGGTTTGTAAGCACAATTAAGTCCACACAGCATGCCATATCATCTGATAATTGCAGGAAATAATTTCAAAAGG
>LR812521.1:12342658-12355158 GCA_903798195.1 Danio kyathit | reverse complement strand
CCGTGGGTATGGATTCATTGTAGTGAAATTGAAACTTTGTGACATGTCATTGTTATAAACTTTATAAATAATTTATTTCGCCCCGAAGAGCCATCACAACTTCAGAGGTGCCCAATTGGCGGAGACGAGGTTCGGTTTTGACCCAGTTTGACCATGTTGAATCGTTTTCACATTATATTTCTCATTTTAACTCTAGATGCTTGTCAGCACGTCACTTCGTCTGTTTTTTTAACCCTTGTGTGAAGTTGGGGATGTTTTCATCCATTCTGGGGTGATTTTTTTTGAGCCTTAAACTTTCTCTGTGTTTGAGCAAATTAAATTATTTTTGGTGACCTCTTATTTTGACACATATTTTGGGAAAATGCTTTGAAAATGTTCAAAGACTTAACAATTCACTACAAATGGCCTACCCTTTTATTATGTTCTGGGCTGTTTTTATCCCAATGACTTTTTTTTATTGCAAAGCCATGACAGCTTTCTTGATTGTTGCTGGCTTAAAAGGTCAAATGTTTTTAGTCTTGCTGATGATCATCAGTTGCTTTGCAAAAAAGGCTTAGTTTCTGGCTTTTATATTAAGTATTTTAAGGCCTTTGTGCACTTACCTTGATATGTCTGAGGAAATCAAAATAAGCAGCTCAACCCTCAGAACATAGTAAACAGTACTCTGTTAAAAATTGTACTGTTAAAAAACAATAAAGAACTGGCAGCACGCTTCACTGCAAGTTACTGTAAATTTTACGGTATATTACTGTTGATGAAATTACAGTAGTCTACTCTTTCTTTAAAAAGAAAAAAACAGTAAAGAACTGGCAGAAAGGTTGCCAGCAAGTAACTGTTAAAATTAACAGTATCTTACTGTTTGTCGAAATTACAGTAGTGTAATGTTTACTAAAAAAACAGTAAAGAGCTGGCAGCAAGGTTGCCAGCAAGTAACGGTTAAAATTACCGGTATCTTACTGTTGGTAAAATTACAGTAGTGTACTGTTTACTAAAAAAACAGTAAAGGACTGGCAGCAAGGTTGCCAGCAAGTAACGGTTAAATTACCGGTATCTTACTCTTGGTTGAAATTACAGTAGTGTACTGTTTACTAAAAAAAACAGTAAAGGACTGGCAGCAAGGTTTCCAGCAAGTAACGGTTAAATTACCGGTATCTTACTCTTGGTTGAAATTACAGTAGTGTACTGTTTAATAAAAAGAACAGTAAAGGACTGGCAGCAAGGTTTCCAGCAAGTAACTGTTAAAATTAACGGTATCTTACTGTTGGTCAAAATTACAGTAGTCTACTGTTTGCTAAAAAAAATAGTAAACAGCTGGTAGCAAGGTTGCCAGCAAGTAACGGTTAAAATTACCAGTATCTTACTGTTAGTAAAATTACAGTAGTGTACTGTTTAATAAAAAAACAGTAAAGGACTGGCAGCAAGGTTTCCAGCAAGTAACGGTTAAATTACCGGTATCTTACTCTTGGTTGAAATTACAGTAGTGTACTGTTTAATAAAAAAAACAGTAAAGAACTGGCAGCAAGGTTTCCAGCAAGTAACTGTTAAAATTAACGCTATCTTACTGTTGGTCAAAATTACAGTAGTCTACTGTTTACTAAAAAAACAGTAAAGAACTGGCAGCAAGGTTTCCAGCAAGTAACTGTTAAAATTAACGCTATCTTACTGTTGGTCAAAATTACAGTAGTCTACTGTTTACTAAAAAAACAGTAAAGAACTGGCAGCAAGGTTTCCAGCAAGTAACTGTTAAAATTAACGCTATCTTACTGTTGGTCAAAATTACAGTAGTCTACTGTTTACTAAAAAAACAGTAAAGAGCTGGTAGCAAGGTTGCCAGCAAGTAACTGTTAAAATAAACGGTATCTTGCTGTTGGTCGAAATTATAGTAGTCTACTGTTTACTAAAAAAAACAGTAAAGAACTGGCAGCAAAGTTGCCAGCAAGTAACTGTTAAAATTAAAGGTATCTTACTGTTTGCCGAAATTACAGTAGTCAACTGTTACCTAAAAAAAAAAAAACAGCAAAGAACTGACAGCAAAGTTGCCAGCAAGTAACTGTTAAAATTAATGATATCTTACTGCCGGTCAAAATTACAGTAGTGTACTGTTTACTAAAAAAAAAAAAACAGTAAAGAACTGGCAGCAATGTTGCCAGCAAGTAACTGTAAAATACTTACTGTGTGTAAAATACTTACTGTAAAATCTTACCGTTGGTTTCTACATTGAAGGTTAATTATCTAAAAAAGCTAAGAGTTATTTTTCCCTTCATATTTAATAAATTGAATTGTTTTATACAAACACCATGTTTTATTGCACTGTATAAATGTGTGTTTTGAAATAGAGGCTAAAAGGAGTAACAAAATGAAGAGTAACTTCAAAGATCATAAAGCTTTGAAGTGTCATTTCAAAACATATCTCTTTTTTGAGAAATGTTCCAAGAAAAAAATAGAATCAAATAAATGAAATATCAGATATTCATCGGGAAGAATAGGTCACAACAGAAATAAGCTCAAAAGCTCCTCTGTATTTATGCACACATACTATAATCTGCTCTATAGAACTCCATATAAAAGCCAGAAATTAAAGGGTTGATGCTGTCAACTGATGATCAACAGCAAAATTTTTAACAATGCATGATTATACGCTGTTACGGTTTTGTGATTTAAAAACAAATACTGTATATATAATTATAATAAAAGTCAATTAGGCAAAAACATCCTCGAACATAATGAAAGTCAATTTGAACAATCCACAAAGGTTAAACTTGATGCTTCATGAGAAATCAATTTCGCAATGTCTTTTCACTGTGCTTGCTTTGGAAAGGGTGTTAGATAAGCATTCCTTGTAGTCTTTGCTATCTCTCTTGTCATCACCGCTAGCTAGCTCGCTTGCTAACGTGCATCTGTCAGTGAGCTTATATTTCCACCTTATCCCGAAGACTACAGCTGGCCCACTCTTAACGCTCATTGTATAAAAACCGCAGGTGCTTTTTTCCACCCCGCATGGGATAAAGAGTCCGATTCATGCTAGTTGTCACTACACTTTGTGCTCCTGCTTTTTGCAACCCTGACCTCTGCACGTAGCGCATCTGATTTCCTTTGGTTAGAGAATGCAAATTGGTCTTCTCCCACCACTGGGTTAATTGGGGTCTTGTGAAACGTTTGCGGTTGATGCTGTGCCAGACATATTTAGCTTTTTGAATTATTTCAAAAATGGCCATTTGTTGCTTTTGATGCATGTTGGAGGTTTGAGGAGTGCTAGGTATTTCTGGTACCTGGTATGCAAGGCCAGTGTCTTTTTGATGTCGGAAGATCTTTTTGAAGCAAATCTTGCTTAGATATCCAGGTATGTGCATCCTTTGATTAGCTGTAGAGGCTACCCAGTCTGTGTATATTTTGGTCACTCGATTTTCCTTTTGGAAACCCATATTTAGAAAAAAACAACTAACTGTTATTTGATTTTTGTCTTAATTTTTTCGTTCATTCATTCGTTTTCCTTTGGCTTATCCCTAATTTATCAGGGGTCACCACAGCGGAATGAACCACCAATTACTCGGGCATATGTTCTATGTTTTAAAGGGCACCTATGATGAAAATCATCTTTTGTAAGCTGTTTGGACAGAACTGTGTGTAGTATAGTGTGTACACAGTCATATTGTGGTGATATTAACACAATAAGTCTCTATTTTTTAAATCTCCTGACTTTAAAAATAGGATCTAAATCCCTCCCATTTTGAAGCCCACCGCAACGTGATGTAGGAGTGCGGTTTCCCCGCCCACCGATTTGATTGAGAGCCACATATTAACATGTAACGCGTATAATCATATCAACAAGACAGGACGTGCGCATAGCAACTGGGATTAAAAGATCTGTTGAGCTCTCTGTGATCATCAGTCATCATCAAATGTGATCAAGAATGAGTTTTCCAAGTTTAAAACGTTTTTAAAACAGTGCATGTGTGTAATGAATTACAGCGATTTTACCGTCTATCACCACAGCCGCATGTCAAAACAATTATAAAAGAAGACGCTCCAATCCTGGTTTGTGGACGTCAGGTTTATTTTGTACATTAACATAACGGATATCCATACAGCAGAGGATATTAACATGTATCCTGTCACATTTGCCATGCAAAACAGTGCAACATTAAATGCGCGAGCTGTGTGTGTGTGTGTTTGTGCGTAAGTGAACTTTGTAACGACATTGTGTGTGACTCATCGTTGCAACTCCACATCAAATACATCAAATAATCATTGGGAAAGTTCTTACTGTAGTATTTCTTACAAACATTTCGTGAGATCTGCTTTATTCATGTCTATCACTGTGCTGTTTATCTGATGCAGCTGAGGCTAAGATTGAGGCACACTGACAGGCACGTGGGATCGGTGGGCGGGGAGAACTAGCATTAAAGGTACAGGCAACAATAACAGCTACATTGTGCTCAGAGCATAATATTTTAACGTTTTGAAAAGCTATAATAAATAATCTGATGGGTGTTTTGAGCTGAAACTTTACAGACACATTCTGGAGACACAAAAGATTTATATTAAATCTGGAAAAAGGGGGTAAAATAGGTGCCCTTTAATAATAATAATAATTTCCTTTAATATGATTGTTTTTCGTTTTCGCTGTGAAAAATGGATGAGCAAAATTGAAAAGTGGTTTGGTTTTCTCTTTATATTTTGAATAACAAAAAATAAAAACGAAATTTTATATTGCGAGACAGGATATGACTTTATGGTGATGCAATGCTACGACATGCATAGTCTATATGCTCCCCCCTTCCACCACTCGATTATGTTATTATAAACCAGGGGTCACCAATCTTGTTCCTAGACGTCCGGTGCCCTGCAGGGTTTAGCTCCAACTTGCCTCAACACACCTGCCTGGGTGTTTCAAGTATACCAAGTAAGACCTTGATTAGTTGTTCAGGTGTGTTTGATAAGAGTTGGAGCTAAAATCTGCAGGACACCGGACCTCCAGGAACAAGTTTGGTGATCCCTGGTATAGACCATTTCAATGTGGTCATGTCATTGGCGCATGAATATTTCCTACTTGTTATCAAACTATTGCATAACTGTAACAAGAGGTAATTCAATCATAACTTATTGTTTAAACAGCTATCATAGCATTATTTATCAATATGTGGCTATTTTTGGATTCTCGGAAGCTATAGAAATGAAAAATGTAAAACAGGAAATATGTTGGGACCATTGTTTTTGTTTACATTCCTCAAAATGGTCTATAAGCAGGTATTTTCTTGTAATCATGATATTTTGTTAAAACAACATATTTTCCACATTTAAACAACATATTTTTTGTTTAAGGGCCAGATATATATTTATTGATTTATTTATTTTGTAGCGGTGTTTTTAAAATGGTGCTTTACATTTTGATGTTATGTAACATTTGCGATGCTTTACTGAACACTTTTCTCAAAAGAAAATTTTTATATTGTTAAAACCATAGCCTAATGGTGCGTTCACACCAGATGAGGATGAAGCGGCAAACGTGATTGATTTACATGTTAAGATAATGCAAAGATACGAATAGAGATTCTGCAGTGCTACTCACGTGAACGAAGTGGCGCAAATTGACAATTTACTTTATTTGATGCACGAATCACGCAAGTTGAAAAATCTGAACTTTAGTGGACATTTGTGCAGCGTTAACCAATCAGGAGCTTGCTCTTGTAGGGGTGTAATTATAAAGTAGCGCCTGTTGTTAGTGTCCCAAGTGCAAATCCTCTTGCTGACACCAGACAACAGCTCCTCTAACTAGGCTCGGCTCAGTCAGAAGCACCGCTGAAAGCCTCTATCCAGGTATAGTTTCTGGAGGAGTTTATGAACTCACAGAGCTGGTGCACCTCTGAAAGAATCTAGTGGACTCAGACACAGCGCCGCATGCTGTTTTTCAGCCTTCCTAAAACATATAAAATCCATGTTAGCCTCTTAACAAGGAAACTTTTGAATTGCAACATGGGAGTTTATATGTCCTCCAACAACTTTTGAAAAACCTTGAAAATGCTTTTATTGACTTTTAAATAATAGTTTGAACTGATATATTGACTTGTTCCAGAATAAAAATCTGGTGATAAACTGCCAGTTATTTTTCAGCAATCAAAAATTGTCTTTTATCCATCCATCCACCGTTTATACACCTTCATCCATCCATCCATCCATCCATCCATCCATCCATCCATCCATCCACCCATTTATTGTTTGCTCACCTTCATCCATTCATCCATCCATTATTAACCCCCATTCCTTGTTTATTTACCTTCATTTTTCCATCCATTTGTCCATCCATCCATCCATCCATCCATCCATCCATCCATTCACTGTTTATTTACGTTTATCCATTCATCCATCCATCGTTTATTCACATCCATCCATCCATCCATCCATCCATCCATTCATCTATCCATCCATCCATCCATCCATTTTTATTCACATCCATCCATCATCCATCCATCCATCCATGGTTTATCCACCTTTATCCTTCCATCCATCCGTCCGTCCATCCATCCATGCATCCATCCATTATTCACCTCCATTCATTGTTTATTCACCTTCATTTTTCCATTCATCCATCCATCCATCTATCCATTCATTGTTTATTTACATTCACCCATTCATTCATCCATCCATCCATCCTTTCATTTATCCATCCATCGTTTAGTCACATTCATCCACCCATTTTTTCACATTCATCCATCCATCCACCCATCCATCCATCCATCCATCCATCCATCCATCCATCCATCCATCCATTCATTCACATCTATCCATCCATCCATCCATCCATTGTTTATTCACATCCATCCATCTATCCATCCATTTATCCATCCATCGTTTATTCACATCTATCCATCCATCAATTTTTATTCACATCCATCCATCCATCCATCCATCCATCCATCCATCCATTTTTTATTTACATCCATCTGCCATCCATCCATTTATTCACATCTATCCATCCATCCATCCATTGTTTATTCACATCCATCCATCTGTCCATTTATCCGTCAATCCAAAAATGTCTACCTTGTCTACTAAAATGTCTACTTCCAACCATCCATCCGTCCGTTCTTCCAAACATCCGTCCATCCATCCATCCATCCATCCATCCATTGTTTATTCACATCCATCCATCCGTCCATTTATTGTTTATTCACATCCATCCCTCCATCCATCTATCTATTCATTGTTAATTCATATTCATCCATCCATCCATCCATCCATCCATTGTTTATTCACATCCATCCATCCATCCATCCATCCATCCATTGTTTATTCACATCCATCCATCCATCCATTGTTTATTCACATCCATCCATCCATCCTTGTCTACTAAAATGTCTACTTCCAACCATCCATCCGTCCGTTCTTCCGTTCTTCCAAACATCCGTCCGTCCGTCCATCCGTCCATCCATCCATCCATCCATCCATCCATCCATCCATCCATTGTTTATTCACATCCATCCATCCGTCCATTCATTGTTTATTCACATCCATCCCTCCATCCATCTATCTATTCATTGTTAATTCATATTGATCCATCCATCCATCCATCCATTGTCCATTTATTGTTTATTCACATCCATCCCTCCATCCATCTATCTATTCATTGTTAATTCATATTCATCCATCCATCCATCCATCCATCCATTGTTTATTCACATCCATCCATCCATCCATCCATCCATCCATCCATTGTTTATTCACATCCATCCATCCATCCATCCATCCATCCATCCATTGTTTATTCACATCCATCCATCCGTCTATTCATTGTTTATTCACATCCATCCATCCATCCATCTATTCATTGTTAATTCATATCCATCCATCCATCCATCCATCCATCCATTGTTTATTCACATCCATCCATCCATTGTTTATTCACATCCATCTATCCATCCATCCATCCATCCATCCATCCATCCATCCATCCATCCATCCATCCATCCATCCATCCATCCATCCATCCATCCATCCATCCATCCATCGTTTATTCACATCCATCCATCTGTCCATTTATCCGTCAATCCAAAAATGTCTACCTTGTCTACTAAAATGTCTACTTCCAACCATCCATCCGTCCGTTCTTCCGTTCTTCCAAACATCCGTCCGTCCGTCCATCCGTCCATCCATCCATCCATCCATCCATCCATCCATCCATCCATCCATTGTTTATTCACATCCATCCATCCGTCCATTCATTGTTTATTCACATCCATCCCTCCATCCATCTATCTATTCATTGTTAATTCATATTGATCCATCCATCCATCCATCCATTGTTTATTCCCATCCATCCATCCATCCATCCATCCATCCATCCATCCATCCATCCATCCATCCATCCATCCATCCATCCATCCATCCATCCATCCATCCATCCATCCATCCATCCATCCATCCATCCATCCATCCATCCATCCATCCATCCATCCATCCAAAAATGTCTACTTCCAACCATCCATCCATCCAAAAATGTCTACTTCCAACCATCCATCAGTCTGTCCTTCCAACCATATGTCCATCCATCCATTCATCCATCTATTGTTTATTCATGGACGTCCATCCTTCCGTCCGTCCATCCATCCGTCCGTCTGTCCGTTCATGCATCCATCCATGTCTACTTTGTTAAACAGAACAGTTGAATCAAAAGTAAACAGAGCTGAGATCAAGGTCCTAAAGTAAATAAACTGAAAACACCCATTAAAATGCTGGCTTTCACACAATGCCTTCATGTTGTCCCAACACAAATCAATTAAGTTAACTTAATCATTTTTCCAAATGTAAGTGGATTGAACATAAAATGTTTAAGTTGTCCCCAAAAACCTAAGATTTGTGTTGCTTCAACTTATTTTAAAGTTTTTTCAAGTAGTTTGAACAAGAAGCAAAATTCAGTTTTTGAGTGTATTTCTTATTGATTTTATTGCTCAGTCATTTACTGTGTTCTTTATGTACAGTTGGTGTATATGTGGGGTTTGTTGTCTAATAATTTATTGTATCATTTATTTGTAATGTATAATGGTGGAAAGCGAGTTTCCCCTCACACGGATCAATAAAGTTTTCTTATCTAAATCTAATGTCAGATGAGATCAATGTTTGTAGTTCACGTGGGAAAAAAATGTGGACGTGCATTAAAACCCAGTTTCAAAGTGTCTTTCAGGCTGTTGTTGGGTAAATCTTTTGTTTTTAAAAAGAGGTGTCGTGCAAATGCCCTTTGAAAAGAAAAAACGGGGCTGGCACAACAAACGTTTGTGGTTCAGTCTCAAAGCAAATGGAATGTTAATGAGATCAAACTCTAGTTTAGCAAGACATCGAAGACACATTCTGTCAAAGTTACTTGGGGTCAATAAAATCTGGAAAACAGGCAAGACAAAAGAACAAGTCACAAACCAGTTTTTGAAAGGACTGCAGACTCGGGGGATTTCTATTGCTTTGTTATTTCTTTTGAAATTAGGTGGAATTCTCGGTAATATTTATTTATTTATTTATTTATTTATTTATTTATTTAATGCATTTTTATTTATGCCTTTATTGACATTTTATTATTAATTTATTTGCCATTTATTTATTTATTTTTATATTTATTCATTTATTTATTTAATACATTTTTATTTATGCATTTATTTATTCAATTTTATTTATTGATTTATTTTATTTAATCATTTATTCATTTAATAAATTTTTTATTATGCATTTATTTATTTAATTCATTAATTTATTTAAATTGTATTTATTTATTCGATTTTGTTTTTATTTATTTAATACATTTATATTTATGCATTTATTTATTGACATTTTATTTATTATTAATTTATGTTATTTATTTATTTATTTTATTCTTTTTTGTATTTATTCATTTACTTATTTAAAAAATATTTATGCATTTATTTATTGACATTTTATTTATTTGTTTATATATTAATTTATTTTTTATTTTGTATTTATTCATTTGTTTAATACATTATTTATTAATTTATTTATTGACATTTTATTTTTTATTTATTAATTTATGTTATTCTTTAATTCAATTGTATATCTATTTATTTAATAATTAATGTTTTATTTATTTATTTACATATTGGCCTCAGATTTTTTTTACTAAAATTAAATACAAATACACAATCATTTAAATGTTTGCGGTGGGTATAATTTCTAAAAAAAAATGTTAAAAAGTCTCTTATTATCACCAAAGATGCATTTATTTAATCAAAAATTTCATAAAGTTAAATATTATTATAATTATTTAGAAAAAAAACTGTTTACTAAAAAATATCTATTTCAGTTAAGCAGAGCAGAATTTTCAGCATCATTGATCTCGTCTTCACTGTCTGGTGAATCTTCAGTAACTATGCTAATATGATGATTTAATGATGATTAGCAATGTTGAAAACCATTTAAAAAAAAATTGAAGATACAAGAATGGAACATTTATCTGAAATTGACTTATTTTGGTAACATTATAAATGTCTTCTGTCAATTTTGATCCATTTTATGTGTTATCCATATAAAATATGGATAGGCTTCATATTGATTTCTCTGACTCTGGACTAATTTTGGAAGCAGTTTGGATGCTATATTTATTAGTTATTAGTTATTCATCCATTTATGCTAGCAGCTATAGGCATGAGTATAACTACGTATTGACTGTTTTTTTTTTTTTTTTTTTTTTTTTTTTTAAGCAAAAAAATATACGTGTAAGTGCAAATTGTTTTCTGATTTATCCGCTAAATATAAATACAAATATACAATCATTCAGATGTTTTGGGCTGGATACAATGGTGTAAAGTAACAAATGACAAATACTCAAATGACTGTAATTGATATTATTTGTAATTGATTTTTTCCGTCAGGAATTTAGTAAATAGTTTTAAAAATCTGTACTTTTACCTTCCCTTGAGTACATTTTTAGTGCAGTATTAGTACTTTTACTCCACTACTTTCCTTTAACCTGCAATCACTACTTTATTTTTTTCTCGTCTATGAGGATTGGCTGAGTAGAAAATCAGTCCTGTACAAATCAAATCGCACATAGAAACTAAATGGCATCATACTGAACTACCTCAACATATAGGTGCTTTATAAATGCAGCAAACCGCTTGGAAGCATTAAAAGTGTCCAGGAAGATATCAGAACTCTTTATACGAAATGATAGAGAGACTGTTTAGATGCATGCCACTGATGAGAAGATGACCGATGCCTGCTGTATAATGACTGAAATCAACAAATGGACTTAACAAATAATCACTAAATGCGCTACAGAATGTTACGTTTACACATCCCTGCACAAATTGCATGTAAACGCATCAGCCATTCACAGCATAATACTTACTACTCACTACTTTTGAGTACTTTTAAAATGTTTACTCATGCTTTGAGTAACATTCACAGCAGATACTTTTACTCTTGCTTGCACTACATTTTTAGGCAAGTAATGGTACTTTTACTTGAGTATGATTTTTCAGTACTCTTTCCACCATTCGTGGATACAATTTCTATAAAAAAAAGTCACCAAAAATGCATTTATTTGATCAAATATTCATTATTACAGTTTAAAAACAACAATTATAAAATTAAAGCTGCAAGCAGCGATAAAAGGGACCTCGCACTCGGGCTCACCGCCACCCGGTGGCCTTAGGGTGACAGAGAATAATGGACAACAATATTTTAAGCTGATACATATAAAGAATTGTGAGAAAATCACAGATTTATGTCAAACTTCCTTCTGTCAGCAGGTGGCGCTATGACTTTGACTCAATATTGGCATGTAGATGTCTTTAGGAGAGGAATCTCATCGAACCTTTGAATTTTCAGGCAGATCTGACATTGTGTGGCTGAGTTATAAGTAATTCCTTCGGAATGGACATGCCCTTCGACAAAAACTCTAGATCTTTGCAATTTAGCATCACAAAGACCTTTGGATTATACTGGCAAAACTTAGATGCGATCTGATAAAATTTCTAGGAAGAGTTTGTTACACTGTAAAACATGCCATTTCCTGTTGCCTGCAGGTGGCGCTATAACTGTAACTGGATATTGGCATGTAAACATGTTCAGGTCACGACTCCTATCAAACATGTGGATTTTGAAGCAGATCAGACCATGCATGCCTGAGTTATAACAACTTCCTCTTTTGTGGCGATGCATCAAAGTTTGAGAGGCCGCCACGGAACCTTCAACGAAAACTCTAGATCTTCGCAACTTAACATCGCCAAGGCCTTTAGATGACCATAACCCATTTTGGTGTTGATCTGATAAAATCCCCAGGAGGAGTTTGTTAAAGTACAATGCCTGGAAATGGCAAAAACTGCACTTTTTCAGCAGAGGAAGTTAAAAATATCTGACTTCCTGTTGGGTTTGAGGTTTCGCTCCAAGATACTTTTTTGTAGGTATTGGCGTGTTTGATGTGTGTGCCAATTTTTGTACACGTGCGTGAAATGTAGCTCGGGGGCCAGTCCATCAAATATGCATAGGTGCGTGAGTGT
>LR812521.1:11702632-11707558 GCA_903798195.1 Danio kyathit | reverse complement strand
TTCATAATAGTAGTGCTGTTTATATATCAAAATGATTTTTTATTAGTAATATGCTTTGCTAAATTTATACAACAGATTTTCTCGGCAATTAGATATTATTGAGCTCTTCAATTTGCACATCTTGACCAAATATTGTCCTGACAAACCATACATCAATGGAAAGCTTATTTATTCAGGTGATGTATAAATCTCATTAAAAAATTAAACTTATTCTTTTTTAACTCAGCTAACAAATGACATTTTTTATTGAATGTAGTATGTGTTACTTTAACCCGTGTAATCCAAATGCATGAATATTTCATACAAGAAATCCTAATACAAAAAAAATACATACAAATTATTTGTTCAAAATACATGGGTAATTATGCATGTTCTTCATTGGTAAATATATATTTTTTAAATTATATTATTTAAAAAATACTACTACTACTATTATTATTATTATTATTATTATTTGCATTATTATTTAGATTATTATGGAGTCATTTTTGCCTTCAAACCAGAGCTACCAGCAGTAGCCTTGCTAACCAGCCAAACCTTGACCTCCGATCTCCTTCAGGATGTGTGTGTATGTGTTTCTAATCCCGTGATAATGATATTTCCACTGGCTGATGTGTGTGTGTGTTGTGTTGTGCAGGATGAAACTGTTTTCCTCACTGATCTGAACTATTGGAAATCAATAGCTGTGGAATCAGTCAATCAGAGTCCATTATACAGCCGGATACTTCTGTTTACGTTTTCCCTCTCTCTCTCTCCTTCAGGGGGTCAGAGGTCAGCGGTGTGTGTGTGTGTATACAGGATGAAGGGTGAGAGGTGAACGAGGGGTGAAGGAGCAGTTTATTTCTGGATGTGCTCAGGTGAAGTCCATAGAGAGGAAAGCAGGTAAGAATCGATCTGTTTACACAGGGGTCAGGAGTGAAGAAAGACCTCCACACACACACACGCACAATATAACACTGAGACGTGAAGGTCAGACCACAACACACACTTACATCCTCACACCTGCAGCCAATGACATCATTTCCTGACATAAATACGTACGTTTAGACATTACTTGCACTCAAAAAGTGACTTTTGTTGTTTGTTTAAACTACATATTTAAATTAAGTTGAATCAACACAATTCTTAAGCTTCTTTAGGAGAACTTTGTTGTTTTATGTTCAATCCGCTTACAATTGTAAAAACAAGTTACCTATTGCTTAATCGATAACTTAATCGACTTACAAGTTACTTAATCGATTTGACTTTTGCTCCTTACAATGAGCTGAAACAACACAATTTTTAAGGTTTTTTTTGGGACAACTTGATTGTTTTATGTTCAATCTACCTAAATTTGTAAAAACTATTAGGTTAACTTAATCGATTTGTGTTGAGACAACATGAAGGAATCATGTGGAACCATGCTTTTTTTTTTTACAGTGTTCAGTGTATCAGTTCTTATCAAATGCTGGGTTGTTTGTTGGATTACAAAAGCGCAATTTAAATCAATTAAAAAAATTAAACCAATTTTGGGGTTGTTCATATTTGACCAAAAATTGAGTTATATAAATTCAGCTTTTTTTAGAGGGCGATGGACTAAGTGATGGTGTATTTTTGTGTTGGTTTTCAGAAGAAATATTTAATAATTCTTCTCTCAAATCAAGACACTTATACATAAGAAACAAAATAATAATAATAATAATAATAATAATAATAAATAAAAATAAAAACACTTTCATTCTTAATTTCTTAATCTTTAGAATAATGAATGAATAGATTGATGGATTGATTGACAGATAGAGATAAAATTACAGATAGATAGATGATTCTATACAAAAAGATAGAATGATGAATAGATGGATGGATGGATGGATGGATGGATGGATGGATGGATGGAAGAATAATGGATGGATGGATGAATGGACAGATAGAGATAAAATGATAGATAGATAGATAGATAGATAGATAGATAGATAGATAGATAGATAGATAGATAGATAGATAGATAGATAGATAGATAGATAGATAGATAGATAGATAGATAGAAGAATAATGGATGGATGGACAGATAGACATCAAATTATAGATAGATAGATAGATAGATAGATAGATAGATAGATAGATAGATAGATAGATAGATAGATAGATAGATAGATAGATAGATAGATAGATAGATAGATAGATAGATAGATAGATAGAAGAATAATGGATGGATGGATGGGTGGATGGATGGATGGATGGATGGATGGACAGATAGACATCAAATGATAGATAGATAGATAGATAGATAGATAGATAGATAGATAGATAGATAGATAGATAGATAGATAGATGGATGGATGGATGGATGGATGGATGGATGGATGGATGGATGGACGGACGGACGGACGGACGGACAGATAGATAGAAAGAAAAGAAAAAAGTAACACTTCAGTCTTAATTTCTTAATCCTTGCTTCTACAGGAAATGTATCTTGATTTAATAATGTTTGAAATATAGGGAGTGTATATATCGCCCACGCAAATGATCTGCCAGCTAATTTTTGTCATACATTGGCTTTAGGGGATCATACAGTTCAGAGAATAAGCTTGTAGATAAAGCAAAATGGTGGAACAAATTAAGTCTAAAGAACAAACCACTAACATAACTTGCATAGTTAACCAAATTAACCTAGTGAAGACGATATCTTACAAATTCACTGATAAAATATGCTGTACTATCATCATGGCAAAGACAAAATAAATTAGTTATTAGGAAGTGGTTATTAAAACTATTGTGGTCTTTTCTGTTAAACATCACTTGGGAATTGTTTAAAAAAGTAGAGATGTACAAGTTGAGATGACTAGAAAAGTTAATTTGATTACAGTGCACATATTTAAAGGCAAAGTATGGTAGGCCATGTGATATTCTGCAATAACAGCACTCGTACACCCTCTTAACTCATGTGTATTACTCCACCCACATAGAGTGCCAAGCAGAGGAATAAACTCAATACAGATTGACAAATATTGCAGCTGTTGGACAATATAATGTACTTTGAGTTTTTTTTTTTAGTCGAGAATAGTTGTTTGGACTGCAACTATGCAGTTTATTTAAAGGGATAGTGCCTATTTTAAAATATTTCTAATTTCAGAGATTCAGCGTGTCGGTCGCCATTAGCCTGTCATTGAGCAGAGCAAAGAAATTTGGTGAAAAAGAAGATGGTGAAAAATTTTCAGAGTAAATTTCAAACTACAGCTGAGCAAATCATAAAATAAGTGACATTCTTAGTCGATCTCTCACTTGTATTTTGTAGTGCTGTAATTATACCATAGTAATCTGGTAGTGTTTGCTTTGCTTTGGCTTTTAATTATTGTGATATCCCAATTACAACAGAGAAATACCAGGAAATCTCTGTAGACTGATGGCATTTCATGCCGTTCAGCCATATAATCTTAAAATGTGAGCAAAATCACCTGTTTTGTCTTCACTTTAGACATTACGCTAGAGAATCATTCAAATACTAGCTCTAAGGTGACGTTGGTGAAGCAGGAGCGGTTTCTGCTGTTCTGCCCAGCTGCAGATGTGAATGAACGGCGGAAGAAAGTAGTTCCTCTTACAAATGTTTTTTATGAGTCTGTGTTTGATTTTCTTTTTTATATACACTATTATGTCGTCGAACTGTTGTATAAATGCATTATCCCACTCGTAGCAGTGTAAAAATGGCTGTATATTAGGTTAGATTAGAATCAACTTTATTGTCATCACACATGTACAAGAACAAGGCAACGAAATGCAGTTTAGGTCTAACCAGGAGTGCAATAGCAGCAAGTGCAGGATACAGGTATAAGTTATAAAGTGCAGTTATAGAAAAACTATGGTGATATTTACAAATGGATGTACTATGAACATTATATACAGGTTGTATTAGCTATGAACAGAGATTTACAATAGATGGATATATGTACAAGTTGCTATTAATAATAAGTGTGCAGACAGATAAACATAATTACAAATGTATATGTAAAGTGGGTGTGTACATAATTACAAATGTACAGGTGCTGTGGGTATGTACACTTCAAATAAATGAATCAGTGCAATGAATATGTGCAATTTTTAAATGTGCAAATGTTAAATAGTGCAGTGATTATGAGGAGTATAAGTTATGAGGAGAGTGGGGGTGTATCAGGGGGGCAAAGAGTCAGTGGGGGGCAGAGTTCAAAAGGGAGACAGCTCTGGGGAAAAAGCTGTTCCTTAGTCTGCTGGTTTTTGTCCGGGGGAGCTTGAAGCGCCTGCCAGAAGGCAGGAGAGAAAACAGTCTGTGAGCAGGGTGAGAGGAATCCTTAAGAATACTGCATGCTCGGCGCAGACAGTGTTTTTTCTGGATGTCCTCTATGGTTGGCAGTGTGGTCCCTGTGATGCGTTGGGCAGTTTTCACCACCCGCTGCAGTGCCTTACGCTCCGCAACAGAGCAGCTTCCATACCAGACTGTTACGAAGTTGGTCAGGATGCTTTCTATTGTACAGCGGTAGAAGTTCACCAAGACGGCTGATGACAGCTGGTTCTTCTTAAGTTGCCTTAAGAAAAATAGGCGCTGGTGAGCCTTCTTGACCAGGCTGGAGGTGTTGGTGGTTCAGGAAAGGTCCTTTGAGATGTGGGTCCCCAGGAACTTAAAGGATGAGACAGGCTCAACGGCCATCCCATTGATGTGGATGGGACCATGTGAGCCTGTTCGTCCCTTCCTGAAGTCCACAATATCAGCATTTAGCCAACACAGGCCTCCCAGCAGTGCCGATATACAAACATATCGCACTGCTACTCATGTGACAATGCATTTTATAAACAATCAAAAATCAAATCCTTTTTTTTAAAAAGCTGGAAAAAATGATGGCTTTGGGCAGTATAGAATCACCCATATGACATGAAGTATTTGTGTTGACTTACGTATATTTGTCATGCCATCAGCTC
>LR812521.1:11660132-11700132 GCA_903798195.1 Danio kyathit | reverse complement strand
GCTTTGCCTTTACATGACCTTCAGTCCTGCTGCGCTTTCAGAAGAGCCTTCATCTCACTCTAAAACACTGAAGCTGAAACTCTACATTTATTGTGCACTTCTTTTAAGGAGGATTAAAGGCACAGTATGTAATTTTGGCCACTAGAGGGCACATATTTATAACAAACAAAGGCGTAGTTTGATAAGGCTGTGACTGACTGTGCAATCAGGGGAGTTGTAGTCTTTATTACAGCCTACAGGACTCCTATAGAAATCTGTTTGAACATTGTTTCAAACATTTGGGATAGTGCAAGTATATAAGTTAGCAAAAATGTATCACTTCTCTAGTGATTTTTGGATACTTTGCTACAAAAACCTTACATATGGTGCCTTTAGGCAATAAGGATTTTGTGTGTGTGTGTGTGTGTGTGTGTGTGTGTGTGTGTGTGTGTGTGTGTGTGTGTGTGTGTGTGTGTGTGTGTGTGTGTGAATTGGATAAATTGTTCCAAACTGTTCAATGAGAACAAGTTGTTTTATTTCAGGTATAACTGCACTCCAAAAAATTGCTGGAATATTGTAACACAATGTTGGGTCAAATATGGAGAAACACAGCCATTGGGGTAAAAATTATAATTGGAAATTACCATAATATTGGGTTTAGAGTGTGATAAATATTCATTCATTCATTCATTCATTCATTCATTTTCTTGTCGGCTTTGTCCCTTGCGGGGTCGCCACAGCGGAATGAACCGCCAACTTATCCAGCACCATTTTACGCAGCGGATGCCCTTCCAGCCGCAACCCATCTCTGGGAACTTCCACACACACATTCACACTCATACACTACGGACAATTTAGCTTACCCAATTCACCTGTACTGCATGTCTTTGGACTGTGGGGGAAACCGGAGCACCCGGAGGAAACCCACGCAAACCCAGGGAGAACATGCAAACTCCACACAGAAACGCCAACTGACCCAGCCCAGCCGAGGTTCGAACCTGCGACCCAGCGACGTTCTTGCTGTGAGGCAACAGCACTACCTACTGCGCCACTGGGTTGCCCTATTCATTCATTCATTCATTCATTCATTCATTTATTCATTTTCTTCTTCTTTTCCAGGGCCGGGTCGCGGGGGCAGCAGTCTCAGGAGAGAACCCAGACTTCCCTCCCCAGACACTTCCTCCAGCTCCTCCAGGGGGATCCCAAGGCATTCCCAGGCCAGCCGAGAGACATAGGGCTTACTCACACTATGCTATCCGAACCGTGCCCAAGCCCGTTTCCCGGATCGTTTGAGAAGTGTGAGTGCTCTGAATCGGGCTCAGGCACGGTACACTTGGGCGGCCCTGGCTCGGTTGGAAGAGGTGGGCCAGAGCGCGGTTCACTTGGGCTCAGGCACGGTACGCTTACAGTGTGAGTGCAAGCGTGCCTAAGCTCGAAACTGAAAGTGAGACGTGACTTTTAAGGGACTGTTTCATATGGATTAATTAATCATTAATCACCTTCAGCAAACCTCCTAATTCCTGCAGCACGAGGACTTTATGATTGTTTATGAGCGTCAAAAGTGGCTGATCTGTTCAGGGAAATATTTGACTGTGTGTCTCCGCATATCAAACGACTTAAACGATATAACTAAAGAAATCTCCACTGTGCTGAGCAAGAGCGCTTCTCTTCCTAAACTGAACAGCGCGTCATCGATGACGTAACCGTGCCCAGGCCCGAATGTAATGTGAGTGCGGGCCGTCGGGGGAGACGGGAGGGGGGACAAGCGTGCTTTGGCCCGGTTCAAGGCAACTGTACATAGTGTGAGTATGCCCATAGTCCTTCCAGCGTGTCCTGGGTCTTCCCTGAGGCCTCCTCTCGGGGGAACATGCCTGGAACACCTCCCTAAGTAGGCGTCCAGGAGGCATCTGAAACAGATGCCCGAGCCACCTCAGCTGACTTCTCTCAATGTGGAGGAGCAGCGGCTCTACTCCGAGCTCCTCCCGGGTGACAGAGCTCCTCACCCTGTCTATAAGGGTGCGCCCTGCCACCCTGCAAAGGAAACCCATTTTGGCTGCTTGTATCAGAGATCTTGTCCTTTCGGTCATGACCCAAAGCTCATGACCATAGGTGAGAGTAGGAACGTAGATTGACCGGTAAATCGAAAGCTTCGCCTCTCGGCTCAGCTCTTTCTTTACCACAACGGACCGATACATCGACCGCATTACTGCTGCCGCTGCACCAATCCTCCTGTCAATCTCACGTTCCATCCTTCCCTCACTCATAAACAAAATCCCAAGATACTTGAAATCCTCCACCTTGGGTAAGGAATTTCCTCCAACCTGAAGATGGCAAACCACCTTTTTCCGGTGGAGCACCATGGCCTCAGACTTGGAGGTGCTGATTCTCATCCCAGCCACATCACACTCAGCAGCAAACGGCTGCAGTGCATGCTGAAGGTCCATGTCTGATGAAGCCAACAGAACAACATCATCTGCGAATAACAAAGATGAAACCCTGTGCTCCTTAATCCGGACCCCCTCCGGCCCATGGCTGTGCATAGAAATTCTGTCCATAAAAATTATAAACAGAATTGGTGACAAAGGGCAGCCCTGCCGGAGTCCAACATGCACTGGAAACAAGTCTGACTTATTGCTGGCAATGCAAACCAGAGTCATAAATGTTGAAATAAATTAATGCTATATAATGCTGATATTAATATTAGTATTAATATTACACTGTAAAACCCAACAGTCAACGTTATCAAATGAAATGAGTATATTCATTCATTCATTTTCTTGTCGGCTTTGTCCCTTGCGGGGTCGCCACAGCGGAATGAACCGCCAACTTATCCAGCACGATTTTACGCAGCGGATGCCCTTCCAGCCGCAACCCATCTCTGGGAACTTCCACACACACACATTCACACTCATACACTATGGACAATTTAGCTTACCCAATTCACCTGTACTGCATGTCTTTGGACTGTGGGGGAAACCGGAGCACCCGGAGGAAACCCACGCAAACGCAGGGAGAACATGCAAACTCCACACAGAAACGCCAACTGACCCAGCCCAGCCGAGGTTCGAACCTGCGACCCAGCGACGTTCTTGCTGTGAGGCAACAGCACTACCTACTGCGCCACTGCGTGGCCGAAATGAGTATAGTTAACGCAAAATTGACTGAAAGTTAATTCTACTTTCGATAAGAGTTTTGAACTCAGTGTTGAAGGTAATGAGTTAATTAAATACCTCATTACTTCAACTTAAATGGAGTAAGTTCACAGTACTCATATAGATTCGTTTTTTTAAATTAAATGGTTTGTAGCAATCGGTTTCCTCAAACAGTTTAAGTTGCCTTAACTTTTTGGGTTTTACTATGTTTAGATTGCTTCGTTTACTCAAATGGATTAAGTTCACAGTACTCTTTAGGATTAGTTTTTGAGCTTAATTGGTTTTTTGCAATCAGTTTCCTCAAACGGTTTGAGTTTCCTTAACTTTTTGGGTTTTACAGTGTAGTTGATATAAATGATACAAAAATAAAACACTTTTTTATTTTGTATAGTTTATATCAACTAATATTAATACTAATACGCTTAATACTAATATTAATATTAATGCATAACACTAATGAATTAACTTAGTGTAGCGAAATCAATATTGGTTGGAATAACCATGAAAATATTTGTTATATTTTAATAATTTCTCAGTTTCTGGAAAAAAAACTGATGCTGTACATGTCAATATATATATTTTCAAATTTTATTTATGCATATAATTATGTTAAAACAAATATGAATATCTTACTCAAACATACAGTATGTCTAATAAATCCAGTTAACCCTTGAGAAAAAATAGCAAAAATTATAAAAATAAAGACAAATTCCCAGCAAAAACCCATTGTCACTAAAATAACCCTACACTAGAAAATAGTTCTTATTTTCATTTAGTTCAACTAAAACAGACAAATATTACGATGTTCATAATGATCATAATCTAGCTACAATTTTAACTAAAATAATAATAAAAGATATAAAAGATTAATAATAAAAGCTTCAAACTGCTAATAAGAACTCCAATGATATCTCAGTAATACTTAAAGGGCCACGAAACCCCGTGTCTCAGCAGGGTGTTTTCACACCTCTGTTTTGAAAAAAGTCAGGAAAGTTGGGCGTGTCCAGCTCTGGGAGTGTGGGAGTGTCGGGGGAGGGAAAGAGGATACGATTTTGCATAGAAGGGAGTTAACATTTGGGCACGCGCTAAGATTGACAGGAAAAACAAACACACAGAGGCTGATTTGATACGGCGAATAAGAGAAAAAAATCCTCCGCATTTCTCTGTAACTTATGTACTCGGTAGGTAGCGTCAGAAAGCCGTGTGTGTATAGACTATCCTGTCACAAATTGCAGCGAAAATCCTGCACGACGGGAATAGTTTGTGTTTACATGTTTACACTCGAAGAGCAGCATTTAAACAAAGGGCAGTCCACTGCAAACACTTACCAAATCTATAGACAGACAATCAAACTGGAGCTGTGTCTTTTTATTAAAAGTAGACGAGCGGCAAATCAGGATTTCACCATTTCCAGATAAGAAAAAGCTCTCGGGTAAAAATGTTCCTTACAAACGCGTTTCTGTCACGTGCACTGTAATCCACACGTGAGTCCAGCTGCTCTCTCATAAAGGGAAAATGAAAACAAAACCTTCGTTGCAACACACTAATAACAGCTACGAATTTTGTCTTGAAATTCTTGTACTTTCACTTGTTTTGGCAACACAACGTGGCGTCTCTCTGCCGTCTGAACAGTGTAAACTGGTAAACAGTCTCCGGAGCTATCATGCATATTAATGAAGTTTCACGTCATACACAATAGAGCGCGCTGATTAGTTTGAAGCACGTCTTTCTCATGAATTAATACTGCACACTCAGATACGTCAGAACGTCCTCGAAAAGACAGACAGCCACTCTCCAGCTGGATTTACACCTAAGTATCTCATGGCCGTGACGTAGCTTCAAAAATTCGTTTCAAACCGGAAGAACGAATTTGCTCAAAATAACGCAAAAACAACTAATTTTCACTTTTTAGTGCAATATATGTGTCCTAATAGTGTTTATAGCAGCGTGGGACACATATATGACTGTCAACAGCTCAAAAAATGTGTTTTGGTGTTTCGTGACCCTTTAAACACATGCATCAGACTTTGTATAAAGGAAAAAAAGCCACAAGTTAAATATCAACATAATATGGCAAATTAATATCAACATAAATTTTCATTTGCAAAATTACATTTTACTGTAGTCAAATCATTAAAAAAACAAACAAAAAAAATAAATGAGCAGCATCTGGTTACTTTGACAGCATAAATCACAGTCCAACTTGATCATTTTGTGACTTTAGTACTAAAGTTTTTTTGTCCTAAGTTATTTCTTCCCTTTACTTTCACTCAATCTCTTCACATTTATTGCTCGCTGCTGTGAAATCCGCTGTGAGATTTGTGTGTGCATCAAGGTCTTGTATTGGTACCTCTTGTTTTCTGACTTTTTCCTCTCGGCTAAAGGTGAAATCCTCCTGCAGTCGTCTGAGGCTTTTCTTTGTGTCTCAAGGTTATAAAACTCTCACGCAGATGATGAGAGGTGCTGCGGGTTCAGGAGACGGAGGTCGGCGCTGACCAAAACATCTTTGGGTCACAACAAAAGCATTGCAGATTGAAGGACGTGTGGAGCTTTTCAAAGTAAATCACTGATTTTTTTTTCTACAGTATTTTACCAGTTTAGTTGGATTAAATATGCTTCCTAAAGCAAAGCAACACACAGGAAATTTAGAGGTGCTAATAGATATTAATATGAAATTGGTGCTCACTCCATAAAAAAAACTTGCTTCTTGTTTAAACTACTTATTTAAAATGAGTTGAAACAACACAATTCTTAATTTTTTGGTGGACAACTTAATTTTTTTATGTTCAATCCACTATAATTTGGTTAAAAAAAGATCAAAGTGAACTTAACTGTTTTGTTTAGGGACAACATGAAGGAACTGTGTGGATTTTTTTCAGTGTACATTAATGTTTATAATACGTTACTAATACTTGTATAAACTTACATAAATAACTTATTATGTTTATATAAATACTTTTTAATATTAATTAATACTATTTTTAATAATAAAAGTTTTCTGAAATGTTGGTTAATATAGAAATTAGGCATTATCTACACAACCTGACGAAAGTCTTGTCGTCGATCCAGCAAGAAATAATAACTTGACTTCTAGTTGATCATTTGGAAAAATGTGGCAGAAGGTAGAATTTGCAGATGAATCATCTGTTGACCTGCATCCCAATCATCACAAATACTGCAGAAGACCTACTGGAATCCGCATGGACACAAGGTTCTTACAGAAATCAGTCAAGTTTGGTGAAGGAAAAATCATGGTTTGGGGTTACATTCAGTATTGGGGCGTGCGAGAGATCTGCAGAGTGAATGGCAACATCAACAGCCTGAGGTATCAAGACATTTGTGCTGCCCATTACATTACAAACCACAGGAGAGGGCAAATTCTTCAGCAGGATAGCGCTCCTTCTCATACTTCAACCTCCACATCAAAGTTCCTGAACGCAAAGAAGATCAAGGTGCTCCAGGATTAGCCAGCCCAGTCACCAGACATGAACATTATTAAAGCATGTCTGGGGTAAGATGAAGGAGGAGGCATGAAGATGAACCCAAAGAATCTTGATGAACTCTGGGAGTCCTGCAAGAACGCTTTCTTTGCCATTCCAGATGACTTTATTAATAAGTTATTATTAAAACTTGGTAGGCGGCAAGACTTTTGTCAGGAAGTGTAAATAAAAAAAATAATTTTTAAATAGATTTCCAAAACAGACATTTAAGCACTAAGCCAATTTCGTTTATTATTATTATTATTTAATTTTTTTGACATTTTAGATTTTAAGGTTTATATTGAGAGGATTTGGATTTCTCCTTCTAATCAGACTTGATAAAAAGTTTGGTGTATGTAATCAGAATAGAGATAGAAACAAAACTAAGTTTCAGTACACTTTATGAGAGTACAGATAAGAATTAATCTTAACTTTGGCATTTGTCATAATATGGATGGTAATAAAACTGTAAAGTTTTTTTCTAGATAATCAGATATGGATATGAATTAGATTGTAAACCAGTGGCGCCTGGATCTGTGCTTACCTTGGAATAAAATCCTGGAGGCACCCCTGTTGTAAACTTTAGCGCATGTAATCAGAGCAGAAATATGATTAAAACTGCATGAGTGCCACTACAAACACCGTCAACATCTTGAAAAAAAAGTTTTTAAGATTTAAAATAACACGATAGATAGATAGATAGATAGATAGATAGATAGATACAGATAGATACAGATAGATAGATAGATAGATAGATAGATAGATAGATAGATAGATAGATAGATAGATCGATAGATCGATAGATAGATAGATAGATAGATAGATCGATCGATCGATCGATAGATCGATAGATAGATAGATAGATAGATAGATCGATCGATCGATAGATAGATAGATAGATAGATAGATAGATAGATAGATAGATAGATACAGATAGATAGAAAGATAAATGGACGGACGGATAGATAGATAGATAGATAGATAGATAGATAGATAGATAGATAGATAGATAGATAGATAGATAGATAGATTGTCCATGCGTCCATCCATCTATCTATCTATCTATCTATCTATCTATCTATCTGTCTGTCTGTCTGTCTGTCTTTCATAGATAGATAGATAGATAGATAGATAGATAGATGGACGGACGGACGGACGGACAGACAGACAGATAGAAAGATTGATACAGATAGACATATAGATACAGACAGATGCAGATAGACAGAAATTTACAGACAGACAGATGAATAGGTAGAACAAATATTTTTTTCGTAAAAACCATCAGAATATAGAATAAACTAGTTGTTTATTGTGTGCTACTGCTAGTGCTAAACTAATTTGTCAATATAAATATTAATATAAATCCATATCAATGTAAACAATATAGATTAAAATATAAAGAACAGTTTAGTATCATTAAGCAAATAACTAATCAATCACTATCAAGAAATCTAAACAATAGGAATATCGTGTTTAAATTCCACAGTTCACCAAAAAAAAAAAAAATCTGTCTTCATTTACTCACCCTTTACTTGTTTGAAACCTTTGTGAGTTTCTTCTGTTGAACACACAAAAAAAAGAGATTTTGAAAAATGTTGGAGGTCTGTGGCCATTTGCTTCCATAGTATTTGCTTTTTGTACTAGTTACAGGTGTTCAGCTTTCTGTAAAATACAGATTTTGTGTTCAACAGAAGAAACTCATAAAGGTTTAAAGCCACTTGAGGGCGAAAGTAAACAGTGAGTTGTTGTGTGAACTATCCCTTCAAACAGTTTATGCAACGTTTCCTAATGCTTCATTAATGCAAAAAAGTGTGCGTTGATGTTTGTTTTCTCAGTCACAGTAAAACACCGTGAATGTATGCAGTGAACTGGAAACGTGGCGACAAAACATCAGCAGTCTGACAACCAACCGCCGACGCGCATCAAAACTTTCCGAAAGAAAAAACAAAGAACAAGACACGTCTTTTCAAGCTGCGCCACATCAACACACTTGAGATCCAGCACTGACAGCCTGACTTTGAGCAGAGGTCACTTTTTAAAAGTTTTTCTGAGAGATTTCAGCAAAGCTCGCTTTTTCTGCCCCCCCAGAGGAAACCCCAGAGGCTGGCGGAGTGTCGGGGTGAGGATACGCCCCAGTGCTTTATATTAATGGTGACTTTGGAGCTCGTAACGCTGAATCTCAGGGTTACAGCCCCCCGGGCGCCCACTGAGTGGAATACCGAAAGAGAGATGGGAGCGCGCGCGAGATATCGAGGCGGTAAAAAATCCATTTCCCGCCACCGCCCGCCCTTGCTGGTCACCAGGGTCCCTCTCGCTCTCTCCCGCTCAAGGTGAACCGAGCACGGGGTCTGTCAGCGCTGACCCCCGTCACTAATGATTTCAAATGATGGTCTCACACTGGAAACAATAACGACATCACCTCTGTCTCTCTCTCTCCATCAGAGAGGGCACCTTTATTCATCGGCAGGTTGCCATGACGCCCGCTGGGAGAAAAAGCGCGCGCGCGGTGATCAAGGGCTCGAGCGGCCCGCGCCCGTGCAGAGGGCACCATTCATTAAACGCCGCGCTCTTCGTTATGGAGCTCCGTTATCACTTCCATGACATTAGCTGGAGGAACGTCCTGCCGATATATCCTGCAGCACTGGCGATTCGCTTTGAAAAATGGTTGCGTTTCATGTGGCTTTTAAAGTAAAGTTTCACTTTAGTGAAAGAGAGAAAGAGGGAACAGGACAACTTTGGGCTATTTCTGTTTATTTGTTGCTTTCTTTTGTAATAAAAAGCTAAATTATTCGGGGGAAAAAAATCTTATACTGTTTTTAATTAAGCATATCACGTTTAGGATCATTATGTAATGTTAAAGTCTGCTTCAAATCAAATTTGACAATGTTTATTCTGCTTGCTCACATTGTTATTCGTAAGGTAATTACTTAAAATTACTTAAGATCTTACTTAAATTAACTTAAAAAGTTAATCAACTGAAAAAAAAAATAGTTTGCTTTGGTAATCTTTAATGAAAGTCTGAGCATTCGCTTCCTTGTTTGGAGAAGTGGTCCATTGATGTCAACATCCATGGTTTCCACAGTGACCGCATATTAATACCCTCTCTTACTATTAGCTTGAGCTTTAGGGAATGATGCGCAAAAAAGCCCCGCCTCCTACTCAATATTTAGTTTCAGTTGGAAGTACATTAACATGGGTATCATGGTGGCGCAGTGAGTAGCACGATTGTCTCACAGCAAGAAGGTCGCTGGTTCGAGCCTCTGCTGGGTCAGTTGGCATTTCTGTGTGGAGTTTGCATGTTCACCCCGTGTTGGCGTGGGTTTCCTCCGGGTGCTCCGGTTTCCCCCACAAGTCCAAAGACATGCGGGACAGGTGAATTATGTAAGCTAAACTGTCCGTAGTGTATGTGTGTGAATGGGTGTTTCCCAGTGATGGATTGCAGCTGGAAGGGCATCCACTTCATAAAACATATGCTGGATAAGTTGGCGGTTCATTCCACTGTGGCGACCCCAGATTAATAAAGGGACTAGCCAAAAAGAAAATGAATGAATGAATACATTAACATACTGAAATAAATGTAACTTTCGGTTCACACAGACTTTAAATTAGTTTTTATATTTCATATAATATATAGGACCTGTACACATTGGGATGTGAGAAATATGGAGCTCTCTGTTATCACTTCCATGACATTAGCTGGAGGAATGTCCTGCCGATATTTCCGGCGATTCACTTTGGAAAATGGTTGCGTTTCATGTGGCTTTTAAAGTAAAGTTTCACTTTAGTGAAAGAGAGAGAGAGAGAGAGAGAGGGAACACCATATAACTTTAGGCTATTTATGTTTATTTGTTGGTTTATTTTGCGATTAAAAAAAACCTAAATTATTCGAAAAACATTTCATATACTGCTTTTAGTTAAGCACCCACATTATTGAGTTTTGGTTCATTTGTAATGTTAAAGTTTACTTTAGATAAAATGTTATAATGTTTATTTTGCTTATTCTTAAAGGGCCATGAAACCCCCCTGTCTCAGCAGGGTGTTTTCACATCTCTAGTTTGAAAAAAAGTCAGGAAAGTGGGCGTGTCCAGCTCCGTTTAGGTGGGAGTGTCAGGGGAGGGAAAGAGGGAAGGATTTGCAAATATGGGAGTTTCCGTTTGGGCATGCAGACGTAGGGGAGAAAGACAGTGACTGTGTTTACATGGACATCAGTAATCAAATTACTTGCCAAATTATTAATTTGTTGACTTTAACTGCAGTTTGGCACTTTCACTTTTTATTCAGGAACATTTCCTGCATGTTGCCAGTGACAAACGAGATCTTGAAACCGAGGAACTGGTGGAAGAGTTTTAATGCAATGTTTGATACCGCACGGCGAATGGGAGAAAAAAATTTCTCCGCATTTCTCGGTAACTTAGATGACTCGGTAGGTAGCGTCAGAAAGCTGTGTGTGTATAGACTATCCTGTCACAAAATGCGGCGAAAATCCTGCACGACGGCAATAATTTGATTAAGGTGTTTACATGTTTACATTCGGAGAGCAGCATTTACAGCGGATCTTTCAGTCTATAATATTGTACTATGATATTGCAGTGATATTAACATACTGTAAACTTAGTAACTAAATCATTATGTCTACGGTATGTCTTTAAAAACTGAAAGAGCACTGCTGACGAAACAAACTAACTTTGCCATCTGAATGAACAAAGAACTGATCGCACACTTACCAAATCTGTATAGACATGACAATCACTCTGGAACTGTGTCTTTTTTTTAAAAGGAGACGAGCAGCAACTCCGGATTTCATCATTTCCAGATGCCATTTGCTTCTGTGTTTGGAGTGGCGGTCCTTATGTTGATTTCAGCATTAAGGGTTTCCATTGCAACTGTATATTAATATCCCCTTTCTTACCATTAGTTTGCTATAAGGCAGGGGTGGGCAAACTCGGTCCTGGAGGGCCGGTGTCCTGCAGACTTTAGCTCCAACACTAATCAAACACACCTGAACATGCTAATCAGTGTCTTTGAGATCACTAGAAATCCGTAAGCAGGTGTGTTTGATTAGTGTTAGAGCTAAACTGTGCAGGACACCGGATCTCCAGGACCGAGTTTGCCCACCCCTGCTATAAGGTAATAATGCACAAAAAGAAAGCCCCGCCCCCCTACTCCTTATTCCGTGTCAGATGGAAGTACATGAACATACTGAAATAAAAGTTCACTTCCGGTTAATGCAGACTTTAAAATAAATTTTATAGTTCATATGATATATAGGACCTGCAAACATTGGCATATGAAAATAAGATGAGATCTGAGAAATATGCAGCTCTCCGTTATCACTTCCGTGACATTAGTTGGAGGAACGTCCTGGCGATATTTCCTGCTGCACCAGCGATTTGCTTTGAAAAATGGTTGCGTTTCAAGAAAGAGGGAGCAAGAGAGAGAACGCAATATAACTTTGGGCTATTTTTGTTAATTTGTTGGTTTCTTCTGTGATAAAAATATTAAATAGTTCGAAAAAAACAGTTCTTATACTGCTTTTAATTGAGCACCTACATTATCAATGCAATCTCACGGCAATTTGTAACTTTTTGATTTAGTGGCTAATTCGTATGAATTCGTATGATCTAATTTGTACAAATTAGTATGATTTGCTCATCAGTAGGCCCACACGGAATCTGCGCGCCCATTGTTAATTCTGTTTATTTACTTGAGTAAATGTGTGTAAATCTGAATTTATTCAGTTTTTAAATTACACATATTTCACATATTAAGGTTTTAGTTATGAGACTCCCAAAATAATTCCGTAGAAATCCGCAGATTTTTACCAAAATTCTCCGCAGAAATTGCAAAAAATGTCAGCAGATTCCGTCTGGCCCTACTCATCACCAAATGACAATTGGGGTTAGGGGTGGGGTTAGGTGCCATGCATCCTTTTTAAAATCGTACATTTTCGTACAACTGAACTCGTACGAATTAGCCACTAAACTGACAAAACGTAAAATACTTACGTTTCCTCGTGAGATCAGGCTGACATTATCAATTTTCAGATTAATTGTATGTAATGTTAAAGTCAGCTTCAAATCAAATTTTACAATGTTTTTTTTCTAAGTCACATTGTTGTTCTTAAGGTGAATAATTTAAACTGTGCAAGTTAATCAACTGAAAAAAAATTGTTGTGATAATCTTCAATAAAAGTTATTTGCATTTGCTTCGATATTTGTTTATTTATTGGTTTCTTTTGTCATAAAAAGTTAAATCATTCCAATAACTTTTCTTATATTATTTAATTCAACATCTACATTATTGGGTTTTGATCATGTAACGTTATTCATTCATTCATTTTCTTTTCAGCTTAGTCCTGTCTTTCGGATGAGACATTAAACCGAGGTCCTGACTCTCTGTGGTCATTAAAAATCCCATGTTGCTTCTCGTAAAGAGTAGGGGTGTAACCCCGGTGTCCTGGCCGAATTCCCTCCATCGGCCCTTAACCATCATGGCCTCCCAAACATCCCCATCCACTGAATCGGCTCGCTCATGGTCTCTCCACTCCATCTATAGCTGGTGTGTGGTGAGCGCACTGGCGCCGTTGTCCTGTGGCTGCCCTCACATCATCCAAGTGGATGCTGCACACTGGTGGTGGTGATTGTGAAGCGCTTTGGGTGTATGGCCATACACAATAAATGCACTACATAAATACACACATTACATTACATTTTATTAATCAGGGGTCACCACAGCGGAATAAACCGCCAACTTATCCAGCATATGTTTTACACAGCGATGCCCTTCCAGCTGGAGAGAACATGCAAACTCCACACAGAAATACCAACTGACCCAGCCAAGACCCGAACCAGCGAACTTCTTGCTGTGAGGTGACATCACTAACCACTGCGCCACCTCACTGCCCTATGTAATGTTGTATTTGTTTTTATATTTAAAGGTGCAGTATGTAAGTTTGACACCCAGTGGTTGAACTAGGTATTGCAGTCCTGAATCATAATAAAGGTACGCCGGGTTGCCAGTTTGAGTGATTTTAAACTGTGTTCTAAATAAAAGCAACGACACGCGATTGAGGGAATATTCTCCATATTAAAAGGAGTTTTGGTTCTAACCAACACCTCGAATTGATTTATTAGAAGCGGCTTCTATTTCTCACAGCTGAACAACAGAAACCTATGACAGATCACCTCAGGTAAGCCTCGTGTGCTTTATTCAGTGCTAAATGCTAACAATGCGAGTTTGAATGCATTTTACATGACGTGTATTACCATATACTGAAAGCAGAAAGTTCACTTCACCTTTAATGATGTTAAAGAGGGTTAACATGTATTAAATAGATTCTAAACCTTACCGTTTTGTGAGTGAGTGCATATTCTGTGCTTCTGAAAGGCTGTATTTAAATTTCTGCCGTGTTTTGTGGTGCAAACAGCCAAATGGCTCATCACTCATAACAATCTCGTCACAGCGTGTTGTTAGGACACGCGATGTAACCTGCTCACGTTCCTAATATTTATGTCATTTGCTAATTAACGTCATGTGGAACTGAATCTGTCTCATTTTGACATCTGATACTTTCCACTACACTGTAGCATTTCGCTCATGGACGCATGCTTTCAGAGTCTTTCTGAATGAATGAATGAATGAATGAATGAAATATGCTGTTTTCCAACAAGGCAACCCGGGGTGCTGAATTATAATTGGCTAAACTGGCATGTGCATGTGAAAATTACCTAAACAAAGACATCGTTCCGGCACGGAAAAAAACATTTTCAAAGCAGAATATCTGACTTCAGCATTGTTTGTCAGTTAAACAAGTATGTTCACTTGGGATGTTTCTTAAATATCTGCACACATATTATTGTATTTTTATGCTTTAGAAGAGTCAAAAACTTACATACAGCACCTTTAATATAATACATTTGAGATGTGAAAAAAGGTATATGAGATCTGATAAATATTTAATTATCACTTTAATGACATTAGTTCCTGCTGATATATTCTGCAGCACCGACTATTCATGCCAAATGTCAGCAGAAAAAAAAATATCGATATAAAAACTTGCTTATTTGAAATTTTTAACTGCTCTAAATTATGCACCTGTACAGAAAAAAAAGATTTGGATACATTTTATGTAATGTTATATGTATTTCTATATTGTATAATAATATATTTTGTATAATAATTAGCATTCTTCTAGTTCTTTGCCCAAATATTGGCGCAACCTCTGGCGCATGTGCATTGATTCACCTATTTCCGGCTGTGTTTGAGTCTATTTGCAACCAGTCTATTAGATGCAAACACTATTTGTGTTTGTATCTATTGCAAAATAATCATTGTGATTTGACTTTTAAACTGAATGCTGTAATCAAACCACAAACATGTAGAGCAGGGGTGGCCTAAACTCGGTCCTGGAAGACCGATGTCCTGCATAGTTTAGCTCCAACTTCAACACACCCGTGTGGAAGTTTCTAGTATACATAGAAAGAGCTTGATTAGCTGGTTCAGGTGTGTCTAATTAGGGTTGGAACTAAAATATGCAGGACACCGGCCCTCAGAACTGAGTATGGGCACCCTTGATCTAGTATGTTCGCGATCATTTACAAATGACTCTTTTAAACCAGCTTTTGTGAGTGAATCAAATACACACCTAGCAATCAGCGCAGTACTGTGAAATAAATAGTCATAACACAAATTGAATAGTACCGTAATCCGACCAATGAACCAATTATAGGCCTACTAAGATGAATTTGTGAGTGAATTCGATTCAAATCCACAGCGCGCATATCAATGCAATCCGACTCATGAACAAACGATTCTTTTGAATCAGGTCTCGTGATGAATCGTTTATTTAAAAAAAAAACGGTTATTGGCTCAGTCTGTTTGAACTCAGTGGACATCTGAACCAACAGAATCGGCTCGTTTTGTGGAGCCTTTGGAAAATATTTAACTTTACAAAATGAACATTATTTCATATTTGCAATCAACAACCGTAAGTTTTATGACAAGACGTGTCACGCTGTGGCTATTTGGTGCATTAATGGCCTTGGAAGCGCGCTGAGGTGAAACAACACCTGGACCATCATCAGAAAACCACGAAACCAAAGGCAAACAAGGTAATCTTTTACTTTGTCAATGTTGAATCGCTGTGCCAGTCTACTTATTTTTAACAGTATTTAAAGAGACCCATCAACCCGTGCTCACTTTGACATGTAATGTTTTATTCATTTATTTATTTACCTATTTAAGTTAGTATTACTTTTTGTGACGGGAGTGTGTTAGTAGTTGAGAGCTGGAGATGAGCAGTGTCTGTTTCTCGTTTCGTATCTGTCCTAAAAGTAGCACGTTTTAATATATCTGTTTATTAGGCCAAACTAAACATGAACACTTTAATGCGGGTTTCTGCTAAAGGACAACACAGAAAATTCATACATCTGAATTATATTAGTAGATTTGAAGTACAACGTGATGTGTGGAGAATATGGGTGGTGGGTTTTGGGGATTTTTTTCTACTCTTTACATGAATGTTGACATAGCTTAAAGGGATAGTTCACCCAAAATGAATATTCGGTCATAATTTACTTACCCTTTATTTGTTTCAAACCTATATTTGTTTATTTCTTCTGTATAGCACAAAAGAATATATTTTGAAGAATGATTTGACTTCTGTAGTATTTGTGTACATGCCGAAGTAAATGGTTACATGTTTTCAGCTTTCTTCAGAATATCTTCTTTTGTGTTAAAGAAACCGGAGAAAGAAACTCGTAAAGGTTTGGGATCACTCGAGGGTGAGAAATTAGTGACTTTCATTTTTAAGCTCTCTTTAAATTATCTCTTTAAATTATGTTTTCACGTCTCTGAATGACAGGGTGTCCGCGGGGTCTTAAAAAATATTAAAAGTTGATAAATCAATTATGAGAAAATTAAGGCCTTTAAAAGTTATTAAAAAGTCTTAATTGCATTTTTACAAGCTCTTAAATTTTGTTCAGGCTTTGTCCAACATGTTTGACTCCAAAAAAAGCATAATATATTTATTTTCCTCCTAATATTAACAATGACATGCTCTATCAACGCGATTGATTCGGGCCGGGGCATGTCTGGCCAAGCTCTTTCATCCGGGTGATGTCACGTAATTTGTGACAAACGCAAAAAGGTGATGTGACGCTCTCCACATGTAGCAAAACTATACAGTGAAACAGGGAAAATGTAAGTTTGCGTATTCCTGGTTGGAGAAAGACGAGTTTAAACAGTGGGTGAAGCCTACTCTGTTAAAATAGTTGGGTTAGAAATACCCCAACATATTGACTATCTATCTATCTATCTATCTATCTATCTATCTATCTATCTATCTATCTATCTATCTATCTATCTATCTATCTATCTATCTATCTATCTATCTATCTATCTATCTATCTATCTATACAGTGTGTGTGTATGTGTATATATATTTTTGCATTTTCTAGATTGACACATTTCTGTTGTGGTCTGCACTATTTGCAGTGTGGTTCTGTATTTGCATGTGTTGTGAGAATTTCTGTGTGTTGCTGTCAGACTGATGAAGATGTTTTCTCAATTTGTTTGTGTTTTCTGTATGAAGGTTTTTTTTTTTTTTTTTTTTTGCGCAGAGCATTTGCGCTCTCTCTCGTCCACCATACCTGTCTGTTTACTAGGCATGTTAATTGTTTAACAGCACTATACACTCACCAGCCACTTCAGTAGGTACACCTTACTAGTACTGGGTTGGACCCCTTTTGCCATCAGAACTGTCTTAATCCTTCGTGGCATAGATTCAACAAGGTACTGGAAATATTCCTCAGAGATTTTGGTCCATGTTGACATGATAGCAACACAGTTGCTGCAGATTTGTCGGATGCACATCCATGATTCGAATCTCCTGTTCCACCACATCCCATAGGTGCTCTATTGGACTGAAATCTGGTGACTGTGGAGGCCATTTGAGTACAGTGAACTCATTGTCATGTTTAAGAAACCAGTCTGAGATGATTCACGCTTTATGACATGGTGCGTTATCCTGCTGGAAGTAGCTATCAGAAGTAGGGGTGTAACGATACACTAAAGGCACGATTCGGTTCGGTTCACGGTTTTGGAGCCACGGTTCGGTTCGGTATCTGTTTGCTGTGGGGTTAGGGTTGATGTCATCTTAACAGCAATGCTAAGGAACAATAGATTCACTTAATAACAAGAACAACTAAACTTTTTCTTTATTAACTTTGCCATCACATTTAGTACAGTCAGGATACCAGAGTAAACAACAAAAATGAAATAAATACCTCCAATATAGACTAGTCAGAAAAAACAATTCTCTTTAGTGCAGCCATCTTAAGAAAGTAAACTCAAATTAAATAAATAACTGCAGTGTAGACTATAGTGAAAGATAAACAGGCTTGTCCTCTCTAAGAACATATGAAATCTTCAGTTAATTTCAGTTAAGACGAACACAGTTTCCATAATTATACTTAACTGATAAATGTCAATGGCTCTGCATACAATGACTTTATCTTGCTGGAGTCTATAGCCGCCTCACTCCACCCCAGGACGCGTTAATGTCGCAAAACGCACTAAATCGCACTTCAGCAGCGGTTATTTGAAAGCCCACATAAAGATCTGCACTTGAGCAAGTATATTTGAGGGCGTGCAAGAAGTTTTGCGCACGAACAGAGGAAATCGGCGCGCAAGCAAAGAGAATACACTGCAGTTTTGTCTGAAACTAATGTTACGGTTCTAGCTGGTTGTATTTTAGCCTCCCGTTCGCTCTCTCTCTCTCTCTCTCTCTCTCTCTCTCTCTCTCTCTCTCTCTCTCTCTCGGTGCCTGTCATTTCTGTATTTCCACCTTCACGACAGCTAATTGGTCAGGAGAATGATCTATCATTATTGGGCGACGTGGCGCGGGGATATAAAAAGCCCGTCAGGAAAAGCGGAGAAGAGCGCATGTTCCTTTGATCTCGTTTTTCGTGTATTTTGTCAACATGATTATGATTTTCGTTGTTTTTGCTTAACTTTCGTTTGGGCAAAATTATTTAGCATTACTTTTGCCCACTCTGAGATATTTTTGTGATTTTTGTACATTTTTGATTTGATTGATTTGTTTGTTAGTTTTTGGCTCCGCTATTGTTGGCTATTTCCCGTTACATTGAGCTATACCTCCTCAAGTTCACTCTTTTCTCAGAGTAAGGTGGATAGGGAAGATGTCTTATGACTTCCATTTTGCAAACACATAGAAAATGTATTGTTAAAGACATCAGGTAAGAGGTGAACGTCATATTTGTATTTATTTCATTCTACAGTTCAGTATAGGGAAGAATGCGGTGCACAACGCTGAAAACTGCAATGTCAATATATTGCCTGCGCGCCTATTCTCTCCGTCCATGCACAAAACTCCTGCGTGCCCCCATATATACTCCGCTCAAGTGAGCCTTAGTGTGTTTATGTAACATGTATGTCTCCAACCTTCATTAGAAATATTTATGAATGTCTCCAATAGACCCAAGCGGCATTAATGCTCCCTGTAAAGTGAAACGGCTATAAAGTCCAGCAAGACAACGTCATCTATACATTTTAAAGTATTATAAAGCATTATCTGTTATCTATAAAGTATAATTATGGAAACTGTGTTCATCTTAACTGAAAGCTGTCGTATTTGCCAGCCTCCCACGCTGCATGCACCTGTCAGTCAGTTACTGATGCGTGATGCGTAAACGCACTAAATCGCACTTCAGCTGCTTGTTTTTGAAAGCGCACTTGAGCAGAGTATACACGAGGGCACGCAAGAATCCCGTGCACCAACAGAGAAAATCGGCGCGCAAGCATCAGTCAGTGGCGGGGTGAATTTTGGTGTAGCGCCCTGCCATGGAAGAATGAATGTAGCGGAAACCATGCAGTAATCGAGTGATCGCGCACTCACATGACATGACATGCACTTGGAAAATACTAACTTTAGAATATAATATTTAGAACAAAACCTCATTACTAATACAATTTAATCAAATGTGATCAAATAAATATGTGCTTAAATTTGGTTTAATTAGTTAGAGACAAGTGACGTCAACCTCAACAATGGGCAGCAGGGGGCGTGAGAGTATCGCGGTACGCCACGAGAGTTTCGCGATTCGTATCGTGGTTGGTGTATCGCGATATTTCGGTTCGGTTCGAAGTATCGTTACACCCCTAATCAGAAGAGGGGTACATAAAGGGATGGACATGGTCAGCAACAATACTCAGGATGGCTGTGGCGTTGACATGATTCTCAATTGGTACTAATGGACCCAAAGTGTTCCATGAAAATATCCCCCACACCATTATACCACTACCACCAGCCTGAACCGTTGATACAAGGCAGAATGGATCCATGCTTTCATGTTGTTGATGCCAAATTCTGACCCTACCACCTGAATGTCGCAGCAGAAATCAAGACTCCTCAGACCAGGCAACGTTTCTCCAATCTTCTATTGTTCAATTTTGGTGAGCCTGTGCGGATTGTAGCCTCAGTTACCTGTTCTTAGCTGACAGGAGTTGCACCCGGTGTGGTCTTCTGCTGCTGTAGCCCATCTGCCTCAAGGTTGGACATGTTGTGTGTTCAGAGATGCTCTTCTGCAGACCTCAGTTGTAGCGAATGGCTATTTGAGTTACTGTTGCCTTTCTATCAGCTGGAACCAGTCTGGCCATTCTCCTCTGACCTCTGGCATCAACAAAGCATTTGCGCCCACAGAACTGGCTCACTGGATATTTTCTCTTTTTCGGACCATTCTCTGTAAACCCTAGAAAAGGTTGTGTGTGAAAATCCCAGTAGATCAGCAGTTTCTGAAATACTCAGACCAGCCCGTCTGGCACCAACAACCATGCCATGTTCAAAGTCACTTAAATCACCTTTCTTCCCCATTCTGATGCTCGGTTTGAACTGCAGCAGATCGTCTTGACCATGTCTACATGCCTAAATGCATCGAGTTTCTGCCATGTGATTGGTTTATTAGAAAATTGCGTTAACAAGCAGGGGGACAGGTGTACCTAATAAAGTGGCCGTTGAATGATGTACTATTAATACTTGCCATCTTCTCATTAAAAATAATAGAGTTAATTTTAATAGAAATGGGGAAACAAACAATACCTGTCACCAAAAAAGAAGACTAATGTATTTTCTCCATCTCATTTTTGGGTGTATATGACATTCCCGCCAGGTTTCTTGATAGTCGATTATGTGAAATATAATTCTGTCTGTCAGTCATTGCTGTTAGTCTGAGCTCTCTGTGCTGGCAGTGAATGGCTGCACATGACAATACATGAGCATGAAATTCATTTCACACCGCGCTCAGACGCCTGTGATGAGCGTAATGCGCATGTGAAGCACGTATGACTGTGGTGTTTCGCTCTGAAGAGAGCACAGATCACTGTAACTCTCCTGCTCTCAAAGCGCACCATTATGCCTGACAGATTCTATTACACGACTTGCAGTCCACAGATGAAGTTGTGCATGAGAGAGAGAGACTCACATCGACAGTCATTCTGCGCCTGTCAAGCTTTCAGTACACTGTGTATATACTGCATAGTATAGGGCTGCACAATATTAGTCAAAACTGACATTGCGATGTTAAACACCAATCCAATATTTTGTGATAATGAACATTAGAGGTGTGAACCTACACTGGTCTCACGGTTCGGATTATCATGCCATCGATTCGGTTCAATTCGAAATCTTGGTGCATCACAGTGCATTGACGATGCTTGCTATACGTAATTATATATTTTCTTCACAGCACAGCAATTCTTGTATTAAAATGTAGAAATATATTTATCTACTATTTGTAATACAATTTTGTCCTTTTAATACAAACAGTCAGATATATAAACTGTACCTTTAAACAACACGAGCATTTATACCAAATAAACATAAATATCCCGCTCGCTTTCTGAGCCTTGTCTACCAAATTCTCTTACACCCCTTTGATTGGTCACACGCTCAACAGAAAGGACTGCGATTGGCTCCTGCGCGCTGCGAGAGGGGGGGGGAGAGAGAGAGAGAGAGAGAGAGAGAGAGAGAGAGAGAGAGAGAGAGAGAGAGAGAGAGAGAGAGAGAGAGAGAGAGACGTTGCTAGGTGGTTGCTAGGGTGTTCTGAGTTGTTGCTAGGCAGTTGCTAAGGTGTTCTGAGTGGTTGGTAGGCGGTTGCTAAGGCATTGCTAGGTGGTTGCTAGGGTGTTTTGAGTGGTTGCTAAGGCGTTGTTAGGCAGTTGCTAAGATGTTCTGATTGGCTGCTAGGTGGTTGCTAAGATGTTCTAGGTCGTTGCTAAGGTGTTGCTAGGTGGTTGCTAGGGTGTTTTGTATGTTTGCTAGGCCGGGGCTAGGATCTTCTGAGTGGTTGATAGGGTGTTGCTGGGCAGTTGCTATGGTGTTCTGAATGGTTGCTAAGGCATTGCTAGGCAGTTGCTAAGGTGTTCTGAGTGGCTGCTAGGCGGTTGTTAAGGCGTTGCCAGGGTGTTCTAAGTCATTACTAAGGCGTTGCTAGACCATTGCTAAGGTGTTCTGGGTGATTGCTAGGCGGTTGCTAGGGTGTTCTAGATGGTTAAAAAGATGTTGCTAGGTGCTTGTTAAGGTGTTCTGAGTGGTTGCTAGGCAGCTGCTAACATAAATTACCATGTTTCTAGCATAAATTAGCATGTCGTTAGCATTGAGTATGATTTAGCATGTCACTAGCATGTTTCTAGTGTAAACTAGCATGCTGCTAGCATGAATTTAGTATGAATTAGCATGTTTGCTAGTATGATTAGTATGTTTGTTAGTATGTTTCCATTATGGATTAGTATATTGTTAGTATAAATTAGCATGTTGCTAGTATGTTTATGTATGAATTAGCATGTTGCTAGTATGATTAGTATGTTTCTGGTATGGAGTAGTATATTGTTAGTATGAATTGCAAGGTTTCCGCTACATTCATTCATCCGTGGCGGGCCGCCACGCCAAAATTCATCCCGCCACGGCTACATTACAACTTCTCATTAAACATTTAGTCGTGTTTTGTATAGCGGATTATAATCGCACTAAAACATATTAGAGGTAAACAGCGCAAACTTTTCTGTAACCGTAGTAGTGCTGTGCGCTATTTGTTCAACCCTTTAAGGTGACATGCTGGCTCTCTGACAGACTGACTGACAGGTGCGTGAGTCCAGCAAACACCGCGTAGCTTTCAGTTTAAGATGAACACAGTTTCCATAAGTATATTTTATTGATAAATGTCAATGGCTCTGCATACAATGACTTTATCTTGCTGGAGTTTCACTTTACTTCTGGACGCGTTAATGTCGGAAAACGCACAAAAACACACTAAATCGCGCTTCAGCAGCGCTTACTGGAGAGCGCACGAGAAGATCTGCACTTGAACGTGTAAATTTGAGTGCGTGCAAGAAGTTCTGTGCACGAAGAGGAAATCGGCGCGCAAGCAAAGAGATTCGCATGCTCGTATTACATGAATGCTATCTCGCCTTGCAATAATGCGTGTAATATTGGTCTTTGAAATAGTTGGCAGATCTGTGTAAAAAAAAAAGTCCTGCCGCCACTGCTGGAAAAAATGCTAGAGGAAACACTGAATTGGTATGTTGTTACTATGTCCAATGTAAAGTCAATGGCAGTTTAATTTTTATTTTACAATAGAAGTCTATGGGACAGTTGCTAGGGTGGCGTAAGTGGTTGCTAGGGTGTGGCTAGCAAGTTAAAAGGTCATCAGTGATTGGCAGATTGGTAGTCTGAGTTAAATGAGCGTAAACTTAAGTCTGTATGACAGTCTGGCGGAAAGTTATGTTTTTCTCAAGCCACCATAAATATGATATATTGAATAATATGATATATTATTTATATTTGATTTAATTATAATATATATATATATATTCAGATTATATAATTAATATTTTATTCTTTTTTTTTTTTTTTTTTTTTTTTTTTTTTTTTTTTTTACTACTACTATATTGTGTGCTGTTTTTTTTTTTTTTTATTATATATGCATGTTACTTTTTTATGTAAACTTTATAAATGCTTTGGCAATACATTTGTAAAATTTGTCATGCCAATAAAGCAACTATTGAATTGAATTGAGAGAGAGAGAGAGAGAGAGAGAGAGAGAGAGAGAAAGAAATGGAGTTAACTTTCATTCTCTCAGTCGCAGTGAAATAGGGGCTTTTGCTGTTCAGTGTCAGTGAAAAGCACCTAAGCCAGCACCTAAGCTTTTCACTCATCGTAGCACACGTGCTGCTGATGATGTGACAATAAAAGTGATTTGATTTGATTTGATTCAAAGACTGTCCAGCACAGACACACTCACACGCAGTGAAATTGAGCACAGTGTCTGCGTTTTTAAGTAGTTGGAGCTTTGTAAATACTCGCGCTCGCCTCCCTCGCCATAGTAAGCTAGCGTATATGAGATAAATGACGTCAGTACATAATAACCCGTTATGATTATTACTGAACCGATACCGAATTGTTTGCGTCTGCATCGCGGTGCACCGAAGAAACAATTAATTTTGACACCCCTAATGAACATGCACTATATTGTATCATGGGCGCTCCAAAATACATTATATAATTTATTTATTTTTTAACTTTTAGAGCATTTAAAAAATATTCAGATTGTGTTTAAATACCAAAAAAAAAGTGTCATGAAATGTTTTTTTTTTTTATAATTTATTTTCAGAATTTGGAAAAATGTGCAAAAAAAATTAAACATGATGCCTGGTGGTAATTTAATCTTTTAAAAAGAGCACTATAAAAGAAATATTGTTGCCCTTAAATTTAGTTGAATCAAATACATTTTTTCTAGTCATCTCAACTTGCATCAATCAAATGGACTGAAAATATTAAGTTAAACTTTGTAACCTGGAAATATTTTAGTTATATAAATGTTTTTTTTATTTGTTTTTTTTTTTCAAATTTAATTTTTAAGCTAAATTAAGTCTTGGTTTAATCAAACTATCTTTTCTTAGTTATCTCAACATGGAGCAAACAGACTGAAAATATTATGGTAAACTTTGTAACCTTCAAATATTTAGTTGAAACCTGATAAACTGAATTAACCTTTTTTGTCACATTTTTATGTTATATTTTACCTGTTTTTTTTTTTTTCTTTTTTTCTCAAGCTGAATCTTTTTTTAATTATCTGAACTCAGTTAAGTTTTTTTTTTTTTTTTTTTATTTATTCACTTTTTTAATTAAAACAATCTGCCAATGGATTAATATGACATAAGATTTCACTACCTGAAAAAAGTGTTGTTGTCTATCCAAGTTTTAGAAACAACAGATAATAACTTGACTTCTAGTTGATCATTTGGTATCAGAGTGGCTTATATGAAAGGCAAAGGCCTCTAGATTATGCTTTTAACAATATAAAATATGATCATGCCTTGATTTTAATGAATTAGGACAGTAAGGTCTGACTTTGCTTAGACATAAGTTAACTTTTGTTAACAAAAGTTAACACTTAACAGAAATAATGTACAGTATAGAATATAAAGTCATGGTGCAGTGGAAAAAGAATGAATACTGTGTATGACTGTGAATGAGTTTGTAGGTCTGCATCCCTACATCTCTGCAATGACTCAAATCACTTATTAATAAAGTCATCTGGAATGGTAAACAAAGCGTTCTTGCAGGACTCCCAGAGTTCATCACAATTCTTTATATTCATCTTCAATGCCTCCTCCTCCATCTTACCCCAGACATGCTCAATAATGTTTATGTTTGGTGACTGGGCTGGCCAATCCTGAAGCACCTTGACCTTCTTTGCTTTCAGGAACTTTAATGTGGAGGCTGAAGTATGAGAAGGAGCGCTATCCTGCTGAAGAATCCTGGGGTTGTAATGTAATGGGCAGCACAAATGTCTTGATACCTTAGGCTGTTGATGTTGCCATCCACTCTGCAGATCTCTCGCACGCCCCCATACTGAATGAAACCCCAAACCATGATTTTTCCTTCACCAAACTTGACTGATTTTTGTGAGAATCTTGGGTTCCTGCGGGTTCCAGTAGATCTTCTGCAGTATTTGTGATGATTGGGATGCAGTTCAACAGATGATTCATTGTAAAAATCGACCTTCTGCCACTTTTCCAAATGATCCACTAGAAGTCAAGTTATTATTTGTTGCTCTTACAACTGGGATCGATGATAAGACTTTTGTCAGGTAGTGTATTTTTCTTGTTTTAAGGAAAAAATTACTTCATTTTGAAATATTATTTCTTAAAACAAGACAATGTTTTGCTTGCTTGCTTCTTGATTTAAGATTTTTTTAAAATGTAGGAATAAGACAAAACTACATGTAGGTGAGAAGCTTTTTTTTTCCAGTGTAAAACTTTTAAAATATTTAGTTGAAACCTGAAAATAAGTTAAAGTAAAAATTTCTATATCATACCATATTTTTTACAGTGTTATAAGTAATAAGAAATGCACACAAAAAACTCCAGTATGTTTACTGTGTAAATGAATATTTTCACAAAAAAAAAGTTTAAATAAGCTGTAGGATTATTATAATTAAAAGTGTATTTTACTCTACGTTATTAAGCCGCTTATTCACACAGAATCACAAAAGAACATGCAGATTTCATTGATATTAATTCTCAGTCTTTTTATACAGTACAATGTAATAAAAATGCTGGGTTCCACACTCGAATTGTGCAAAGACAACATGAAGGAATTAAGTTAACTTATTAGTTTTTGCAAATTTTAATGTATTGAACATAAAACAATTAAATCAATAACTCAATAATTGTGGTGTTTCAGCTTATTTTAATTAAGTAGTTTGAACAAACAGCAAACTTTTTGTGTTTTATTCAAATCAATTTGCAATTCAAGTTAGATATGAATTTATTTCTGTGATTTCTCACTTTCTGTATATTTCTGTCAGTTCTCAGACCAATCTATTGTACGTTATTGTTTTTAAATGTTTTCAATGTTTTCTTGTGATTTGTAAAAAAAATTTTTAAAGCTGATTTAATAATCAAGCCTTCAAATGGTCTGCTGCTCAAAAAAGATCTTTATTCTCCGACTGCCTTACAGCAGCACCATAGATTCTGTTTTATGACCGAGTTTGCTATTCAAGTTACTTGCTGTATTTACTCCATTCTCAGACCACAGAAACCAGCGTTTGTTTGAAATCGTTCCTCCGCTGTGACTTGCTGCGGCTCTCAGAGAAAAAAATCTCCTGTTCGGTGCGGGAAACTTTAGCGTCCAGGTATTGTTTGAGCGGCGTTCCGACAGGTGCTGTTGAATATTCATCCGCTGAAAGGTTTTCCTGGCCGTAATCAAGCTCAATATGCTCTAGTGCTGCGTCTGTCAATCACAGACGCCCCAAATGAGCCGCGCCGCTCGACGGTCATGAAAATTCATAAAACGCCCAGACTCTTCCTCACCCCAATCCAGTGAAGGGCAGAGGGGATTTGTGTGTCTGTGTGTGTGTAGATTCTCCTGGTTTCCGAGAGGTCACGCTAGTATTTCCTCCAGGATTTGCTTTGCAGGTGTGGATCTTGATAAAGTCATGGCTAAACCTTCACTGTACAAATATGTTACTTAACAGTTGTAGGACTGTATTTTTTAGCATAAATTGCCTGTGTGCACTTTAAAAAATGTACGTTACTAAACACTTGCCTAGACTTGTGTTTTTCTGTTTATGTTCTAAACCAAATATTGTCTGCACTGGAAAAATTATTCATTGGATTTACTTTAATTTTGTTTAAGTTAAGTGGTTGCAAACATTTTATATGGGTTGAATTTAAACAACAACATAATTCAGTAGCGTTCAACTTAATTTGTTTAAATTCAACCAATATAAATTGTTTGCAACCACCTGGTAAAATAGTAAATCCTATATGTAAATTATGATTTAGAAACTGAATAATTTTCCAGTACTTTGTTATACTTTATTGCAACAATACTATATTACTAATTACAGTACATTACTAATACAGTACTAATTACAGTATTATATTATATAACAGTACTTATTTACAATATTTCCCTATATGAAGTGTTCAGATGCAAAAAAACTTCCAACACTCTTAAAAATGCAGAGTTGTCCCAACACAAATCAATAAAGTTAACTTGAAGGTGCTGTATGTAGGTTTTTGACTCTTCTAATGCATGAAAATACCATAATATTTCCAAATATTTAGGAACATGCTGAGTGAACATTCTTGTTTATCTGAAAAACAATGCTGAAGTCAGATGTTCTGCTTTGAAAATGTGTGTTACGTGCCGGAAAGTCTGTCTTTGTTTTGTCCCCTTAACCCGCCCAATACAAGTTTAGCCAATTATATTTCAGCACCCCGGGTTGCCTTGGTTGAAAACAGCATATTTTATTCATTCAGTCAGGAAGGCTCTCAAGGTGTGTATCCGCGACTGAAATGTGACCTCTGATGGACAGTAGCAGCCTCCGAAATGAGACGCAGATTCAGCCTTTCACATGAGGTGGTTATTAATTAGTAAATAATATAAATATTATGAACATAAACATTACGTGAACAGGTTACATTTTAACCCCGTGTCCTAAACAACACACTATGTGATGAAATATGCAGTGATAGGCAGTTTGGCTGTTTTCACCAGACGCAACATAACAGAAATTTACATAAAGCCGTTTAGAAGCACAGAATATACGTGCACTTACTGCACTCCAACAAAATTTTAAGGTTTATAAATTGAATTATTAATACATATTAAACCTCTTTAACATTATTATATGTAGATGCTGAATCACTGATATGTGTTGTCTTGCTCTGATCACAGTTCTAAAATTCAATTTTAAACGGTTTATTTTATTTTAGGTTGAACTATCTGCTGCTACTTTCAGTAGTATGGCAATAAATGTCATGTAAAATGACATTCAAACTCACATTAGCATTTAACACTGAAAAAAGCACATGAGGTGTACCTGAGGTGATCATTGTCATTTATCCTGTTGTTCACCTGTGAGAAATAGAAGCCGTTTTTAAAAGATACATTTCAGGTGTTGGTTTGGACAAAAAACCCTTTTAATATGGAAAATATTCCTTCTATTGCATGCAGTTGCTTTTATTCAGAACACAACTTAAATCAACCCTTAGGCTTGCTCCTGGTTTCGTCAATCTGGCCATCTGCGCTTGCATGCGTGTTGAACCAGGCCTGCATTACCTAGTTCAACCACTGGGTGTCAAATTTACATACTGCACCATTAACGAATTTAAGTGGATTGAGCATAAAATTATTAAGTTGTCTCAGAAAAAAAGCTCAAGCATTGTGTTTCAGCTCATTCTACATAGTTAGTTTGAACATGCAGCAATATCTTTTATTTATTATTTTTTTTTAAATGCAATTGCCATCTGAAGTTTTCGTCTTAAAGGGGTAGTTCACCCCAAAAATGAAAATTTACTCTGTATTTGCTCTCCCTCGAGTGGTTGTAAACCTTTGTGAGTTTCTTTCTTCTGATGAACACTAGATAATGTATTTTGAAGAATGCTGGAAACCTGTAACTATTAACTTTTATACCAGATAAAATAAATACTAGGGATGCTCAGATTGATTGGCTGGAGATCAGTATCGACCAATAATCACCTTTCATGGCTTGATCGGTACTCACTAACCTGGGGTGCGTTTCCGAAAACCATCGTTAGCCAACTAAGGTCGCAAGTTCCGTCGTTACAAACATAGTTTGTTGATTTGACGTTTCCCGAATCCATCGTTCCAACAAACATTCGCAAACTGCGTCGCAAACTTGTTCACTAGCAGCTACACCTCTGGAGTTGTAGTTGGAAACATAGTTCCTGGCTATGTTCTATTCCCAGTTATCCCCCCTATGCCCTATTTGTTTAGAACGTTCTGATATTTAAACTTGGAATTATTTTTTTTAAATAAAGCATTACTCTTAGGTGTAATTTGCTTTCAAAGTATTTTACAGTTAAGTTTTAGCGATCTTCATGTTTACAATTGCGCTCCCTTCACAGTGCACTTTGAAAACATTGATGTCATTTTAAACATATGTTTTACTGTCATTGCTCCAAAGCTTGTGAGAACAAAAAACATAGCATACATTAATGCTTTTATTTTATAGTAAGTTATTTATTAAGAAATGTAGCCTACTGTATATGACATGGGCCTGTTGGTTAGAACATTTCTGCAGTGGTTTGCATGTCAAATTGTAAAAGTAGACTTTTCAAAAAATAAAAATAAATAAATGAACAATATCCTACTTATTAATAATAGTAATCATCATCATCATCATCATCATTATTAATATTATTATTAAAGTAGGATTTTTAATTTCTTAATAAATATTAAATTTCATTACTTAATAAATAGCCTCATTTATTTATTTATATGATTTATAAATGATATTAGAATACATGTTAGCTTTTGTAAGTGATTTTATGTTTTAGATAGATTTTATTGTTTTTACGAGTTTACAAGCAGAGCAAGTCACATTTAAACTTCTTATGAATCAAATTTGCACTCTAAACTTCTTGGTTGAGATGCGTTAAATTATTCTTTTTATCATTTGCAATCTTTCCAAATTGCATTTAGTCATTTTTTTTTTTACCTTTTTTTTATCTGTTTAATATTATTTTCTGTAAAGCTGCCTCTGGCATGACTCGTCCACATTAAATGGTTATAAGAGACATGTTTAAGGGATTATATGTGACATCTTTCATTTATTCTCCTAGCTAAGGAAAGATCTCCACTTAAGTATCATACTTGGAGGGAAAATGTGCTTTATGCAGTGGCATGTAGCTCGAAGTATCAGAATCGGTACTCTATATCGGCCGATCACAAAGACTCTGTATCGGCTGCAAAAATCCTGACTGGTACATCCCTAATAAATACTATAAAAAAAGTCAATGATTACAGGCTTGCAACTTATGTCTTATTTTTTGTGTGTTTGACAGAAGAAAGACACTCATAAAGGTTCGGAATAAGTAAACAAAAGCAGGTATAATAAATGATCTGATAGGTATTTTGACCTGAAACTTCACAGATATCTTCTGGAGACACTAAAGACTTGTTTTACATCTTGTAAAAAGGGCAAAATAGGAACTCTTAAAGAGCCCCTATTACACATTGAAAAGAATCATATTTCGGTTTTATGGGTCTCCAACAACATACTGATATGTATGCAAGGTCAAAAAACACTTTCATGGTCTTATAATATGCATTTATTTTTACCTAATTATCCCAGCGACTCCCATATGAATCGTTCAGCGATTCATTTGTTCTCAAACCCCTGCTTAGCGCGAAGCTAATCTGCGCTGATTGGACAGATGACAGTCTGTTGTGATTGGTCGACAGCGTTCAGCGCGAAACCGTAAAATGCCCAGCGTGGTTTATCAAGCCCACGGGTCGCTAACATTGGAATGCAGCGGACGCCCGAAACACGCTTCAAAGTAAACTTACTAACACCACAGTAAACAGTACCCACTTCTCAACAGTGTTATTCAGACACCTCAGCGCCGAAAGCAGGGCAGTTAAACACCAGCATTGCTCTCAAGTATGACACGCATTCAGATTAATCCACACAGCAGCAAAAGCTGAACTATTCTGAACCTTGACCACTACTCGTGTGCAGGATTAGCTAACAGTGGCCATAGCAACGACAAACGTTAGTGAAACGAGCTCACAAACACCTTTAAATGCGTAAACAAAGCAGCACGCGTCTCGTTTTCAACGTGGCATTAGACTCGATATGAGAATAAAAAGAGTTAACCTGATACTGTACATGCGGTAACTAGTAACAAAACATGTAGATCATTTCTATTTGCTATCATTGCTCTGGCACCTCGTCCGTGAACTGCTATATTTTCTTAGGACTTACCTGTACTCTGCTATTCCAAACGATCACATACCCAGCCGGGAGGTTGTAGCATCCTCTGTCCTCTGACAAGCTATCTCTGCTCCCTTCACAAGCCCGAAGCCCAGCGTGCAGCAGCCTGCCGGTGTACCAAATATTTTGTCCTTATTTTGCCCGCACCCCTGGTGTATTGTCTGTCCATTACAAGATGGAGGAAGAAACTTAATGCATGAGCTGTGTAGTGGTAGATCGCCCATTGTAAGTGTACAGATTTCTGAACGACTCCTTTCCCCTCACACTTCCAATAATATCCAGGTAAGCACAGCGTCTTCATGAGCGTCCTGCTGCTGTGTTAGTGGGCGGGACCGCAGGTTTGAATTTTGCCGGGTCTGCGCGCGCAACCATTATGTTTCGTAACGACGTCACGCCGAAACGGCTGATGACTCGTTATCAAGACGACACCACTATGAGTCAACTCTTTTATAGATGAATCCATAGTTTTAATAACTGTCCACTTTCAGATTTAAGCTTTAGCTGGATATTTCACTTCACTAAGAGCTGTGTTACACACTACATGGAAGGTGATTTTCAAAAACTCATAATAGGGGCTCTTTAATGCAATTTCTACATGTAAACAAACAATACACTCAAATAACTCAAGCTGCTTGTTCAAACAATGCTTGTTAAAATGAGCTGAAACACCTTACAACTTTTTACAATTTAAATAGACTGAACATAAAACAATTATGTTAATTTAATCGCTTCATGTCGGGACAACATGAATGAATTGTGTGGAACTTGCATTTTTTGCAGTGTCAATTTTTTGTTAAAAAAAGTTAGGTTGTTTGATTGCATTATTAAACCTTGATCTGTGGTTATGACTGATGTATTAAATACAGTACAAAGACAGAGAAAGCTAAAGGCAATACACATCCTGTCTAGAACTCCAATTACTTGTTATTAATTAAACATACATGCAAGTCTTGAATAAAATCAATGTCAAATTTGCAGTTAAAAAACCTTTTTCATTATGTTGCTTGACTATCATATCTTAGGTTTGTGTGTGCAGTTGTGCTAATACAGTATATTTATATATATTTATTTATTTATTTTTCTTCCTTTGAGTGTCACACAGAGACAGACTGCACAAGGCTTGACTTGTGTTACCTTGTTACTGTAAATGATGAATTCTTGCTTAAAGAATGCTTCTTAATTAAATGTTTTTAAGTAAAAATGTTTTGCTTTTTGAAAGATTAATATTTAAGTCGAGATCTAATCACAAATGCAGCAGAAGTGCATGTTTTTAGTGTTAATTTTTCAAAGTAACTTCACAGTAATGAACAGGAAATAAACAATCTCAGATAAATGACTACTGTTTAAAAACTAGCTGGGATCGCCATCTGCTGTCAAACTAGCCTAGACCACCGTCTGCTGTTAAAAACTAGCCTAGAGCACCGTCTGCTGTTAAAAACTAGCCTAGAGCACCGTCTGCTGTTAAAAACTAGCCTAGAGCACCGTCTGCTGTTAAAAACTAGCCTAGAGCACCGTCTGCTGTTAAAAACTAGCCTAGAGCGCCTTTGCTGTTAATAACTAGCCTAGAGCGCCTTTGCTGTTAATAACTAGCCTAGAGCGCCTTTGCTGTTAATAACTAGCCTAGAGCGCCTTTGCTGTTAATAACTAGCCTAGAGCGCCTTTGCTGTTAATAATTAGCCTAGAGCGCCTTTGCTGTTAATAACTAGCCTACAGCGCCATCTGCTGTTAAAAACTAGCCTAGAGCGCCATCTGATGTTGTTAAAACTAACCTAAAGCACCGTGTGCTGTTAAAAAGTAGCTTAGAGTGTCATCCACTGTCATAAACTAGCCTAGAACGCCAGGCTAGAGCATTATCTGCTGATAAAAACTAGCCTAGAGCATTGTCTGCATTTTAAAAAGTATTCTAGAATGTCGCCTGCTAAAAAAACTAGCCTAGAGTGCCATCTGCAGTTAGAAACTAACCTAAAGCACCATCTGCTTTTGTTAAAATCTAGCCTAGAGCAATATCTACTGTTAAAAACTAGCTTCGCGCCGTCTACTGTTATGAACTAGCTTGGGACACCAGACTAGAGTGTTGTCTGCTGTTAAAAACTAGCCTAGAGCGTTGTCTACCCTTTAAAACTACCCTGGGATGCCTTTGCTGTTAAAAACTAGCCTAGAGCACCATCTGCTATTGTTAAAACTAGCCTAGTGCACCGTCTGCTGTTAAAAAGTAGCTTAGAGTGCCGTCTGTCATAAACTAGCCTAGAACGCCAGGCTAGAGCGCTATCTGCTGTAAAAAAACTAGCCTAGAGCATTGTCTGCATTTTAAAAAGTATGCTAGAATGTCGGCTGCTAATAAAAACTAGCCTAAAGCACCATCTACTGTTATAAAATAGGTTAGAACGCCAGGCTAATGTTGTCTGCTGTTAAAAACTAGCCTACAACACTGTCTGCTGTTAAAAAAAACTAGCCTAGAGCATTGTCTGCTGTTATGAACTAGACTAGAGTGCCATCTGCTGTTAAAAACTAGCCTAAAGCGCCATTTGCTTTTTGTTAAAATCTAGCCTAGAGCACCATCTACTGGTATAAACTAGCTTAAAACGCCAGGCTAAAGCATTGTCTGCTGTTAAAAATGAGCCTAGAACGTTTTCTGCTGTTAAAAACTAGCCCAGAGTGCCGTCTGCTGTTAAACTAGCCTAGAGCAACACCTGCTGTTAAAAACTACCCCAGATTTTTGTTTACTCTTTAAAACTACCATAGGGTGCCATATACTGTTAAAAACTATCCCAGAGCGCAATCTGCTGTTAAAAGCTAGCCTGGAATGCTGCTTGCTAATAAAAACTACCCTAGAGCATTGTGCGCAGTATAAACTAGTCTAGATCGCCGTCTACTGTTAGCCTAGAATGCCTCCTTCTAACAAAAAAAACTAGCCTAGAATGTTGTGCGCTGTTTAAAAACTGTTAAAAACTAGCCTAGAGCGCCATCTGCTGTTATAAACTAGCCTAGAGTGCCATCTGCTGTTATAAACTAGCCTAGAGCGACATCTGCTGTTATAAACTAGCCTAGAATATTGTGCGCAGTTTAAAAACTGTTAAAAACTAGCCTAGAGCGCCATCTGCTGTTATAAACTAGCCTAGAGTGCCATCTGCTGTTATAAACTAGCCTAGAGCGACATCTGCTGTTATAAACTAGCCTAGAGCGACATCTGCTGTTATAAACTAGCCTAGAATATTGTGCGCAGTTTAAAAACTGTTAAAAACTAGCCTAGAGCGCCATCTGCTGTTATAAACTAGCCTAGAGCGACATCTGCTGTTATAAACTAGCCTAGAGTGCCATCTGCTGTTATAAACTAGCCTAGAGCGACATCTGCTGTTATAAACTAGCCTAGAATATTGTGCGCAGTTTAAAAACTGTTAAAAACTAGCCTAGAGCGCCATCTGCTGTTATAAACTAGCCTAGAGCGACATCTGCTGTTATAAACTAGCCTAGAGTGCCATCTGCTGTTATAAACTAGCCTAGAGCGACATCTGCTGTTATAAACTAGCCTAGAATATTGTGCGCAGTTTAAAAACTGTTAAAAACTAGCCTAGAGCGCCATCTGCTGTTATAAACTAGCCTAGAGTGCCATCTGCTGTTATAAACTAGCCTAGAATATTGTGCGCAGTTTAAAAACTGTTAAAAACTAGCCTAGAGCGCCATCTGCTGTTATAAACTAGCCTAGAGCGACATCTGCTGTTATAAACTAGCCTAGAGTGCCATCTGCTGTTATAAACTAGTCTAGAGCGCCATCTGCTGTTATAAACTAGCCTAGAATATTGTGCGCAGTTTAAAAACTGTTAAAAACTAGCCTAGAGCGCCATCTGCTGTTATAAACTAGCCTAGAGCGACATCTGCTGTTATAAACTAGCCTAGAGTGCCATCTGCTGTTATAAACTAGCCTAGAGCGACATCTGCTGTTATAAACTAGCCTAGAATATTGTGCGCAGTTTAAAAACTGTTAAAAACTAGCCTAGAGCGCCATCTGCTGTTATAAACTAGCCTAGAGTGCCATCTGCTGTTATAAACTAGCCTAGAATATTGTGCGCAGTTTAAAAACTGTTAAAAACTAGCCTAGAGCGCCATCTGCTGTTATAAACTAGCCTAGAGCGACATCTGCTGTTATAAACTAGCCTAGAGTGCCATCTGCTGTTATAAACTAGCCTAGAGCGACATCTGCTGTTATAAACTAGCCTAGAATATTGTGCGCAGTTTAAAAACTGTTAAAAACTAGCCTAGAGCGCCATCTGCTGTTATAAACTAGCCTAGAGTGCCATCTGCTGTTATAAACTAGCCTAGAATATTGTGCGCAGTTTAAAAACTGTTAAAAACTAGCCTAGAGCGCCATCTGCTGTTATAAACTAGGCTAGAGCGACATCTGCTGTTATAAACTAGCCTAGAGTGCCATCTGCTGTTATAAACTAGCCTAGAGCGACATCTGCTGTTATAAACTAGCCTAGAATATTGTGCGCAGTTTAAAAACTGTTAAAAACTAGCCTAGAGCGCCATCTGCTGTTATAAACTAGCCTAGAGCGACATCTGCTGTTATAAACTAGCCTAGAGTGCCATCTGCTGTTATAAACTAGCCTAGAGCGACATCTGCTGTTATAAACTAGCCTAGAATATTGTGCGCAGTTTAAAAACTGTTAAAAACTAGCCTAGAGCGCCATCTGCTGTTATAAACTAGCCTAGAGTGCCATCTGCTGTTATAAACTAGCCTAGAATATTGTGCGCAGTTTAAAAACTGTTAAAAACTAGCCTAGAGCGCCATCTGCTGTTATAAACTAGCCTAGAGCGACATCTGCTGTTATAAACTAGCCTAGAGTGCCATCTGCTGTTATAAACTAGCCTAGAGCGACATCTGCTGTTATAAACTAGCCTAGAATATTGTGCGCAGTTTAAAAACTGTTAAAAACTAGCCTAGAGCGCCATCTGCTGTTATAAACTAGCCTAGAGTGCCATCTGCTGTTATAAACTAGCCTAGAATATTGTGCGCAGTTTAAAAACTGTTAAAAACTAGCCTAGAGCGCCATCTGCTGTTATAAACTAGGCTAGAGCGACATCTGCTGTTATAAACTAGCCTAGAGTGCCATCTGCTGTTATAAACTAGCCTAGAGCGACATCTGCTGTTATAAACTAGCCTAGAATATTGTGCGCAGTTTAAAAACTGTTAAAAACTAGCCTAGAGCGCCATCTGCTGTTATAAACTAGCCTAGAGTGCCATCTGCTGTTATAAACTAGCCTAGAATATTGTGCGCAGTTTAAAAACTGTTAAAAAACTAGCCTAGAGCGCCATCTGCTGTTATAAACTAGCCTAGAGCGACATCTGCTGTTATAAACTAGCCTAGAGTGCCATCTGCTGTTATAAACTAGCCTAGAGCGACATCTGCTGTTATAAACTAGCCTAGAATATTGTGCGCAGTTTAAAAACTGTTAAAAACTAGCCTAGAGCGCCATCTGCTGTTATAAACTAGCCTAGAGCGACATCTGCTGTTATAAACTAGCCTAGAGTGCCATCTGCTGTTATAAACTAGCCTAGAGCGACATCTGCTGTTATAAACTAGCCTAGAATATTGTGCGCAGTTTAAAAACTGTTAAAAACTAGCCTAGAGCGCCATCTGCTGTTATAAACTAGCCTAGAGTGCCATCTGCTGTTATAAACTAGCCTAGAATATTGTGCGCAGTTTAAAAACTGTTAAAAACTAGCCTAGAGCGCCATCTGCTGTTATAAACTAGCCTAGAGCGACATCTGCTGTTATAAACTAGCCTAGAGTGCCATCTGCTGTTATAAACTAGTCTAGAGCGCCATCTGCTGTTATAAACTAGCCTAGAATATTGTGCGCAGTTTAAAAACTGTTAAAAACTAGCCTAGAGCGCCATCTGCTGTTATAAACTAGCCTAGAGCGACATCTGCTGTTATAAACTAGCCTAGAGTGCCATCTGCTGTTGTAACTAGCCTAGAGCGACATCTGCTGTTATAAACTAGCCTAGAATATGTGCGCAGTTTAAAAACTGTTAAAAACTAGCCTAGAGCGCCATCTGCTGTTATAAACTAGCCTAGAGTGACATCTGCTGTTATAAACTAGCCTAGAATATTGTGCGCAGTTTAAAAACTGTTAAAAACTAGCCTAGAGCGCCATCTGCTGTTATAAACTAGCCTAGAGCGACATCTGCTGTTATAAACTAGCCTAGAGTGCCATCTGCTGTTATAAACTAGCCTAGAGCGACATCTGCTGTTATAAACTAGCCTAGAATATTGTGCGCAGTTTAAAAACTGTTAAAAACTAGCCTAGAGCGCCATCTGCTGTTATAAACTAGCCTAGAGTGCCATCTGCTGTTATAAACTAGCCTAGAATATTGTGCGCAGTTTAAAAACTGTTAAAAACTAGCCTAGAGCGCCATCTGCTGTTATAAACTAGGCTAGAGCGACATCTGCTGTTATAAACTAGCCTAGAGTGCCATCTGCTGTTATAAACTAGCCTAGAGCGACATCTGCTGTTATAAACTAGCCTAGAATATTGTGCGCAGTTTAAAAACTGTTAAAAACTAGCCTAGAGCGCCATCTGCTGTTATAAACTAGCCTAGAGCGACATCTGCTGTTATAAACTAGCCTAGAGTGCCATCTGCTGTTATAAACTAGCCTAGAGCGACATCTGCTGTTATAAACTAGCCTAGAATATTGTGCGCAGTTTAAAAACTGTTAAAAACTAGCCTAGAGCGCCATCTGCTGTTATAAACTAGCCTAGAGTGCCATCTGCTGTTATAAACTAGCCTAGAATATTGTGCGCAGTTTAAAAACTGTTAAAAACTAGCCTAGAGCGCCATCTGCTGTTATAAACTAGCCTAGAGCGACATCTGCTGTTATAAACTAGCCTAGAGTGCCATCTGCTGTTATAAACTAGCCTAGAGCGACATCTGCTGTTATAAACTAGCCTAGAATATTGTGCGCAGTTTAAAAACTGTTAAAAACTAGCCTAGAGCGCCATCTGCTGTTATAAACTAGCCTAGAGTGCCATCTGCTGTTATAAACTAGCCTAGAATATTGTGCGCAGTTTAAAAACTGTTAAAAACTAGCCTAGAGCGCCATCTGCTGTTATAAACTAGGCTAGAGCGACATCTGCTGTTATAAACTAGCCTAGAGTGCCATCTGCTGTTATAAACTAGCCTAGAGCGACATCTGCTGTTATAAACTAGCCTAGAATATTGTGCGCAGTTTAAAAACTGTTAAAAACTAGCCTAGAGCGCCATCTGCTGTTATAAACTAGCCTAGAGTGCCATCTGCTGTTATAAACTAGCCTAGAATATTGTGCGCAGTTTAAAAACTGTTAAAAACTAGCCTAGAGCGCCATCTGCTGTTATAAACTAGGCTAGAGCGACATCTGCTGTTATAAACTAGCCTAGAGTGCCATCTGCTGTTATAAACTAGCCTAGAGCGACATCTGCTGTTATAAACTAGCCTAGAATATTGTGCGCAGTTTAAAAACTGTTAAAAACTAGCCTAGAGCGCCATCTGCTGTTATAAACTAGCCTAGAGCGACATCTGCTGTTATAAACTAGCCTAGAGTGCCATCTGCTGTTATAAACTAGCCTAGAGCGACATCTGCTGTTATAAACTAGCCTAGAATATTGTGCGCAGTTTAAAAACTGTTAAAAACTAGCCTAGAGCGCCATCTGCTGTTATAAACTAGCCTAGAGTGCCATCTGCTGTTATAAACTAGCCTAGAATATTGTGCGCAGTTTAAAAACTGTTAAAAACTAGCCTAGAGCGCCATCTGCTGTTATAAACTAGCCTAGAGCGACATCTGCTGTTATAAACTAGCCTAGAGTGCCATCTGCTGTTATAAACTAGCCTAGAGCGACATCTGCTGTTATAAACTAGCCTAGAATATTGTGCGCAGTTTAAAAACTGTTAAAAACTAGCCTAGAGCGCCATCTGCTGTTATAAACTAGCCTAGAGCGACATCTGCTGTTATAAACTAGATTAGAGTGCCATCTGCTGTTATAAACTAGCCTAGAATATTGTGCGCAGTTTAAAAACTGTTAAAAACTAGCCTAGAGCGTCATCTGCTGTTATAAACTAGCCTAGAGCAACATCTGCTGTTATAAACTAGCCTAGAGTGCCATCTGATGTTATAAACTAGCCTAGAATATTGTGCGCAGTTTAAAAACTAGCCTAGAGCGCCATCTGCTGTTATAAACTAGCCTAGAGCGCCATCCGCTGTTATAAACTAGCCTAGAGCGCCATCCGCTGTTATAAACTAGCCTAGAGCGCCATTCGCTGTTATAAACTAGCCTAGAGCGCCATCCGCTGTTATAAACTAGCCTTGAGCGCCATCCGCTGTTATAAACTAGCCTAGAGCACCACCCGCTGTTATAAACTAGCCTAGAGCGCCATCCGCTGTTATAAACTAGCCTAGAGCGCCATCCGCTGTTATAAACTAGCCTAGAGCGCCATCCGCTGTTATAAACTAGCCTAGAGCGCCATCCGCTGTTATAAACTAGCCTAGAGCGCCATCCGCTGTTATAAACTAGCCTAGAGCGCCAC
>LR812521.1:11487632-11647632 GCA_903798195.1 Danio kyathit | reverse complement strand
AATAATAGATTGAAAAGGAATAGTTCACCCAAAAATGTAAATTTACTCCCCCTCAAGTAGTTCCATTTCTTTCTTTATTTTGTTGAACACTAATGAATAAAAGATTAAAAAAAAGATATTTTAAAGAAAGCTATAAACTTGAAATCATTGACTTCCAGAGTAGAAAAAACAAATACCATGAAAGTCAGTGGTTACAGGTTTCCCGCTTTCTTCAAAATATTATTTTGTGTGTTCAACAGAAGAAAAAAAAGTCAAATAGGTTTGGAACAAGTAAAAAACAGAATTTTCAGTTTTGAATTAACTGTCCTTTTAAGAGTGAGTATATGAATTAAGGTGAAATCTCCTTAATAATCTCCTTATAATATATTTTATTTATTAAAGTACAATTATTACCATTATTTAATAAAAAGTGCCCTTTTTTCTATTTGAGCCTCTGCCCCTTAAAAGGTCTCTGCAAGTCCCTGCATCAATTAGTCCATCAATCAACCAATTAATCAGTCCATTCAACTGTTTGTCTATCCATGTGTCCATCCATCCATTTAATTTGTCCAGTCCATCAATCAATCAATCAATCAATCAATCAATCAATCAGTTCATCTATTAGTTCATCAATCAGTCCATCAATCAGTCCATCAATCAGTCCATCAATCAGTTCATCAATCAATCAATCAATCAATCTGTTCATCAATCAAATAATCAATAAATCAGTTAATCTATTAGTTCATCAATCAGTCCATCAATCAATCAATCAATCAGTCCATCAATCAGTACATTTAATCAGTCCATCGTTCAATCAGTTCATCAATCTGTCTATCAATCAATCAGTCAATCAGTTAATTTATTAGTTCATCAATCAGTCCATCAATCAATCAGTCCATCAATCAATCAGTCCATCAATCAGTTCATCAATCAGTCCATCAATCGGTCCATCAATCGGTTCATCAATCGGTCCATCAATCGGTCCATCAATCGGTCCATCAATCGGTCCATCAATCGGTCCATCAATCGGTCCATCAATCGGTTCATCAATCGGTCCATCAATCGGTCCATCAATCGGTCCATCAATCGGTCCATCAATCGGTCCATCAATCGGTCCATCAATCGGTCCATCAATCGGTCCGTCAATCAGTTCGTCAATCAGTTCGTCAATCAGTCCGTCAATCAGTTCATCAATCGGTCCATCAATCAGTCCATCAATCAGTCCATCAATCGGTCCATCAATCAGTCCATCAATCAGTCCATCAATCAGTTCATCAATCGGTCCATCAATCAGTCCATCAATCGGTCCATCAATCAGTCCATCAATCGGTCCATCAATCAGTCCATCAATCGGTTCATCAATCAGTCCATCAATCAGTCCATCAATCGGTCCATCAATCAGTCCATCAATCAGTACATTATTTAATCAGTCCATCACTCAATCAGTTCATCAGTCTATCAATCTGTCCTTCAATCAATCAGTTCATCAATCAGTCAATTAATCAATCTGTTCATCAATCAGTCTATCAATCAGTCCATCAATTAATCAGTCCATCAAGCAGTCTATCAATCAGAGTATCAATCAATCAGTCTATTAATCAATCAATCATTCAGTCTATCAGTACATTTAATCAGTCCATTAATCAATCAGTTCATCAGTCCATCAATCGATTAATCAGTCCATAAATCAATCAATCCATCAATAAATCATTCAATCCATTAATCAATCCATCCAACTGACCATTCGTCGTCCGTTTATCCATCCATCAATCTGTCCATAACATACCTGTCAACCCTCCCGTTTTTCCCAGGATTCTCCTGTTTTTTTAGTCTTTCTCTGAAGGGTGGCAATAAACATTAAAGAGCCGATCCTCCCTATATGCAACCCATACAGCTGAACCACCAGGGGACGCCCTTTTCTCTTATATGCGAGTCTGTTCTGTGCCTTCCTTTTATTTAGGCATGAAAACACTTTGAAATAAATATAAAAACAGTGGGATTCCCTTCCTTTTCGTTAAAGGCGCCATTGCCCCTCCTATGCAATCCTCCAAAAAGTTGTGTAGCGGTGCGTAACTGTCAGCAGACGCGCTCCATAGGGATAAAAAGACGCTGTTTTCCAAATAGATTCTGTACACGCAATGTGACTTTCAGCGAAAGTCTGGAATTTGGGTGCGTGTTTGAACAGACATATGCACATAATTAATAATAATAACATCTAAAGATATCGATCTTGGTGGAGTTTTTTTTTTTTCAAACGCAACAAAGTTTGTCCTAAATGAGCATAAACAGTTAGGAAAGCTATCAAAGGCTTTCATTATAATGTTAGTGTTAATGTTTTAAAGTGACACCTCTGTTGAATATCACAATATTATTAATTATTAAAATTATAACAATATTAACAGCAACACTCGTGCGCAATGCACAGCTGATTAGTTGTTGCCTAGTGACATAAAGCACATGTCAATAAAAAAGGCAGTGTGGTGTGCCTCATGTTTTAGGAGTGGAAAAACGCGTTTGGTGTGATCGGTCCCTAAAAGTTAAAATAATAATAAACAGTTGTCCACTGTAATGTAATCAAATTAGGGGAATATGTGAAAATATCCCTTATACCTTGTTGACAGGCATGGTCCATCAATCATTCAGTTCATCAATCAGTTAATCAACCAACCAACTAATGATCAATATTAACAGTACAGACATTTAGAATGTTTACATTTCAAACAAATTAGTTTCAGATTGTTTACTTAAACCTTTTTATTAGTTAGTTACCATGACAACATTATTAATTTTCCATTACATTGTTTTATATCTTTTAGTTTTAAAGGCATTATTTCTTTTTTACATTGGTATTTATTCGATGTATTCTTATTTTGAATTATTATTATTATTATTATTATTATTATTATTATTATTATTATCACCAGTAGCACTATAATTTAGTCTTTCTGCTTTTATCATGTTTGTTTTCAGATGTATTTTTTGTTTTTTGATTTATTATCTGTTTTGTTTCAGTTGTTGACCAATGCAGTGTTTCTAATATAATTATTTAAATTTTTCATCAAATTTTTTATTTATTTAAATTTTTAGTGAACTATAACTATATGTAATACTCTTTTGAACTATTATGTGCAATTTAGTACATTTTTGATTGATTATTCACATAAAAAAAAAACAATTTATTTATTAGCAAAAATAAAATAATTTAGAATCTACAGTCTTTTTGACCAAACAAATGTAGTCGCAAGAGACTTTTTTTTTTTTTTTTTTAAAAACTAAAATAAAAAAAATCGCACCTACCCCAAACTTTTGCCGTCCAATCAGATTTCAAAAGCAGAAGTGTATGTTTCGTAATGTGTGACTGCATGGCTTCAAATGAAACAATAACCCTGCCTGATGTGTCTGAGGTGAGATCATCTTTCTCATCTACACACACACACACACACACACACACGCTCCATCTCACAGAGCGACAGACCAATCATTCTCTCTCTCTCTCTCTCTCTCTCTCTCTCTCTCTTCATTTCTCTCATTCACCCACTCACTGTTCCCTCATTCCTGCTCGTCTGTGTTTCCAGACCGCAACGTATTTCCAGCATCTCTTCATCAGAGGAAGAGGAGGAGGGACATACGACTTCATTGAGGAGATTACATCGCTCGTGCACACACACACAACACACACTGTAAGTACTGAAATCTCTTCATCCCATTGTCGCTTCTGAGCATTTGTGGATCTCATTCACAGAGGAAAAGGTTTCTTTCTTTGTGGAGCTTCAGTTTGGAGGAATTCAGACAGTCACTAGTTGTCCTCCAGTAAGTGTCTTGAGATGTAAAATGAGTGTGAGGCAGCGCAGATTCTTTGAGAAATGTGAGAGTGCGTAGTGACACTTTTAAACAGTGATTTTGGTATCTTGGGGAGTCTGAAGACAGTTTGAGATCTTTTTTTTTTTGTTTGGAGAAACATCTGGCAAGCTGGAGACTATAGTGAAATGGAAAGGAGAAATGACTCAATTTAAAGAGGTCTTATTTAGCAAAAGTCTCAATTTTATATCAGTGAAATGTAAAGAGATTTTCTTTGTGGTTTCTCTTTTCAGTGTGTTAATAATGAAAATAAAATGCTAATTTCTCAGTTCTGTCTCAGTATCTTCTCAGATGTTTCTTCCTAAATTTGTAGGGGAAATAAAATGTAGTTAGTAACCAGATTATTTCATCTTTGATGTAAAATACGTGAGTTCATATTTACATTTAAAGTATTTTAGCAATCTGAGCACGGTTTGAGATGATCTTTTTGTCATGAGAATTATTGGAGAACTTGGAGCCTTGAGCAAAAGTCTCTGTTTTTATCTCAGTGAAATGTAAAGAGATCTTATTTGTGATTTCTCTTTTCAATGTGGGTGTTAAGATGGGGAAAGTGGTTTTTTTCATTCATGTCTCAGCATTTTCTCAGCTATTTCTGCCTAAATTTGTAGGAGAAATAAAATGTGGATAGTAGGCAGATTATTTTATGAGAAATATGTGAGCTCATATTTACATTTTTAAAGTATCTTGGCAAATCTGAGCACAGTTTGAGATTATATTTAGGTCATGAGAAACATTGGAGAATTTGGATACTTAAGCACAAGTCTCAGTTTTATATCAGTGAAATGTGGAGAGATCTTATTTTTGTTTTTGTTTTTTTATATATTTATAATGAAAAATGAAAAGATTGCTCATTTTTCAGTTATGTCTCAGCGTCTTCTTAAATGTTTCTTCCTAATTTTGTAGGGGAAATAAAATGTAGTTGGTACTCAGATTATTTCATCTTTAATGAAAAATATGTGAGTTCATATTTGCATTTAAAGTATCTTGAGATGATCTTTTGGTCATGAGAAATATTGGAGAATTTGGATACTTAAGCAAAAGTCTCAATTTTATATCAGTGAAATGTAAAGAGATTTTCTGTGGTTTCTCTTTTCAGTGTGTTAATAATGAAAATAAAATGCTAATTTCTCAGTTCTGTCTCAGTATCTTCTCAGATGTTTCTTCCTAAATTTGTAGGGGAAATAAAATGTAGTTAGTAACCAGATTATTTCATCTTTGATGTAAAATACGTGAGTTCATATTTACATTTAAAGTATTTTAGCAATCTGAGCACGGTTTGAGATGATCTTTTTGTCATGAGAATTATTGGAGAACTTGGAGCCTTGAGCAAAAGTCTCTGTTTTTATCTCAGTGAAATGTAAAGAGATCTTATTTGTGATTTCTCTTTTCAATGTGGGTGTTAAGATGGGGAAAGTGGTTTTTTTCATTCATGTCTCAGCATTTTCTCAGCTATTTCTGCCTAAATTTGTAGGAGAAATAAAATGTGGATAGTAGGCAGATTATTTTATGAGAAATATGTGAGCTCATATTTACATTTTTAAAGTATCTTGGCAAATCTGAGCACAGTTTGAGATTATATTTAGGTCATGAGAAACATTGGAGAATTTGGATACTTAAGCACAAGTCTCAGTTTTATATCAGTGAAATGTGGAGAGATCTTATTTTTGTTTTTGTTTTTTTATATATTTATAATGAAAAATGAAAAGATTGCTCATTTTTCAGTTATGTCTCAGCGTCTTCTTAAATGTTTCTTCCTAATTTTGTAGGGGAAATAAAATGTAGTTGGTACTCAGATTATTTCATCTTTAATGAAAAATATGTGAGTTCATATTTGCATTTAAAGTATCTTGAGATGATCTTTTGGTCATGAGAAATATTGGAGAATTTGGATACTTAAGCAAAAGTCTCAATTTATATCAGTGAAATGTAAAGAGATTTTCTGTGGTTTCTCTTTTCAGTGTGTTAATAATGAAAATAAAATGCTAATTTCTCAGTTCTGTCTCAGTATCTTCTCAGATGTTTCTTCCTAAATTTGTAGGGGAAATAAAATGTAGTTAGTAACCAGATTATTTCATCTTTGATGTAAAATACGTGAGTTCATATTTACATTTAAAGTATTTTAGCAATCTGAGCACGGTTTGAGATGATCTTTTTGTCATGAGAATTATTGGAGAACTTGGAGCCTTGAGCAAAAGTCTCTGTTTTTATCTCAGTGAAATGTAAAGAGATCTTATTTGTGATTTCTCTTTTCAATGTGGGTGTTAAGATGGGGAAAGTGGTTTTTTTCATTCATGTCTCAGCATTTTCTCAGCTATTTCTGCCTAAATTTGTAGGAGAAATAAAATGTGGATAGTAGGCAGATTATTTCATGAGAAATATGTGAGCTCATATTTACATTTTTAAAGTATCTTGGCAAATCTGAGCACATTTTGAGATTATATTTAGGTCATGAGAAACATTGGAGAATTTGGATACTTAAGCACAAGTCTCAGTTTTATATCAGTGAAATGTGGAGAGATCTTATTTTTGTTTTTGTTTTTTTATATATTTATAATGAAAAATGAAAAGATTGCTCATTTCTCAGTTATGTCTCAGCGTCTTCTTAAATGTTTCTTCCTAATTTTGTAGGGGAAATAAAATGTAGTTAGTACTCAGATTATTTCATCTTTAATGAAAAATATGTGAGTTCATATTTGCATTTAAAGTATCTTGAGATGATCTTTTGGTCATGAGAAATATTGGAGAATTTGGATACTTAAGCAAAAGTCTCAATTTTATATCAGTGAAATGTAAAGAGATTTTCTTTGTGGTTTCTCTTTTCAGTGTGTTAATAATGAAAATAAAATGCTAATTTCTCAGTTCTGTCTCAGTATCTTCTCAGATGTTTCTTCCTAAATTTGTAGGGGAAATAAAATGTAGTTAGTAACCAGATTATTTCATCTTTGATGGAAAATATGTGAGTTCATATTTACATTTAAAGTATCTTAGCAATCTGAGCACGGTTTGAGATGATCTTTTTGTCATGAGACATATTGGAGAATTTGGAGACTTGAGCAAAAGTCTCTGTTTTTATCTCAGTGAAATGTAAAGAGATCTTATGTGGGATTTCTCTTTTTAATTTGGGTGTTATGATGGGAAAAGTGGGTTTTATCCCCATTCATGTCTCAGCATTTTCTCAGCTATTTCTTCCTAAATTGTAGGAGAATTAAAATGTGGATCGTAGCCAGGTCATTCAATCTTTGATGAGAAATATGTGAGTTCATATTGACATTTAAAGTATCCTGACAAATATGAGCACTATTTGAGATTATCTTTTTGTCATGAAGAAATATTGGAGAATTTAGAGACTTAAGGAAAGGTCTCTGTTTTATCTCAGTGAAATATAAAGATATCTTACTTGGGGTTTCTCTTTTTTAGTGTGTTAAGTAAAAAAAAAAAAAAGCATTTGCTTATTTCTCAGTTATATCTCAGCATTTTCTCAGATATTTCTCCTAATGTCTGTTGGAGAAGGGAAATGTGGGTAGTAGCCATATTATTCAATCTTTGATGAGAGTTGCATATTGACATGTTTAATGGCAGTCTTGGATATGTTAGCAGATCTGAGCACAGTTTGAGATATTTTTTTTTTTGTCAGGAGAAATACCAGAGAAGCTTGTCAAAAGAAGAGTCAAAAGTGAAATTCTCTATTTTATCTCAGAGAAATATAGTGGGGAGCATTTAAATAGGTTAAAATATAATGTACAAGTGATCGCTCATTTCTCAGTTATGTCTCAGCATCTTCTCAGTTGTTTCTCCTAAAGTCTGTTGAAGAAATAAAATGTGGATACTTGCCAGATTATTTGATATTTGGTCATTTGCTCAGAAAGATGTAAAAATTGTGACATGATGGAGGAGAAATGATTGAGACATTAAAAGAGATGCTGTTTGGCATGCTACTGATGAAAAAAATGTGTGTTACCTTTGTCTCAGCATGTTTTCTCCTAAAATCTGTAAGAGAAAGAAAATGTGGGTCGTTTTCTGGCTATTTGGTCTTTGAGTGTATGATGAGAAGTGTGTGAGTGCATGTTATTACAGTTTGAAATTATATGTTTTGTCATGAGAAATACCAGAGAAGCTGAAGATTGTACAATTCTCTACTTTATCTTAGTGAAGTGTAGACGAGCAAAAATTGATCTATTTAAAAATATCTTATTTACAGTTTCTTTATTCAGTTTGTTAGAATCAAAAAATATTGCTCATGTCTCAGTTATGTCTCCAATTTTTTTCAGATGTTTGTCCTAAAATCTCTAAGAGAAAAAAATTGGAGCACAATTGAGAGGGTTTTTTTTTCTCAGGAGAAATACCAGAGAATTTCAGAGAAATGTAGAGGAGCAATGATTGAGACATTTTAATAATATCTTTTTTGCAGTTTCAGATGTTTCTCCTAAAATCTCTAGAAAAACAAAATAATTAGCCAAATTAGTTGATGTTTGATGAGATGTATGAGTGCATGTTGATATGTTTGATGGCAGTCTTGGGTGCTTGGGCAAATCTGAGCGGACTTTGAGTTTTTTTTTGTTTTTTTGTCATGAGAAATACAAGAGAATCTGGAGACTACAAAACTTTCTACTTTATCTCAGTGAAATATAGAGGAGCAATGATTGAGACATGTCAATCTTTTTTGTTGTTTCTCTTTTCAGTTTGTTATAATCAAAAAAAGTGATTGCTCATTTCTGGTTGTCTACAAATCTTCTCAGTTGTTTCTCCTAAAATCTCTAGGAGAACAAAATGTGGTTAGTACCCAAATAATCTATCTTTGATGAGAGTTTGATGAGAATTTTATAAGAGCATGTGGATATTTTTGATTGCAGTTCTGGGCAAATCTGTGCACAGTTTGAGGTTAATTTTGTCATGAGAAACACCCGAGAAGCTGGAGTCTGCAAACTTTTCTACTTTATCTCAGGCAGTTTGAGATTATATTTTTGCCATGAGAAATATTGGAGAAATTGGAGAATTAAGCAAAAGTCTGTTTTATCTCTGTAAATGTAAAGAGATCTTATTTGTGGTTTTGTTTTTCAGCATGTTTATAATGAAAACAAAAACATTGCTCATTTCTTAGTTATATCTCAGCATCTTCTCAGATGTTTCTCCTAAAATGTTTTCTCTTAAAAGAAGCTAGAGACTGCTAAACTCTCTACATTATCTCCGTGATATGTAGAGGAGCAATGATTGAGACATTTTAAAAATCTTATTTTGAGTTTCTTTTTAGTTTGTTATAATAAAAATGTGACTGATTATTTCTCAATTATGTCTCAATATTCTCAGACGTTTCTCCTAAAATATTTAGTAAAACAAAATGTAGTTTGTAGTCAAATTAATAGGTTTTTAATGAGCGTTTGATGAGAAATGGAGACTGGAGACTACAAAACTCTACTTGATCTCAGTGATATGTAGAGGAGCAATGATTGAGACATAAAATTTTCTTATTTTGAGTTTCTCTTTTCAGTTTGTTATAATAAAAATGTGACTGCTTATTTCTCAGTTATGTCTCCAAATCTTCTAAGACGTTTCTCCTAAAATCTCTAGGAGAACAAAATGTAGTTTGTAGTCAAGTTAATCGATCTTTAATGAGAATTTGACGAGAAATGGAGACTGGACACTACAAAACTCACAACTTTATCTCATTGATATGTAGAGGAGCAATGATTGAGACATTGCAAGAGATCTTATTTAGAGTTTCTTTTCAGTTTGCTATAATGAAATATTGACCCATTTGAGGCATCTTGGCACATCTGAGCACAGTTTAAGACTACATTTTTGCCATGAGAAATATTGGAGAAATAAGCAAAAGTCTCTGTTTTTATCTCAGTAAATGTAAAGATGTAAGTGAAATGATGTAATAAAAAAGGGGTTTTGTTTTTCAGTGTATTTATAATGAGAACAAAACATTACTCATTTCCTAGTTATGTCTCAGCATCTTCTCAGATGTTTCTCTTAAATTGTTTTCTCCTAAAAGAAGCTAGAAACTGCTAAACTCTCAACTTTATCTCAGTAAAATGTCGAGGAGCAATGATTGACACTTGAGTTTTTCTTTTTAGTTTGTTATAATAAAAATGTGACTGCTTATTTCTCAGTTATGTCTCCAAATCTTCTCAGACGTTTCTCCTAAAATCTCTAGGAGAACAAAATGTGGTTTGTAGCCAAATTAATTGATTTTTAATGAGAGTTTGACGAGAAATGGAGACTGGACACTACAAAACTCTCTACTTTATCTCAGTGATATGTAGAAGTGCAATGATTGAGTTGAGACATTTAAAGTATCAACATGCTCACACATTTTTCATCAAAGTCTCATCCTAAAATCTCTAGGAGAACAAGATGTGGTTAGTAGCCAAATTAATCGATCTTTGATGAGAGTTTAATGAGAAATGTGTAAGAGCATGTGGATACGTTTGATGGCAGTTCTGGGTTCCTTGGCAGATCTGAGTACAGTTTGAGATTAATTTTGTCATGAGAAATACCCGAGTAACCGGAAAACGCAAAACTCATTACTTTATCTCAGTGATATGTAGAGGAGCAATGATTGAGACATTGCAGGAGATCTTATTTAGAGTTTCTTTTCAGTTTGTTATAATGAAATATTGACCCGCACATCTGAGCACAGTTTAAGACTATATTTTTGCCATGAGTTATATTGGAGAAATAAGCAAAAGTCTCTGTTTTTATCTCAGTAAATGTAAAGATGTCATTGAAATGATGTAATAAAAATGTGGTTTTGTTTTTCAGTGAATTTATAATGAGAACAAAACATTACTCATTTCCTAGTTATGTCTCAACATCTTCTCAGATGTTTCTCTTAAATTGTTTTCTCCTAAAAGAAGCTAGAGACTGCTAATCTCTCTACTTTCTCAGTAAAATGTAAAGGAAAAAATATCTTCTTTTGAGTTTCTCTTTTTAGTTTGTTATAATAAAAATGTGACTGCTTATTTCTCAGTTATGTCTCCAAATCTTCTCAGACGTTTCTCCTAAAATCTCTAGGAAAACAAAATGTGGTTTGTAGCCAAATTAATTGATTTTTAATGACAGTTTGATGAGAAATGGAGACTGAACACTAAATTTTCTACTTTATCTCAGTGATATGTAAAGGAGCAATGATTGAGACATTTAAAAATATCTTATTTTGAGATTTTTCTTTTTAGTTTGTTATAATAAAAACGTGACTGCTTATTTCTCAGACGTTTCTCCTAAAACCTCTGGGCAAACAAAATGTGGTTAGTAGCTAAATTAATCTATCTTTAATGAGAGTTTAATGAGAAATGGAGACTGGAGACTACAAAAATCTACTTTATCTCAGTGATATGTAGAGGGTGCATTGATTGAGACACTTAAAGTATCACCATGCTCTCACACATTTCTCATCAGAGATGGCATAATCTGGCTACTAGCATTTTTTTTGAGTTTTTAGGAGAAACATATGAGACGATTTGGAGACATAACTGAGACATGAGCTATGACTTTTTCATTACAACAAATTAGGGCTGGGCGATGTTTTTTTTTTTTTTTTTTTTCAATTCGAATTTAAGTTTTAAGACGATAATTTTTTTTTTAAAATCAAGGTATTGCGATTTTTTTTTTTTTTTTTTTTTTTTTTTTTTTTTTTTTTTTTTTTTTTTTAAATTAAAAATATTAAAGCAGCTTTTCCACTATCGTGCCAAACCGTTCTAAACTGTTAGACAACCGTGCTGAATTGTGCTGACAGATTCTGTGTGTTGACGTCGTGGCTCTGTTGATTAGGCTACCACAGCTGGCTCAGCGCAAGCGCGGTAGCCCATTGTCGCGAGGTGCGCGCGCAGTCAGCGGAGGCGCCCAATGCGGCGCCAGGCGAAATTATAAATCACACTTTACACTCAGGGCCGGCGTGTCCATAGAGGCGACCTAGGCGGCTGCCGTGGGCGGCAAAATAGTGAGCGAGAACCCCCCGGTCCTTACTTTCATCCGCGACACCCACCCCCTCCCGGTCCTCACTTTTATCCGCAAACCGGTATAGTTTCTATTTCACTTTCGGGTTGAGGGCGTTCGCCTAGAGCGCAAGTTCAGCTTGCTCCGGCCCTGATTACACTATATACATTACACAAAATAATAAAATAGGCTAAAAGTTTTATTCGTGGCTAGAGCTTAATTAATTTGATTGACATAGGCAGTGAGACCTTTACTTCGCCTGACTGAGTGTGAGTTTATTGCATGCTGCGCTGTATTCGGTAGCACAGATCGCTCTGATCTGGGTGAGAACTTTACCAGCGACTACATGCACTGCTGAAAGCTTTTTTTTCTGCTGCGCATCGAATCAACAACAACATATAATATCCATGGAACACAAACTTGCAGACTCTTTGAACAACGAGGAAATAATTGCACCTAATTCAAAGCCCAGACGTCTGGTTTTTATTCCCGCACACCACCTGAAGGACGGTTACGGCGTGTTGTGAATGTCGGCTGTCACCGCAGAAAGTCAAATCTTTCTTTAATTTGAACTTTTGCTTGAAAGCATTACGGAGTGGCACAGTAGCTGTTCAAGGTACTGTATCTATGAATTAAATCATAACCCATATTTGCACCAATAAACAAGTAAAATGAATGAATAAATAAAATAAATATGGATTCTTAAATGTCGGTATTGTTTTTACTCCAAAAAAAAAATAAATACGTTTTGACAAATGTTTTATAAAAATAAATTGAGCAAGTTTCAACATTTCAGCTATAGGCTGTTATACGATTCAGTTAAATATAAGATAGACATTTAAATATAGATAGATATGTAACAGGTTTCTGTGGGGTTTTTTGTTGTTCACGGTGATCTTTAATATATACTGGGTGGTGTAGCTACGCACAAATATTTTCTAAAACGTCAAGCAGGAATTTGTCTATAGGAATGTAATAGGCTATACCTTGTTGACCAATTTATGCATGTATGGCCATTAAAAATACATGTTCCTTAAGCAGATGGTTTTTCAAGTTACTTATAAAGAGATTGTTACTTCAGTCATGTTGTTGTAATGTTTTAAGTTGACTATAGTTACACAGTAAAAAAAAAAAAAATCGAAATTGTGACAACAAACAGAAAAGAGATGTCTTTAAATCGCTGATGCACATTTACAGTTAGGCTGCTGTAATGTTTATCTATGGTAGTTTCTACATGGCTCGTCCCATTGCTGTCTCGAGTTCAGGAGTCGTCCCGCTGCCTCAGTGTTTTTTCCTGCAGTAAACTCCTGGCGCTCAGGCTGTGATGAAGCATTTCTCGTCTTCTTTTTTATCTCTGTCTGCTGAAAAAAGCATGAGTTTGCTGAATATCTGCTGACCTGTTCACCGGCGGAGCTCGTCTTTCAGGAATGTGAAGCGTCTGTTCGCTGATGCTCCATCCGTCACTCTCTTGCGTTTTTTATTTATTTATTTTTTCTCTCAGACAGATTGCCGTGTCTCCGGAGGATAGTTGTAGTGTATTAAAGCGATCGACGCTGCTTTACACACCATCTGCTTGAACGGAAACAAGACGAGAGGAAAAACACTCAATCCTTCAATGACGCTGAACTGTTCTGAAACACTCAGTGATGAACGCCGGCTGAAAGTTTTGACCTTTTATTGCGTTTTATTTTTAGCTGGCGCATAAGCAGAAATCATCTCATTACTGGGACTGATGGAGACATGACTGAAAGCTTTGTTTGTGTTGGATATAAAGAGAAAAAAAAAAGAGATTGGTTCCTCCGTGTCTCACGCAGGTGCTTTTGACGTGTATGGAAATATGAGGAGAAATTAAATTAGTCCTCTAGTAGGTATATTAAAGTTGTCCATCAATGACGGCTGGGGTGGTCTTTGTGCAGTTTTATAATTGATTATTAGATGGACTTCGGTGTAAACCCGCTGATATGGTTCTCGTGGGACACTTTCATTCAGGGGCCGTGCAGTAATGCAGGGGATTATAGGAAAAGGAGAATTCATGGATGGTTATGCAGATCTTATGGTAGAGCTGTTCATTTTCTGATGGGACATTGTTTGAAGATGTAATCATTTTTATTATTGTGTTTAAATATTATTTCTTTATTCTCTGTATAGATATTTGAATGATTTTTAATGTATTTAATATCGCTATTGATCTTTATCAAAAATATAAATTACATTTAATGGAGTTGTTTGAGTTTTTATTTATTTTTTTTAAATGAGCCAAAGCATCAGTTTGTTTAACAAATGCATAATTCCTGTGATTTTTATTTATTTATAATTAATAAATAAAATTAAATACACAAAAATATAAATTAAATACAAAATAATTACAAATTTAACCTGTTTGTTAATTTTATTTATTTATTTATAATTATATTATATTAATTAAATCCAAAATAATTCATATTTTACCCTGTTGATTTATATCATAATTTATTTATTTACATGTTTGTTTGTGTGTTTGCTTAATTTTTTATTTATAAATAATAAATGATTTTTAATTAAATACACAAATATATTAATTAAATCCAAAATAATTACAATTTTACCTGTTTATTTATTTGCTTTTTTATTTTATTTTACATGTTTGTTTGGTTTATTTAATTAATTAATTAATTTATTTTATAATTAATAAATGAAATTAAATACAAAACCTAAATTAAATAGAAAATAATTATAATTTTAACCTGTATTTATTTACCTTTTTGTTGATGTATTTATTTATTTATTCATAATTACATAATGTAAATTAAATACAAAGTTTTTTTTAACCTGTTCATTTATTTAAATCATAATTTATTTGCATGTTTGTTTGCTTTATTTATTCATTTTATTTATATTTAATAAATTAAATCAAGTACACAATTATACATTAATTGCAAAATAATACATTTTTACCTGTTTGATTATTTAATTACTTTTTTTGTTTATTTATTAATTTTTTTATTTATTTAAAATTACATTATATAAATTAAATACAAAATAATTTATTTTTAACCCCATAATTTGTTTACTTGTTTGCTTTATTTATTTATTTATTTATTAATAAATGAAATTAAATACACAACTTATAAATACAAAAAATTATAATTTTATATAATTTTTTGTTGATATTTATTTATTTATTTATTTATTTACTTATTTGTAATTACATAATGTAAATGAAATACTTTATTTTTAACCTGTTAATTTATTTGTTATTCTTTATTTACATGTTTGCTTGATCATTCTTTTATTTATTTTATTCAAAAAATATAATTATATCATTAAAAAAAGTCATTATATATATATATATATATATATATATATATATATATATATATATATATATATATATATATATATATATATATATATATATATATATATATATATATAAATATATATATATATATATATATATATATATAAAATATGTCTATTTTCTTCATTTATATATTGTAACTTTAAATTACAAATTGTAAATAAATTATAAAAAAAAATGTCAATACATTTTAATTCAATGTATTGTCGAAATGTTTTTAACTATTTCCTTCAGTTCAGTAAATAAAGCAAGAGATTGTCTTGGCAGGTGTTTTTTTCCATTTAAATTATAAATTATCTTTATTGTTTAACTACAAATCAAATTCTTTTTTTTTTTCTTTTTTTTTTTTTTTACTTTTTATTAACTTTGTTCACGTTTTAATTGACTTAAGTGAATAAAGCAGCAGGGTTGATTTAATTTTAGAGTTTGTTTTAAAATGTATTTATTATATATATTTATGGTATTGTAATTAAAAATTGTTAAATACAAATTTAATTTTGATTTTCAACTGCAGCGTTTTCTACTTTATATAAGGATGAGGATGGACTTGATTTCATTCATCAAAAATAAAATGGATCATAAAAAAAATAATCTACATTTCTATTGGTTAATACAGTGTAGCCCCGCCTCCTGTATGCATAGTTGGTGATGTCTTTATTTTGATGGTCTTATTTTGACATTTTGTTAATAATAAATACAAGTAAAATGCACATTTATTGTTGTTAATAATGGCAAAAGACTGTTTTATTGTTTTACTGGAATCTTTAAACTCTGATTGGTCCATCTCTTCTAGTCTTATTTATGCATTGCCAAGTTAAACAACATGTCTGTTAGCTTGACTCTGCGTTCCCCGTTCTCTGGCATGCTAATAACACACCACATCTGTCAATTCCCATTCGATGCAGAATAATTGTGGAGTTATTAAATTCATAAGTGTCTATATATGAATCCGGGGGGCTTCTCTAGAGATGAAAGCAGCACAGAGAGTGAGTTTTTAATGCGTCTTACCTGTCAGTGCAGGAAATGAGATCAGCGGCACCTTCTGACAGCAGCGATTTAAAAACACAGACACGCCATCATTACAGTCCCTCTGTATTATTACTGACTGGAGAAACACACTGAGCTTCAGCCGTCATGACCGCAGAGCCCTTCACACCAAGATTGTTAACTATAAAGATAATAATATTTAGAAAATCATTCTGAGTTTAAAGAAAAGTTCAGACCACAGCTATAACGATGAAGATATAGAAACAATATCGTTGGGTTCACCTTTAGGAATGATTTTTTTCTTGCTAATAAATAAAACACCAACAGTCACTGACACTGTTCAGCCTGATCACTCGAGGAAACATAACTGTTTTATGTTTTGTCTAATTTGTACTAATTATGAGTTCAGTCATATGAAAATGTAGGATTTTAAAAGGAGGCATGGCACCAAAACTTCATCCCTAAGTCAAACCGTAATTGGGGATGGGCAAATTGTACTAAATTCCACCAAGGTTATTAGAGTTAACGAAAACGAACGAAAAAACGAAAGCTAAAATTTTAAATAATTGTCGTTAACTGAAATAAAAATAAAAACAAGAGTTTTTTTTTTTAACTAGATTTAACTGAAACTAACTAAAATTATAGCGAAAACCTCCTTCGTTTTCTTCTTTGTAAATGTATTTAATACATAATCTTACTGTAAGCCTTTTAGAAGTAAATCTATTTACTTCGCGCTGCAGGTGTTTGACCCGTATGGGACCTTAGAGTTCGTAATCCTGCTGCCATTGGCTAGATCGAGCCGGTTCTCCTCCAGTCATCCTCACTGTTGCTCCCGCGACAAAAACAACGAGTAGACATGACAGCAGCACGGTGACAGCATTAAATACTGAGACTTAAAATTATTATTTAAACGCATTTGTGCCCAATAATGGGTTTATTTTTGTATCGCGAACGAATCTTTTTAACCGGACCTTCTAAGTGAACCGGTTGAATTAGTTCACCAAATCGAACTGAATCGTTTAAAATGATTCACGTCTCCAGTAACCACTCTTATCCACAAGCTACTTACTTTTTAACAAACCTTATACCCCTCTCTGTCTCTAAATAATCCAATAAATACTGTTATTCAGTTATTAGAACAGTAACGTTACACTGAGATCAAATTTGAGAAGCGGTGAACCGATAATACTGCGCATGTGTGATTCAGTGAACCAAACACAAACAGTAAACGACAGCCTGCTGTGACTGAACTAAACTTAAACAACTGCACCGCTGGTAAACCGAGGGCTTAAATGAGAGGATCTGGCGAAAAAACCTAAGTTTATTTCATAACAGAATATCGTAATGGTATTTAAATAAGTGAATTATGATTCAGTTGGGTTGAAAAACTTTACTGTAAGACATTTTTCAGATCATGGTGATGTTTTAACTCACTGAAATTACGATTGCTGACTACATCATTTTGGTATGTTGAGTCCTATCATCCACATTAAAGATCCGAACTTCCCATCACTACTGTGTATCTAACCTCAGAAGCAGACTTGCACACATTATATTTCGGGCTTCTATCTTGTTGTATTTGAATTTGAAGAAGGTTAGATGGTAGTGTTCATGTGTCGTCTGACTACAGGTTTCAAAAAATGTATGGCTGAGTTTTTATTATGCAATATTTATCCTTATGATTTTGAATCTTGCACCGAACATATCCTTATTAGAAAAAAAACTAAAACTGAAACTAATAAAAACTAAACTAAAACTAAGCAATTTTAAAATATTGAAACTAATAAAAACTTGTAAATCTGCCTCTAAAAACTAATTAAAACTAACTGAATTTGAAAACAAAGTCAAAACTAAAACTAATGAAAAATCCAAAGCTATTATAACCTTGAATTCTACAAATGAGATTGTATGATTTCATGAGAATTAGCTACTTAATCAAAAAGTTACGAATTGCAATGAGATTGGCCAGTCAGAATTCATTGAAATGTAAAGGGCTTGCGCAATTCGAAGCTGCAGACCACATTGTGAAGAAGCCAAAAATGAGAGTAACCATGTTCCCATCCAAAGATGCAAATTAAATTTATGCGCAAAACTGGAATATGGTGTAAAACTTTTGTGAATAGTGCCGTGTTTCTGTCTAATTCACTGTCTGATAAACTGGGGCGAAATATCAAAACGAAATATGAAATTTCCTGCGGTAGGAGAAGTTGCGCGAGTCTTCTATAATAAATGAGTTGTGCTTCAACGCAGTGAACGTGTGGTGCCTTTTGGAGGCATGAGAGGCTCTTTGGGAGCGCAGACACTCAAGACTAAGACTGGAGGTAATAATACTGAACCGCTGTGATGACAGACTTTAGCTGAGGGATTTTAGAATGAGCTAAACAAACTAGCACCAACAAAACCCAACTGTGTTGTCGCTTTGCATTGGATCATGTTGGTATCTCGATCAAAAAGCTTTGTGTTCACAATTTCTGTTTTCTGGTTCTGCAAAGGGAAAACTAACATCTGACAAATCATAAACAAAGCAGCATTTAGTACCATTATCACAGTAGTTCACTAACTACAGAAGGTTTGCCCCTGCAAATATGTCTTATGATCTAATAATCCATTCATTCATTATTCATTAAATTTCCTTTGGCTTAGTCCCATATTTATCAGGGGTCGCCACAGCAGAATGAACCGCCAACTGTTCCAGTATATTTTTTATGCAGCAGATGCCCTTCCATGCCACAACCTAGTACTGGGAAACACGCAGCCACTCTCGCATTCACACACACACTACTGCCAATTTAGTTAATCCAATTCACTTGTCTTTGAACTGTGGGGGAAACCGGAGCACCTGGAGGAAACCCACATCAACATGGGGAGAACATGCAAACTACACACAGAAATGCCAACTGGCCTAGCCAGGTCCAGCGACCTTCTTGCTGTGAGGCGACAGTGCTAACCACTGAGCTACCGTGTCACCCTAATAATAATCCATATCGTTCGGAAATATTTGTTTGCTAAATAACCAATCAGAGCGATCTCTTCAGCCAATGGCCGATGCTGATTCTACATGCTAAATGCTAAATACGAGCTCCGACATTAACCCGACGAGAGTCGACGTGTGAAACACACCAAACCAACTAGCCTTACCAACGCTGAGCAACAAAGCCTGAAAAGCACCCCCGTGAAGTTGGTACCCCATAAAAATAAATAATCTTCAAAACTATGCCATTCATTTGTGATACGTTTGTGCTGATTTGTGCCGCAAAAACGGACGTTTGTGCTGGTTTGGGGTCTGAGATATTAAGCATTTTTTTTTTGACCATGTGACGTCACTTTCCACCCCATGTTACTCCAATCTAGGGATGCACCGATACCATTTTTTCCCAACCGATCCGATCTCGATACCAAAATTCTGAATATCGATCGATACCGATCCGATTCCGATACTGTGCCGTTTTTTTGTTGTCCTCAACGCGTTGAGACTGATAGGTGCATCTTTTGCATGGTTTACTAATGTTTTGCCGTTGCGCTGCTATGTGCTCTCGAGCGGAAAAAGCGTGTTATGTCAGTCTCCTCTTTTTCATTCTTCAATCAAATGAAAGCAGAGGCGGGGTTGGGTTTTCTTTGAGGTGACAGCAGTGTCTGTGTTGTCAAGACGACTTCGGCGATCTTTTAATGATGGAGGAGAGACTTGTGGTCGCTGTTTCAAGTCATTCAAAGCTGTATGACTTTACAAATCTTGAATATCATAATGCAATTAAAAATTACAATTACTGACAGGAACACTCGCGCACAATACGGCTCAGCTGATTCAGTCGTTTCCTAGTGGCATAAAAAGAGCACCGCGCTCCTTTTTATCTTGTCATCAATAAAGGCAGTGCAGTGCGCCTCGCGTTTTTGCAATGGAAAAGCGTGTGCAGTCACAGTAACATGCAACCACACGTGCCTACATATTTTGTCAAAGAAGCAAAATGAAAGAAGGATATTTCTGCTCATAGTTTGACACAGAATTGTTGACAAACCAGCCAGCGATGACGTGGATCACCTCTGTGCTGCCAGAGCCGTGTCATAAACTCAATAAATAGGCTAATGGTGATTTAGTGTTCAACTAGCAAACCAACCTTTTTTTCCATTTGGAAAATTACAGTTATTAATAGTTCTTATATAATATAATTTTTTTAATAGCCTACATAGTCTAATCTACCAATCAAACAAATCTAAAGTTTTTTTTTTTGCATAATGGACCTCACACCAAACTGAGGGTTTCAATTTACAGCTTAAAAAAACATGTATGCAAATAATGCAATATCATATGTAAACAACAAAATTGTTATATGCTATGTAGTAGCCAATACTTTACAAAAAGTCAACATAGAGCCTTTAGGTTCATTGTCTTTCATTACACGCAGCGCGCGCACATTAACCGCAAATGAGACAGGAAATAAGTCATAATCGTAATTAAAGACATAATCTTTAAACTAATGAATTCTATGAAACATGTTGACAGGGGATTTGTAATATTTAACATTAATTAATTAACATTAATTAAATGCATATTTAAAAACATGATTGGACAAACAGCCTGCCGGTTCTTAAAAAGTCAGTGTTTTCGTTTTGTAATTTACATTTGTCATTTAAGGAAAAGATCTAGAGCAGGATTTATTTTATTCTTTTTATTTTATTCTGTTTTTATATGCTGCTAAAAACACAGCAGGTGAAGATGCTGTATTATGTTCTGATGCTGTTTGCATTTAAAATAAATAAGTGTTTTAAAATGCAATATTTAATGTGTCATACAAAATATAGGCACGTCAATTATTTTTTTATTAATATTTTAATATTAATCTGTTAGCGGTTAACATTCGGTTAACGAGCCAAAATTAACCGAAATGAGCAGTTTCTATAGCTCTGGTGCTAAACTAAAATCATCTTCTTTAGTAAAAAATAAAAGACCTATAGGTATACATGACAGACGGCACAATCTAACTAAAAACATGCTTGCTGTGAACTAGGCTACATTATTTGAGCATTCCTTTTGATATTGTCCTTTCCTTTTTAATATTAAGATTTTTCTTTGATATCTGCAATAGGCTATTGACATCGTTGGTAAAATAATCAGCCTTTTATTACATTTATTAATTATATTAAATTAAAGCCTGATATTTTCCTGCAGGTTTGATGCAGATTAAACTAAACCGTCTGATGCCATTTTTACTTAATAATTCCTCTCCAAATCTCGCCGTGAGTGAGACGGAGAAAGTTCAAAAGCCAAAACACAAACTGGTCTGTTTAATAAAATATTAATATATAAAATTACAGTGAAATATTCACAGTTTCAGAGTAGCCTATATTAGGCTAAATCATTTTCTGTTAATAACAATCCATATTGCGCCCGTCAGTTTCACCTTTAATTTATATAATAAACTACTGTGACCACAATGGGCCAGACTTTAAAACTATTCGCAGCAATTAAAGTATTCACCTTAGAAAAATAAACTCAATCTGAAGGATGGGAGAACAAACTCATTGTAAGATTAATCTTATACGGAGCGCCGCACCTCACCTCTGCGCATGCAGCCGGCACGTGAATGAAAGCGCTTGATGCATCGGAGACAGCGCGCAGCGCTTCGGTATCTGCAGACATTTGCAAAACAGCAGCTCAAATGGAAGAAATAAGTGCGTTGAGGATCTGTCCAATGCATTATTGAGGCTTTTCTGATTAAACATTTCAGGTAGGCCTACTTTGTGTGCGAAGAGCAGGTAATAACCGTCTCCACTCCAGTATTGCAAATGCGATCTAATCTAACACACACAGCAGCGCAAACATGATGAAATGAACTCCTGCTGCAGGTCAAAATGAACCCATTTAATGCAAAACTAAATGCATATCTCCACTAATTATTTAGACTAAAAGGAACAAATAGTCTTAGAGAAAGTTTTTTCTGTTGTCAAATGCGACAAGCAGACTGAATTGTGAATGAATGGAGAATGATTGACAGGCGCAGCCGCGCAGCGGCGGGAAGGGCTGAACTGAACATGAATTTAAACACTTTAATATTCATCTGTACTTCACATTAAACTGTAGAATGGCTTCAGAACATTTCGGATATAGTGGGCCTACATGACAACGTTCTAGTGCCTTTAAATAGGCTTCATGTAGCCTATTATTTGGCTTATAAACACAGAATATAGTGCACGCGCAAGATCGGATTTGGATCGGTACCAGCTGGTTGATACCCGATCCAGCAAAAATATGCGATATCGAACCGATATCCGATCCAAGTATCGGCATCGGTGCATCCCTACTCCAATCACTTCAAATCAGCACAGTTCCTTTGTGCTGGTTTGTGCCATTAAAACAAACACTGTATCTGTTTTCCTCGTTTAGATATAAGCAAAATATTTCAGGAGCCGTGACATCACTCTCCACTTTAGTTCCTCTAAATTGCACCTGTCATTCGTTTTTGCCCGATTTGTGCTGGTTTGTGCCATTCAAACAAACACCTCCACATTTTCACTGTTTAGATATTGCCTAATCCAAATATTTTGGGAGCCTCAACGTCACTCTCCACCCCATTATTTACTCTAAATCGCACCAAACTGGTGTCATTCGTTCGTGCTGGTTTGTGCCGTTACGACGTTATTCTCCACCCCAGTTCCTCTAAATTGCACCATACTGGTGTCATTTGTGCTCGATTTGCGCTGGTTTGTGCCGTTAAAACAAACACTTTATCTATTTATGTTGTTTAGATATAAGCAAAATATTTCGGGAGTCTTGACATCACTTTCCACCCTAGTTTTTCTAAATCGCACAAAACTGGTGTCATTCGTTTGTGTTGGTTTGTGCCATTAAAATGAACACCTTATCTATTTTTATTGTTTAGATATTGCCTAATCAAAATATTTCGGAAGCTGCAACGTCACTCTCCACCCAATTTCTTCCTCTAAATTGCACAAAACTGGTGTCATTCGTTTGTGCCCGATTTGTGCTGGTTTGTGCCGTTAAAACTAACACCTTATCTATTTTCATTGTTTAGATATAACCAAAATATTTCGGGAGCCGCAACGTCACTCTCCACCCCAGTTCCTCTAAGTCGCACCAAACTGGTGTCATTAGTTTGTGCTCGATTTGTGCTGGTTTGTGCCTTTAAAACAAACACTTTATCTATTTATGTTGTTTAGATATAACCAAAATATTTCAGGAGTTGTGACGTCACTCTCCACCCTAGTTTTTCTAAATCGCACCAAACTGGTGTCATTCGCTTGTGCCAGATTTATGCCGTTAAAACAAACATGTTATCTATTAGCATTGTTTAGATATAACCAAAATATTTCGGGAGCCCTGACGTCAGTTCACCCCAGTTCCTCTAAATCGCATAGAAAGTGCTGTCATTTGTTTGTACATATCTCAGACCCCAAACCAGCACAAAAGTTAGTTTTTGCAACACTAATCGGCACAAATGAATGGCATAGTTTTGGCGATTATTTCATTTTACGGGGTGCCAACTTTACTGAGGTGTTGGCTTGGTGTGTCATGGGCCCCAAGACCATGTCCATATGTATGTGCGTATTTTTACAAGTATATTTGTAAACTTTTATATCAGTTTTCCCTGCTTTTGCTTTTAAAAAAACAAATCTCTGTTCACATAAAAATGGCAAAACACTGTGATGCATGTTCAGGGCACGCTGATCCAACAGGGGATGATAATGACAGTTTTATGCTGAGTTCACACTAAAGCGGATGATATGGAATATGCAGTGCTTTTGCCATGAACGTGCAGAATTTGTCTCATTTTTGTCTTCTGCGTTTGGTGTGAACCCAGTCGTGTTGGCCAATCAGAAAGAAGGGTAAAAGATGAGGTAAAAACTCCAGTTGTAGTGTCTACAAGACTACACTGTACCTGAAGTTCTAGAAAATCTTCCCCCTGGCCAAAGTTTTCAAACTGTTTTGGTTTCAGTCACCTGATGCTTCGTTTTTATGTGAACAACAGCGAAAATATGTAGAAAAAAAGTGCAGTTTTGAAAATACCTGTGTTTGTGTGAACAGGGCCTAATTTGTGGGCATCAGGGAGATACTATGAATAGTCTGTAGACTCCCGGAGCTGACCTCTCTGATGACTTACTGTGGTTTCATCAGCGTTTAGTCATTGACTTTGCTCTTAATCTGTGTTAAGAAGCTTCCCGCTGGACTACTTTCTACAGAAACTAATGAAAGTCCTAAACTAACAAACCCATTTACACTCCAGATCACTTTAATCCAGCTCACCTTCATCTCTGAGGAACATTTGATCTCTCAGAGTTTGCCCATTCATTGATCTGATGTCTTAATGGCTCTCGGATTTATTATAATATCAATATGGTCCATGAAATGATAATACAATCAGACAAATTGGTAAATTCTGTTTTAATTGGTGGTTTTTATTTATTATTTTCTGAATAATTCTTATTATTTTATTATTTGTTTTAATTTATTTAAAAATAAAATAAAAGGTGTTTAAATTTTTGATATTACATTTTATAGTTTTAAATTGACAAATTGAACAGTACAGTACGTTTTGTCAGATGTTTCTGTTGGTGAATTTGTTTTAAAAGAAAAGAAAAAATACTTTTTTAAAATAAAAAAATAGAGATTAAAAAACAAAATGCTATTAATTATTTTTTATTTTCTATTTCTTATAGATTTTGCACATGTGCTAGTAAAATAAAACAAATATTTAAATAGTTTCCATTTATTTATTTGTAGCATTTTTTACTGTAATGAATTGTTTTAATTGGTTTGAAGCTTTTATTTATTTATTTATTTGACTTTTATTGCATGGGCAGATACATATAAGAAATAATAACTTTAAAAATGACTTATGGAAATTATAAGTCTGGGTTATTTTATTATTCAGAAGATTTTAAAAAAGCATTTGTCTCACATGCTGATTTGATGTTTATAAAATATAACCTTTTTTTCTGCATAAAATCTAATATAGACCATTTCAATGTGGTTATGTCATTGGCCCATGAACATTTCCTGCTTATCAAACGATTTCATAATTGTAACAAGGCAATTCAATCATAACTTTTAGTTAAAACCGCTATCATAACGTTATTTATCAATATATTGATTGTATTATGGAGAATTAAAGGTAGAAATTAAAAATGTAAAACATGAAATACGTTGGGACCGTTGTTTTTGTTTACGTCCCTTAAAATGGTCTATATATATATGTAACGATATGCGTATTTGTATTGAACCGTTCGGTACGAGACTTTCGGTTCGGTACGCATTACAAACCGAACGATTCAGTCAAATTTCTAAAAAGATAAAAGAGAATAAGTGTACAGAATATGTAGGTGGATGGATACATAGCTACTGACATCACGGAATCACTAACTGGAATTAGACAAACTAGAAACACGTGCACTACATGCAACTATCCCTGCAGCATTCAGACAGGCAATTTCTACAGATTCGAACAGGGCAAAACAAATCACTGAGGTGATCGGTACATTTATAGTTGTGGATATGAGACCTTAATCGGTAGTATAAATTTCGGGTTTTAAGAAAATGTTAAATGTAATAGAGCCCCGTTACATTATTCCTTCATAAGCCCATTTCAGTCAGATAATAAATCCTGCTTTCAGATCCACTGAAATGGCAGGTGACAGTCAAATCAAGCAGATCTGTGCTGTCTGAAGAAAAGGTGGACACTTTCTGAAAATAAAAAAAACTGAGTTATAAAAACTAAATCGTTCTTTTCTTTTTAATTGTTTACTACTAAAATATTACATTTATTTTTATAAGCAGCTTTTTGGTTTTGAGTATAAAGAAGGATTTGTTTTATTTGCTTTTATTTTGATCAGAAACCCCAGAAGTAAAGCTTTATATCACTGTTTAAAGTAAAAAAAAGAAAAGAAAAAAGAAGAGAGATCATGCTTTTATGATGTTAGTTTTAATACATTAAAAAGATTTCAATCAGAGAAATCCTCTGACTTTTTTCTTTTTTTTGCTGTATCGAAAACATACCAAACCGTGAAACCACTGTGTCATATTGAACTGAACCGTGATTTTTGTGAACCGTTACACCCCTAATATATATATATATATATATATATATATATATATATATATATATATATATATATATATATATATATATATATATATATATATATATATATATATATATATATTCAATAAAAAATGTTAAATAAAATCTATAATATGATTAGAATGTGGGCAGCTTATATCATTTAATGCAGCATATCTTGAATGCTACTGACGCTCTAGAGCTGATGACTGGAGTGTTTCAGAAGAGAAACATCTGACAAGAGTCAGGAAGCACAGCTTGTTCTCCGCTGTGAAGATCAATGAAGATATTTCTGTGATTCATCCTGACTGTATCCTGATCAGCTGGAAGTCTGTGTTTCTGCAGCCACGGCCAGATTCATCTGTGTGTTTTCTGATCAGTGAGGTGCTGTGTGATCAATCTCTCGTGTGCGTGTGTGTGAAATGAGAAATGAGAAGACCGTGATCTGTCAATGCACTGCAGGAGAGATATCCACACACACACACACACACACACGCACACACACGCACACGCACACACACGCACACACACACACACACACGTACGTTTGTTTTTGTGAAAAGTGGGTACATTACATAGGCTTCCATTCATTTTATACAGATCAAACCGTATATTATATTGCCCTCACCCCACCCTACCCCTAAACCCAACCATCACAGGAGACAGTGTACAGCTTTACTCCCTGAAATAACTCATCCTGTGTGATTTATAAGCTTTTTGAGAAGTGAGGACGTCACCAATGTCCTCATATTTCACCTGCTTTTTGTAATACCTGTGTCATACCCATGTCATTATACAGATTTGTGTCCTGATATGTCACAAAAACACGTACTTACACACGCACACACACATTATGGGTAGTTAAATAGATATTTTTTTTTTACTTTTGCTAAAATGGATGTGGCAGAAAGTCTTAAACATCTTTGTTGTTTTTATGTCTTTGTTAATTGTGGAAAACATTCATTTTAATTTTGTCAAGATAAGAACAAAAATAATAAAAAACAAAAATAATATATTCTTTAGTTAATTTAGTATTTGGACCGATACATTGGCACTAAACGGCATCAAAAGCACCAAAAAGACCATCCTTTATATTAAAAAGTAAAAAACAAACACATGTATTTAACCACAAAGGAAATGTTTTAGTATAGATAAATCAGTTTATATATATTTTAATATTTATTATTGTTGTTATTTTCATCAATATTGTTGGTACATGTATTACTACTATTTTTTTTTTATATTCACTTTTTTGTTCCCCCCGCTACATAAACCTTTGGTAACATGTACCTGGAAATCCTGGATTTCAATAAGTTAGAAAAAAAAAGTTTTTCAACAGCCCCTTAAGTTTTGCTCAATTTGTACACTACCTGAAAAAAGTCTTGTCATCGATCCCAGCTGTAAAGGCAACAAATAATAACTTCTAGTTGATCATTTGGAAAAGTGGCAGAAGGTCGATCTGTTGAACTGCATCCAAATCATCACAAATACTGCAGAAGACCTATTGGAGCCCGCATGGACCCAAGATTCTCACAGAAAAGTTTGGTGAAGGAATAATCATGGTTTGGGGTTACATTCAGTATGGGGGCGTGCGAGAGATCTGCAGAGTGGATGACAACATCAACAGCCTGAGGTATCAAGACATTTGTGCTGCCCATTACATTACAAACCACAGGAGAGGGCAAATTCTTCAGCAGGATAGCGCTCCTTCTCATACTTCAGCCTCCACATCAAAGTTCCTGAAAGCAAAGAAGGTCAAGGTGCTCCATGATTGGCCAGCCCAGTCACCAGAGATGAACATTATTGAGCATGTCTGGGGTAAGATGGAGGAGGCTTTGAGATGAATCTAAAGAATCTTGATGAACTCTGGGAGTCCTGCAAGAACGCTTTCTTTGCCATTCCAGATGACTTTATTAAGTGATTTGAGTCATTGCAGAGATGTATGGATGCAGTCCTCCAAGATCATGATGGAGTCAGACACAATATTAATTCCTTTCCCACTGCATCATGACTTTATATTCTGTACTGGACATTATTTCTGTTAAGTGACAAGACTTCTGTCTAAACACAGTCAGACCTTACTGTCCTAATGAAATAATTAAATATCAAGGCATGATCATATTTTATTTTGGTAAAATAAGCGTAATCTAGAGGCCTTTGCCTTTTATATAAGCCACTTCTGATATCATCAATTGAATTGAGAGAGAGAGTAAAGAGAAGAGAGAGAGAGAAAGAGAGGAAACCCCGCAGTGTTTTCTCTGTCAGCGTGTCAATGATGCATGGCAGGTTTTCTCTCGCCTTATGCTAAGCGGAGTGTGTTTGTGTGATTCACTCTCAGACCACACACACCCAGCAGGACTCCAGAGACTGCAACCCCACGTAAAAATCACATATGAAGCCTCTAGCGCTCCGTTATCAAGCCATGAAGCGCTCTTTATGCAGCATATTGCTTGGTAATTTCTTAAAAGTCATGAGGGAAGGAGGTTCGCAGCTTCTTCTGAACTCTGCTAATTCACATGAATCGTCCCACGATGCACCGCGCATCTTTTTTCGGATTGCGCCTGAAGGGGAAAGTGACCTAGCTGGTTTGATATGATCGCATGGGAAAGATTGCATCTCCGTCTCCACATTAAAAAACACCTGAGAATGAGACGCTCCTTCACATTTGCTCTCCTTCTCGTCAAAATCAGACCTGAAGGACTAGCTTTCTTTTCAGAATATAAATTACTCCCTCCAGGATTTTGCAGGAGATTTTTTTGAATATTTGCAGCTTAAAATGGGCTGATTTTTGTGGTGGATTTAAAAAATTTGCAGCTATGTTTGTGATTTCACTTCAAAAATGCTTCTTTTACTTTGTTTTTTTCCAAGTCTAAGTTTGTACTTGTAGTTCAAAATTTTCTAGTCCATTTAGCTTTTTTTCATATTTGCGTCCTAAAATGAGGATTTTCTCAAAATATGCAGCAATGTTTGTGATTTTATTGCAAAAAAATACTTTTTATTTTTTTAATCTTGTTTTTAGTTCAAGTTACTAGTCCATTTTGCTGAAGGTTTTCTCATATTTGTGGCCTTAAATTGACTGATTTTTGTGGTGGATTTTTTTCAAAAATATGCAGCAATGTTTACAGTTTCACTGCAAAAAATGCTTTTCTTTGATTTTTATTTATTTATTTATTTATTTATTTTTTGTATTGTTTCTAGTCCAATGTCAAATCCAATTTACTAATCCATTTTGCTGAAGATTTGTCTCATATTTGCAACCTAAAATTACTGATTTTTTGTGGAGGATTTTCTCAAAAATATGCAGCAATGTATGTGATTTCACTTCAAAAAATGCTTTTCTTATTTAGATTTGTTTTTATCTTGTTTCTAGTTCAATTTCAAGTCCAAGTTTCTAGTCCATTTCCCTGAAGATTTTTTTTATTAATATTTGCGGCCTAAAATTTGTGGTGGATTTTCTCAAAATATGCAGCAATGTTTGTGATTTCACTGTAAAAATGCTTTTCTTAGATTTTTTTTTTCTTGTTTCTAGTCCACTTGACTTAAGAATTTTCTCATATTTGCAGCCTAAAATGATTTGTGGATGTTGTGGTGGATATTCTCAAAATATGCAGCAATGTTTGTGATTTCACTGATTTTTCTTTTTTTTTCTTTATTTATTTATTTTTTTAAATCTTGTTTTTAGTCTAAGTCCAAATTTCTAGTCCATTTCCAGTCCAAGTTACTAGTCCATTTTGCAGAAGATGTTTCTCATATTTGTGGCCTTAAATGGAGTGATTTTTGTGGTGGATTTTCTCAAAATATGCAGCAATTTTGCAAGTTTACTGTAAAAAATGATTTTCTTGAATTTCTTTGGTCTTGTTTCTAGTCCAAGTTCAAGTCCAAGTTTCTAGTCAATTTCGCTGAAGATTTTTCTCATATTTGCAGCCTAAAATGATTTGTGGATGTTGTGGATATTCTTAAAATATGCAGCAATGTTTGTGATTTCACTGCGAAAAAATATTTTTCTTAGACTTCTATCTGGTTTCTAGTTCAAGTCCAAGTTTCTAGTCTATTTTGCTGAAGATTTTTCTCATTTGCAGCCTTAAGTTACAGATATATGTGGTGGATTTTCTCAAAATATGCAGCAATGTTTGCGATATCACTGCAAAACATTTTTTTTCTTGTCTTGTTTAAGTCCAAGTTACTTGTCCATTTCACTGAAGATTTTTTCCCATATTTGCGGCTTAAAATTACTGATTTTTGTAGCAGATTTTCTCAATAACTGCATAAGTGTTAGCAAGTTTACTGCAAAAAATGCTTTTTTTTGGATTTTTTTTTTGTCTTGTTTCTAGTCTAAGTTCATGTCCAAGTTTCTAGTTCATTTCGCAGAATTTTTCTCATATTTGCAGCCTAAAATTACTGAATTATGTGGTGGATTTTTTTCGAAATATGCAGCAATGTTCGCGATTTCACTGCAAAATATTTTTTATTTTTTTTTAATCTTGTTTTTAGTCCAAGTCCAAATTTCTAGTCCATTTCCAGTCCAAGTTACTAGTCCATTTTGCAGAAGATATTTCTCATATTTGTGGCCTTAAATGGAGTGATTTTTGTGGTGAATTTTCTCAAAATATGCAGCAATTTTGCAAGTTTACTGTAAAAAATTATTTTCTTGAATTTTTTTGGTCTTGTTTCTAGTCCAAGTTCAAGTCCAAGTTTCTAGTCTATTTTGCTGAAGATTTTTCTCATTTGCAGCCTTAAGTTACAGATATATGTGGTGGATTTTCTCAAAATATGCAGCAATGTTTGCGATATCACTGCAAAACATTTTTTTTCTTGTCTTGTTTAAGTCCAAGTTACTTGTCCATTTCACTGAAGATTTTTTCTCATATTTGCGGCTTAAAATTACTGATTTTTGTAGCAGATTTTCTCAATAACTGCATAAGTGTTTGCAAGTTTACTGCAAAAAATGCTTTTTGAGTTTTTTTTTTTTTGTCTTGTTTCTAGTCCAAGTTCAAGTCTAACTTTCTAGTCCATCTTGATGAATTTTTTTCATATTTGCGCCCTAAAATGACTGAATTGTGGTAGATTTTTCTCAAAATATACAGCAATGTTTGCGATTTCACTGCAAAATGTTTTCTTATGATTTCTTACTTTGATTTTTGTTTTTTCTTTAGAACAAGTAGAATTAAATACCAGCTGGGTTCATAAAATAAACTTGTTTTTAGATTATTTAGTTTACCTGGCAGATTATTTAGCTTGTTTTTAAGGAGAATTTATTTTTGCCTATTTTTTACTTTGTAATTTTCTGAAAACAAGACAAAAAATTCACTTGTCTAAAATAGGCTTCTAGATTTAGGAATGTTTAGATGTTTGGACTGGAAACAAGACAAAATCAAAAAAGAAAATCAGTTTTTGCAGTGGTAGAAAAAAATGGTGTGTTTAAAAAAAAATATCAAATTGTCTTTAATGAGCAGTACAGAACAAATCATGCATTTTTCAATCAACATTTGTTGAAAACGATGTATTCTTTGAGTTCTTTACTGCAAAAAGACACACGAATGATATGTAGGTGTTCAGTTTGGGTGGCAGAATCAACAAATAATCATAAATATAAGAAGTAAACAACACTTTCCATTTTTGGCATCTCCATTCCTGAGTTAGTTACCATGGTAAACAGCTGCTGCTGATGACAGTATACTCAACTCAAAGTGTTACAGCATGAAAAAGAGAAGTTCTGAGCAGCGAGAACACAAAGCAAAATATCCTGAACATCGAGAAAGTGTTCTGCTTTGCCCTTTACCTTCCCGATTTGAAGGTGTCAGCCCACCGTTAACGTCCCATAATCCCCCAGTTCCTCAATAACGGCACCAGCGATTGGTGCTGTAAATCACCACTGATCCAGGGTCAGTCATCTGAGGTGATTGTGTTGGCTCTCCACAGGCCTTGACGGAGATCTCATGAAAATCGTTCTGAGATCCTCCTCTTTTCCCTTCAATATATGAGAAGGTCGTGAAACAGCGAGGCCTGTAAAATGAGCACGCGCCTATGACAAATGAAATTCACCCAATGATGGGAATGTCAAAGAGACTGGGGGAGGAATCGTTAACCTATCGCCAGAGAGGTTTTCAAAGGCTCGATGAGAGGCTTAAAGTGACAGCGCACCTGAAATTAAATCATGCCATCATCTAAATCATGTCACATATATCTGAGCCTCTTGTCATGTTTGACGATGAAGAGGTAAGACTTCTTAAATCTCATCCGATTAGATATTTTTCAAAATAAAGTGATCGTTTTATTCAGCGAAGATGCAGTAAATTGCTTGAAATTTGACATTTAGGACGTTTAAAATGTCCTAAAAAGATACATTTATAATGTAGTAAGGCTTGTTTCCTCAGTTGTCATGCAGAATTTGAGCAACCAGATGTGTCGTGATGTTATAACATAACATTTAGCCAAAGCCCACTTGAAATAAGTCTGTATTTGCAGAATTAATCAATCGCAAAGAGAAACTTTGTAACTTTGTGAAATGTTATAACTTTTCTGTTATAACTTATAACTAGGCCCACATGAAATTTGTCCGCGAAGAAATCCACCGATTTTTAGCCCATTAATGAGTTTTTATTTACTTGAGTAAATGTGTGTAAATTTATATTTATTCAGTTTTTAAATAAATTTCAGTAATATTATTGACTTGTATGAAATTGTGTGATTTATTTACAATACAGTATGTAAAGTCATATCTGAGGGTGTCAAAATTAATTGTTTCTTCGGTGCACTGCAATGCAGACGCAGACAATTCGGTATCGGTTCAGTAATAATCACAACGGGTTATTATGTACTGACTTCATTTATCTCATATGCGCTATGTCGCCGTAGCTTACTATGGCGAGGGAGGCGAGCGCGAGTGTTTACAAAACTCCAACTAAACACAGAAACTGTGCACAATTTCACTGCGCGTGTGTTTGCTGGACAGTCTTTCACTGACACTTACAGCAGAAGCCCCTATTTCACTGCGATAGAGAAAATGAACTCCATTTCTCAATTCAATTCAATAGTTGCTTTATTGGCATGACAAATGTTACAAGTGTATTGCCAAAGCATTTATAAAGTTTACATAAAGTAACAAACATATATATATATATATATATATATATATATATATATATATATATATATATATATATATATATATATATATATATATATATATATATATATATATATAAGAAGAGTTTGGTTGCAAAACGCGATAACATTTTTTGGCATTTGGATTTGGATTTTTTGGTAACACTTTATTTTGATGGTCCATTTGAGCATTAGTAGACTGTCTGCTTAATATCTGTTGACTGACATTTAACTGTCCTTCAAAAAACATTTAACTGACTATAAGAAACTTTGCAATTACATGTCAACTTACACTAACCCTAATCCCAACCCCAACCCTAACCCCAACCTAACAGTCTACTTATAATCTAATGATAATTAGTTGCAATGTAACTTAAATTCAACAAACGGACCGATTTTTTTTTTTTTTTTTTTTTTTTTTTTTTTTTTTTTTTTTTTTTTTTTTTTTTAATAAACTGTTTTGCTTTTTCACAACAACCAATAAACTCTATAAGCTATTATTATTATTATTATTATTATTATTATTATTATAATAGCGAGCAGAAGAAAGCAGGTGAATACTGAATGAGAGGATGACTCGCGCCAAAAGCTGATGTGATGCGCGCGACTGTTTAACACGCGTGCGCGCTCCCGTTTCTTTGCGTGAAGCTGTGCCTGGAAACGCAACTGGTGTGATCGGTTTTCTTACAAATATTTTTTCTTAATGGTATTGCAGTAGTAGAATATAGCCTAAGGTGGATATATAGCGTTTTGCAAAAAAAAAAAAAAAAAAAAAAAAGTTATGTTGTGTTGTGTACAATAGGTGATTTTGGCACCCTCTAGTGGATTTTTCATCTAAAATGTGCAACAAAACACACCCAAGTAACATATTTCAGATTCGCAAAAATGTAAACAGTGTGAACATGTAAAAAAAAAATGTAAACATAAAAATTACATACCCTAAGTAATAGATTGCAGATTCGCAAAAATTATAGATTGCCCTCTAGTGGATTTGTCATCTGAACCATGCAAAAAATTTACCCCAAGTAACGTAACGCGTTTCAGATTCACAAAAATGTAAACGACGATCTCTAGTGAGTTTTTCATATGAAACCTATAACAAAATGTTTCCTAAGCAACACATTTGAGATTTGCAAAAATGTAAACAGCGCCCTCTACTGTTTTTGTAGTGTGAAATATACAACAAAATGTACCCAGAGTAATGTTTCAGATTTGCAAACATGTAACTAGCGCCTAGTTTTGTTTAGTAACGAATTTGAAACGAATTTTGTTTTTGTAACGAATTTCAGATTTGCAAAAATGTAAACTGCTCCCTGTAGCGGATTTGTCATCTGAAACGTACAACAAAACATACCCTAGGTAGCGTATTTCAAATTTGCAAACATGTAAACAGCGGCATCTAGTAGGTTTATCATTGAAACGTACAAAAAAACAGAACTTATTTTTCATTACACAAAAATATCGACTGAGGCACATATTGCCACTAAGCCTGGGCTGCAAAAAAAAAAAAAAAAAAAAAAAAAAAAAAATATATATATATATATATATATATATATATATATATATATATATATAATTACTATTTGAATTTTTGGAACTGCTTTCACACCTACCAAATGAACCAATGTGAGCTTGCTTGAATGATCACCAAAAGCTCCTCGTAAATGATTTCTTTCTAGTAAAACATTGTCTTTGGACTGCTTGAATGAAAGAATCGAGTATGTGTTCGTCTTCAGCTTTTGAGGTGATTTATACTTTGCTTTTTTTTCTACAAGAACAAAGATTAGCTGAACTTCCCGCCACACGGTTCATGAGCGCAAGTCTGGCGAAGTTCTGGCGAAGGTCACACGGGGAAATTTGCGTTACGTCTTTCTTCAGACAACAAAACTGTTTTAAATCAGATCTGTTGTGCTTCGTGTTGAGATTTGAACTCTTTGAGCACGACTGGGTTTGATACCTCCACTGAATGTTTTATCAAAACCGCGCGCTCATCAGGACGAGAGAAGCGCATGGCGTCGCCGCTCTTTGATGTCCCGCAAATCACGACAACACTGTACCAGGACGTGAATAATTGATCAGAAGCGCGGCTGCAAAGAGAGCTTTAATGGAGGCTGGTTCTGCGTGTCGAGGAGTCGTCCTGAGAGAGTTTTTCAGCGTCTGATGCCGAGCGGTTTGATGTCGGATGTAGTTGTGGGTGGAAGAGCTCTTGTTAGGGAGAGTTTGGAGCTGTTTGTTTGTGACGGGACGGTGAGATATTGGGTTAAAGGGCAGCTGAGATGCTCAGAAGCGTCTCAAAATTGAGTGGGTGTGTGTAAATAATAGTCTCTCAAGAGGTTTGAATGGGGTAATGAACTGTAAGGGCTATACAAATACAAACTAGCGGGTTTCATTCTGTCAAACTTTAGATTTAACAAGCTACTTTTGTAGCCAAACTTCATGTGATGCTTATTTATTAATCAACATGCTGTATAAGATCTTTTTGAAAGTTTGGACAGTCAAAAATAAAGACTTATGAGAAGGCCCACACAGAATATCTGCATGCAGAACTCCACAGATTTTTAGCCCATCTTTGAATCTGTTTATTTGCTTATGTAAATGTGTGCAGTTTTTATATTAATTTCAGTACTATTATTGACTAACATGCAAATGTTTATATGATTTATTTACAATACAGTGTGTGAAGTAATATTTTCTGTCTTTTAGAAGATATATGAGAGACTTGCTTTATCAAACAAGTGGTTCTGATTGGATTTGCATTGTAATTCTTAAAGATTTTTTATTTTATGTTTTATGTTGTAGTTGCTACTGTATACTCCCAAAATCATCCCACATAAATCTGCAGATTATTTTTTTTTTTTCCACAAAATTCTGTGTAGAAATATAAAAAAAAAAAAGTCTGCAGATTCTGTCTGGCCCTGCTTTCAATTTGAGAAATGCTGGGTTGTTGATGTCTTTTCCATTTGATTTGTATATGGAGCTTGAGAAATTGCATCGCAGTGCATTGATTTTTATCTATTGTAAGGACCATAAGGAATCTGAAGCCTTCTTTATTACTATTTTTGCACAAAATTGTATAAAATAAAATAAAAAAATTAATTATATGGAATGAAAATAACTGTAAAACAACTTTGTTTGGCAATGTCTTATGTCCATATGTCATACTGTCTGTAGTAAATGCGCGAGAGAAGACATATGGAAAAAAAAGTTTTACAGGTTGTTTTGCTTACAAAATAGTTCTTGGAGCTTCATATGATTACAGATGAATCACTGAAGTCACATGAAATGATTTGAAGTTTCTAGTTCCTTTTCTGGACTTTAAGCATCTTGGGACCCTTGTGGTTTATAGAGGATGAGAGAGCTCCTGGATTTCATCTAAAATATCAAATCAAATCAAATCAAATCACTTTTATTGTCACATCATCAGCAGCATGTGTGCTATGATGAGTGAAAAGCTTAGGTGCTGGCTCCAGACAGTGCAAAATACAGACAGTGCAAATACAACGACAGTGCAAAATACAGACAGTGCAAATACAACGACAGTGCAAAATACAGACAGTGCAAAATACAGACAGTGCAGGATACAGACAGTGCAGTATACAACAACATACTCACAAAAAAACAAGACAATGTAAAATTGGCAATGTTGACAGCGATACGTAGACAGTATTGTTTTAAGTATGGATTTGTTAAAGTGCAGTGCATGCTACATCTTGACGGTGTGCAGTGCGGGGTATGGAAGAGTTTGTGTGGGGTGTGTTAAGTGTTCATCAGCCTGATAGTCTGAGGGAAGAAACTTTCCTTCAGTCGGCTGGTGCGTGACCGGATGCTGCGGAACCTTCTGCCTGAGGGTAGCAGAGAGAAAAGTCTATGGCTTGGGTGGCTGGAGTCGCCGATGATTCTCTTGGCTTTCCTCATGCACCTCCTGGTATAGATGTCCTGGAGGGAGGGAAGCTCACCTCCTACTACGCGTCCAGCAGTACGCACGATCCTATGTAGACCTTTGCGATTGCTGCTGGTGCTGCTTCCATACCAGGTGGTGATGCAGCCAGTGAGGATGCTCTCCACAGTGCAGGTGTAGAACGAGCGGAGGATGTGGGGGCTCATTCCAAACCTCCTGAGACGCCTGAGGAAGAAGAGGCGTTGTTGTGCCTTCCTCAGCACTGCGTCTGTGTGGGCAGTCCATGTCAAATCCTCAGCGATGTGTACTCCAAGAAACTTGAAAGTGCTGACTCTCTCCACTAGTGTCCCGTTGATGGTGATGGGAGTGTGTTCTCTCTTCTCTCTCCTGAAATCCACCACCAGCTCCTTGGTTTTGCTGATGTTGAGTGAGAGGTGGTTTTCCTGACACCACTGCGTCAGAGCGTGCACCTCCTCTCTGTAGGCCGTCTCATCATTGTCGGTGATTAGGCCCACCACCGTTGTGTCATCAGCAAATTTAACGATGACATTGGAGCTGTGTTTGGATGTACAGTCATGTGTGTACAGGGAGTACAGGAGTGGGCTGAGAACACAGCCCTGTGGAGCACCAGTGTTGAGGATCAGTGTGGATGAGGTGATGTTGTTCATTCTGACCACCTGGCGTCTGCTTGACAGGAAGTCCAGGATCCAGTTGCACAGAGAGCTGTGTAGGCCCAGAGCCTGGAGCTTCACCACCAGCTTGGCAGGCACTATGGTGTTGAATGCTGAGCTGTAGTCCACAAACAGCATTCTCACATATGTGTTTTTGTTTTCCAGGTGAGACAGAGCAGTGTGCAAGGTGAAAGCAATAGCATCATCTGTGGAGCGGTTGTTTCTGTATGCAAATTGCAGAGGGTCAGTGTTAGCGGCAGTACAGAGCAGATGTGGTTTTTAATCAGCTTCTCAAAGCACTTGCTGAAGATGGGTGTCAGTGCAACCGGACGCCAGTCATTCAAGCATGTGGTTTTAGCTGATTTCGGTATTGGCACGATAGTAGCTGTCTTAAAGCATGTAGGAACCACAGACCGAGAGAGCGAGAGGTTAAAGATGTCCGTGAAAACCCCCGCTAGCTGGTGTGCGCATGCTTTAAGTACACGTCCAGGGATGCCATCTGGGCCCGTAGCTTTTCGGATGTTCACGCGACGGAAAGATCTCGTTACATCCGCTACAGAAACAGAGAGTGTGCTGGCGGTTTCTGTGTCGGCCGCGGGAGCGCGCTGTGTATGTGCGCTGTCCTGGGCTTCAGAGCGGGCGCGTTGTGTATGTGTGCTGTCCTGGGCTTCAGAGCAACCGCGCTGTGTATGTGCGCTGTTCTGGGCTTCAAAGCGGGCGCACTGTGTGTGTGCGTTGTCCTGGGCTTCAAAGCGGGCGTAGAACGAGTTGAGCTCGTCCGGGAGAGACGCAGCAATGTTCACAGTGGCGGATTTGTTACTTTTAAAGTCCGTGATGTAATTAAGTCCCTGCCACATGCTCCTTGCATTATTGGTGTTAAATTGACCCTCTAACTTGTCTTTATATTGACGTTTTGCTGCTTTGATCGTTTTCCTTAGGCTGTAGTTTGCTTGTTTTAGTTCCTCAGCATTTCTGGATTTATAGGCGGAAGTTCGCACTGATAGGGCTGTTCGAACTTCGCGATTGATCCATGGTTTTTGGTTAGGGTAGATACGGACAGTTTTTGTTGGGACTACGTCTTCTATGCACTTTCTGATGAAGCACGTAACTGTGTCTGAGTACACTTCGATGTCGTCATCAGAAGCTGCCCGGAACATCTCCCAGTCAACGTCATCAAAACAGTCTTGAAGTATGGAATCCGATTGGTCTGACCAGCTCTGAAACGTCCTGACGGTGGGAGGTTCCCGTTTCAGTTTCTGCCTGTAAGCAGGCAAGAGCAGAACAGAAGAGTGATCTGATTTGCCAAATGGTGGGCGGGGGAGGGATTTGTAAGCATCCCGGAACGGAGAGTAGCAGTGGTCCAAAATACGATCCCCACGCGTGTTTGTGGTGATATGTTGAAAGTATTTTGGAGCGATTTTCCTAAGATTGGCGTTGTTAAAGTCTCCTGTAACAATAAACGCTGCCTCCGGGTGTGCGGTTTCCTGCTCGTTTATGCTCCCATACAGTTCCCTGAGCGCCTGCTCTGTGTTGGCTTGAGGATGGATGTAGACAGCCGTAATTATCACCGATGTGAATTCCCTTGGTAGCCAGTATGGTCGACACCGAAGCATAAGGTATTCCAGATCAGGAGAACAAAATGATCTAACTGAGTGTATGTTTCTCTCATCACACCATAAGTTGTTAATAAAGAAACAAACACCTCCTCCTTTGCTTTTCCCTGTGAGTTCCTTCGTTCTATCCGCGCGGTGCAAGGAGAACCCCGAAAGTTCAGCAGCTGTGTCTGGTACCTCCGCAGATAGCCAGGTTTCTGTAAGACAGATAATGCAGCAGTTTCTTGTTTCCCGTTGGAAGGAAATGCGCGCCCGTAGCTCGCAAAGTTTGTTGTCCAGTGACTGAACGTTAGCCAGCAGAATGGTGGGGAGCGGAGGTCGAAGTCCACGGCGTCGTAGTCTGACCAGAACGCCGGCTCTTTTCCCTCTTTTTCGGCTTCGTTTACGGCGCCGTGTCGGTTGTGTGGTCCAGACAAAGGGCTCTGTTGTTGTGTTTGTAAACAGAGCGTCGTTGAGGAACTCAAAGTCCGGTCTTCGGTGTGCGACGAGGGAGCCAATTTCCCGAAGTGTGTGTTTGTCGTAGGCAATAAGAGTGTGTACATCCAGCACGAAAAACAACAAAAATACAAGAAAAACATACAAAACGCAACGAAGTTTGCTGGGAGCTCGCAACACGGCAGCCATGCTCGGCGCCATCTTCATTTGTCTTTTGATTATAAATGAAGATCTCAGGGGATTGGGTGAATAATTAATAACAGAGTTTTCATTATTGGTTCAACTAATACTCCAATTTCGTTTGACTACTGGAAGCACTGCCATCTATTCTTTAGCTAGTAACAACCTTTGCCTTTGGGTAAGTTTTACATTTACGGTTAGTCATTTAGCAGATGCTTTTGTCCAAAGCGACTTGCAATTGAAGAGGCAATACACACAACAAGTGCTCATTATACAGAGGAACTGCTTGTGATCAGATAATTAGATGCTAGAATAAGCAGTGGGGGGTGTTTCTTTATATGGAGAAATGTGATTCTACAGGTGGTTTGTCAAGCCCACTCACCTGTGTGAGGTACATTTCATAAATGTGTACCTCACAGTGTTTTATTTTATATATGAAGTGGTTGTAAGAAAGTGTCTGGTGCAAAAGTGCAAAACTGGTGCAAGTGTAGGTTAAAGTCTCAGAGAGATGAATGAGTGTGTTTTTTACAGGTGGTTTTGTCAAGCTCACTCACTTGTGTGAGGCACTCTCGGATTTAGTTTTATAGACAGCACCAACATTATTTAGTCTGCCTGTCAAGTATTCTCCATATTAAGCTGAATAAATGTAAATTAACTTAATCTTATCCTGCGGTACATAAACAGTTTTGATCATGAATGTCTTCAATCATGACTACCATAACGTGGAGCTTCTTCCTCATGCATAGTAATCTTCAAACCTTCACTTCTAAATTGATCTGGTTATCCACCATATTTATTTTAAAATCTTTTTGATATCCATTCATTACATATTTAAGTCGCACTTAAATGATCCTCAAGAAGAGGTGATCCGTCTGTGTCCAAAATGTATGAATTGAATTCAAGTTTATTTGTATAAATCTTTTCACAGTGATTGCTGTTCCATGCAACTTTACAAAAGGTGTGTGTGTGTGTGTGTGTGTTAATTATATTTTACAATTAAAATCATCAAGTTAAGGGGTGTGTGTGTAAAGGGTGGACAGTACAGCGATCAAAACAGAGTGTGTTTTTGAATCATCACTAAAAACTTAATTTTTAGGATAGCTACTGTATGATTTTTAAAAAAATATGATTTCAAATATTTATTTCATATGTATAATATTTACATTTTTATTAGTTTGACATTGTTTTTGTCTTGTTTTATGCATGTACTGTGAGTGTACATACATGCATATATATGTTTGTGTGTGTGTGTATGTGTGTATGTGTGTATATATATATATATATATATATATATATATATATATATATATATATATATATATATATATATATACATACATACGCACACAAGTGCATTGAGATGCTACTTTTAATGGCGCTACATAATATAAATTTATTATTATGGTTATTATTACTACTGTCAAGTGTATATATAGTTAATTTAAAGGTCCTGCGAAATTAAAATAATGTTTTTTAAATGTCAGTATCAATATGTTCGTCTTCAAGGATATCTATAAGCTAGTGGGGTACAAAACATTGACTAAATTTGCATGTAGAAAAACTGTGCAAAACTATGTAGAATTCGCAACCTTTATAGTAGCCTCTTGCACGTTTTCTAATGCTTCAGTTCGAATGTACATCTGAATCAGTTCATTTCTGTTCCTGTTAATATGATTTATTAGCAACCGCGACAATCTCTAAAAAAACAACTCACAGTGTGAACATTTTGAATTACTTTGGATTGTTAACTGATAAAAATGAAAAAAACTTGAAAAGAAACCTGAAAAAAAAATTGATGAAAAACCCAAAATAGCAACTGGAAACATTGAAACAATTATTGACCACTTCATATAGCCTAATTTTGGTGGAAACAAATTTCATTGTATAATTTGTATCTTTATTTTTATGTATTTTTGTTGGTCTGTTATCTACAAAATTAACAAAAAGAATGAATAAATTTTAGGTGAAGTGAGATGCACAATAATACTTTTTGGCCTTAAGGGAATTATGAATTACATTCAAATAGGCCTATTATAACATAATATATAGTATTTCTGGCAATTTTCTTTATAATTTGAGTTATGAATTACAGTATCGCAATACTACTTGGTATCGTGATACTTCAGCTGGTATAGTATCGTAAGATTAATTATTGGCATTGTGACAACCCTACTCTCTATGGTCGGACATGCCCCGCCCCTTCAGGACACTTCTCATTTGCTTCATTTGATGGGTTTGAGCTCAGCCACTCTCACTGGCAGAGCTGTGATTAAACAAAATGCTATTGGCTGCTTTTTTAAAAGGGGAGGAGCTACTGTCCCGCCCTCTCTGTTTTTCAGTTGAGATTACATCAAACATCAGATGAAAAATGCATATTTCAAAGGACTTCACGGGAACTTTAAATTTATACAATGTAATGCACTTTTTGAGTAGGTGAGATCATTTCTATTCTATGTCTTATGCATAGCTTAAAAAAATATCTTGGGAGAAGATTTTTACACCGGCAATCACTATAAAGTGTGCTGTGTGCACTAGTATTCCGATCCTGTAATCATTTTCTGAGTCCTCTGCGTAATTGATTAGCGTGAACTGTATTGATCGGACAATGTGTGTGTTAAAGCAGGTGTCGAACAGATGTTCACCTGTGTGATGCTGTTAGTTCAGGACCTTCAGTTACGCGTGTGTTTGGAGCTTGTGCGTGAGTGAGACAACTCATTAAGGTTATAAATAGTGTGCGTCAAGTCTGTCATCGTTTCAATCATGACTTAATGGGGTGAAACCCGAGGATGGGCGTCTCTAACACACACACATACGCGCGCTTGTGCAGCATCATCTTAAGAACGATCCATCAGGAGGTAAACAACAGCAGAGGCGCACGTCAGTCACATCTAAAAGCAAAGCTAATGGTGATAAAAGCGCAGCAGGAGGATCTGTGTGCTGCTGAGGATCTGACTCAGTGTGTTTAATTGAGGCCTGCAGTGTGATTTAAAGTGAAGAGCGAACTGATGACCTCACAATCACTGATGAGCTTTGCTCGCTCTGTTTTAGAGGTGTTGATGATGGTGGTCACTAACAATACACTTTCAGTAGTACTTAGTGTTTTATATACTATATATATATATATATATATATATATATATATATATATATATATATATATATATATATATATATATATATATATATATATATATATATATATATATATATATATATATATAGTTGAAGTCAGAATTATTAGCCCCCCTTTGAATTTTTTTTCTTTTTTAAATATTTCCCAAAGGATGTTTAACAGAGCAAAGATATTTCCACAGTACGTCTGATAATATTTTTTCTTCTGGAGGAAGTCTTATTTGTTTTATTTCGACTAGAATAAAAGCAGTTTTGAATTTTTTTAACACCATTTTAAGGACAAAATTATTAGCCCCTTTAGGCAAATTTTTTTTTGATCGTCTACAGAACAAACCATCGTTATACAAAAACTTGTCTAATTACCCTAACCTGCCTAGTTAACCTAATTAGAGAGAGAGAGTTAAATGTACAGTTTATTCTGATCTATTATTATTTTTGTATTGATTTGTATGAATATGATATGTCAAATAATTTGATATGTTGAATAATGTGATATATTGAATAATGTGATATATTGAATAATATGATGTATTGTTGATATTTGATTTAATTATATATATATATATATATATATATATATATATATATATATATATATATATATATATATATATATATATATATATATATATATATATATATTTTTTTTTTTTTTTTTTTTTTACTACTACCAATTACTGTGTTATGTTATTATTATGCATGTTACTTTTTATGTAAACTTTAGAACTGCTTTGGCAATACATTTGTAACATTTGTCATGCCAATAAAGCAATTATTGAATTGAAGAGAGAGAGAGAGAGAGAGAGAGAGAGAGAGAGAGAGATGAGGGCGAAATTATTAGCCCTCCTGTGCAATATTTATTATTATTATTTTTTTATATTTCTCAAGTTTATATTTCTCAATGTTTAATGGATTTTTCAGAGTTTTTCCTATAATATTTTTTTCTTCTGGAGAAAGTCTTATTCGTTTTATTTCAGCTAAAATAAAAGTGGTTTTAATTTTTTTTTTTTTTATAACATTTTAAGGTCAATATTATTAGCCCCCTTAATATTTTTTTTCCAATTGTGTACAGAACAAACCATCGTTATACATTCTTGCACTAACCTAATTACCCTAGTTAAGCCTTTAAATGTCACTAAGCTAAATACTAGTGTCTTGAAACATATCTAGTCAAATATTGTGTACTGTCATCATGGCAAAGATAAAATAAATCAGTTATTAGTTATTAAAACTATTGTTTAGAAATATGCTGACAAAAACCACACTTCATTCAACAGAAATTGGAGAGAATTTAAAAAATAATAACAGAAGGGCTAATAAGAATAATAAAAACATTTTTTTTATTTACATATTTTTTTTATTAAACATAAACTAACTTAATAACTAATCTGATTCTGATTCTAATGACTTGCTTTTTTATTTATTTGTTTTTCAACTTTGTTTATATTTATTAACTTTTTTATTAAATTTTATTTAAGTTTTTAATACATATTATTTATTAAAAAGAAATGTTTTTTTAAGTAGTTTCTCTGCTATCTTATGAAATACCTTTTATTGTTTTCATTTTTATTTGTACGGTTAATAGTTAATTTGGTAATTTTCTTATGTACACTGTTTAGCAAGTAAATTTTATTAAGTTGCTATGTCAACATGTTTTTCCATTTATATATATGTAACTACACCTCGCAACGATGTGTAGCGCAAGCTCTGTGATTAATCGGCTTGGTAACACTGCTGAGTGTGAGCAGTGCTAAGAGCCATGAGCCTGATGAATATGTGTTTACAAGTGTCGAGTCCCATGAAGGAGCTCCAGATGGAAACTTTTGATTTGTGTTTACCTTATGATTAAAGTTGTTGCACGTCTGCTGCCTCTGAATAAGCGAGTTTTATCTACTCGTAGATTAAGGTAGCGTTCAGAAAAACAAAACATCCATGAACAAACTCGACACAGAGAAAACCTACTGCCAGCTAGTGTTTCATACGTGTTATTGCAGAGCAACACAAACAGCACGCAGAAGTATAAATGCACAACTACACGCAACGCATGCGGCGTGGGTCATGGAGATCACTCAGAAGTATAGTTCAGCCTTCAATGATAACCCCTCGGTCAGCCAATACATTATTTCTGGCCTGCTCCGCCCACACATGCTGTCATTTCATTGGGTCAAACTCCTGCCCCTCATAACTGCAAGTGGAATATCCCATTGGCTGAATCGGACTGGCTCACATCTGATTGACTTGTTGTGAGAAAATGAGATTTTAATCAGTTTGAGGTTTTAATTAGTAACATTTTCAGGAACAAATTCAGAAAAAAAAGAGAAAATAAAGATAAGAGAGTCAGTGTTTGTGTCTTTCTGGCATCTCTTTTTTTTTTCTTTCTTGTGTGTGTTCAAGTACATACTTAGTTTCCTCCATATTTGTTTTGATTCCCGTTTTACAGATGTGAATGTCTTTTGAATTATTGATGAGCTTCAAGCGCTCTTTGCATGATGATGACTGACTTATGCAGATCAGACGGGTTATAATCTCTAATCCAAACACTCGCTCTTAAAAGCAGGTGTGCATCTGAATATGATATCAAAAATGAAGAGTCATTATTCATGAAGAGTCATTATAAAGCAATACATTTCATAGTCAAATACATATGTTAATGAAAATATTATACATTTATAACATAATATATTCAATTGTCCTCTTTGTCTCATACCGCAGGTTTTAATCTATCATTGCTCAAAAAATATATACATTTAATTTTTCCTCAGTGTCTAAAATGCTTTGTTTTCCCGCCTTTCAAAGAGCATACTCTGCTCTGATTGGTCAGTCTGCTGTGACTGGTTGAAACCAAACACTCATCTTTCTTAGCACTTGTAAACACTGTAAAGTTAACATTAACATGTGTGTGTTTGCTTGTTTTACCCTGTCAATCTGAACTTTCTCTGAAGTCATTCTCCATTATTAGTGCATGAAAAGTCAATTAACACAAATCAAACTCTCCCAGTCAGTCTCAGCTACAGGTGAGGTGTTTTATGGACAAAGACGACGTTGTTTGCAGTTTGCGGTTTTAATTGTTACACACGTAGGTTTGTGCTGGTAGTAAGACTGGAATAGCTAAAGACTCAATTAAGGATTGAGTTTTTGTTTTTAGAGACATCAGATTCCATAGAAGTGTGAAGAAAAATCATCTGAGATTCCCCAAATGCACTGCTTTTCTCTACTGAATAAATTCTGAGCTTAATTTTTAACATGCACTCTAGGCTAGTTTTAGTAGCGTTCTTTGTTCTAGGCTAGTTTTAGTAGCTGATTGGGCTCTGGGCTAGTTTTTAACAGCAGACGGCGCTCTAGGCGAGTTTTAGTACCTGACACCGCTCTAGGCTAGTTATAGTAGGAGATGGTGCTCTAGGCTAGTTTTTAACAACTTAAGGCACTCTAGTCTAGTTTTATTAGCAGGCGGCGTTCTATGCTAGTTTTTAACAGTTGACAGCACTCTAGGCTAGTTTTAGTTGTAGGTGGCGCTCTAAGCTAGTTTTAGTAGCAGATAGCGTTCTTGGCTAGTTTTTAACAGCAGGCGGCACTCTAAGCTAGTTTTAGTAGCAGATGGCACTCTATGCTAGTTTTTTTTTTTTAACAGCAGATGGCGTTCTAGGCTAGTTTTTACCACCAGATAACATTCTAGGCTAGTTGTACAGCAGAGGGTACTCTACACTATTTTTTAACAGCAGATGGTGCTCAAATATACGCTGCTCAAGCGCAGCTCTCAAATAAACACTGCTGAAGTGTAATTTAGTGCATTTATGTGATGAGGATGTCTTATATAGTCTGAAGAATAATCATGGTTTGACGGTTATCACCTCTAACGTAAATTCAAGCTTTATATTAGGTAAGATATTTAGATGTCCTGTTGTTGCCATCTGCGTTCATGCATACATAATCATCTTAATATTAATTCGTCTTCCATATCTTTTGTTTACACTGCACTGAAAGGCACGCACAACTCTCACCGTGAGATGTTTTCTACTGCGTGCGCCCACAAAGACGCAAGCGCGTTGCTCCGCTTGTGCGCGCATATTGTCATATATTCTTACATTAGAAACAACAAACTTGCAAGCAGAAAAGACGTGATATGGGAACAGCCGCTGCGTTAATCCTGTGTGCGGGCGTATTAGCCTCAGTGTACATACTTGGAACTTTAAACTAGGGCACAGTTGGCAACTTGGCATAACTTTGTTTAACTGCAGCAGTTTCGTTTTGTTCCGTGCAACAGAAATGCGGCTTAGAGAAGCCTTTACGATTAATTGTGACGAATTAAAGGGCAGTTAATAGTGAAATCGGCTAATCGTTGCATCCCTATTGACGATATCAGTGCATAGTACAAAAGGCCTTTTCTACAAACATATCCAAATATTTTTGGCTGCCCGCGCTACTCCCTGAATGCCATGTGACTCACGCTCTGCGCAGCTTGCAGCTCATGCTGTATTGAACAGGCGCACCTCACTTCATAATTATAGCGGCCGTTTTTTGACTGAACTAAATTTATTTATGATGTCTTGGTCACACTAGGAGGGCCGGAACAAATTGTCTCGGGGGCCGGGTTCGGCCCGCAGGCCGCCAATTGAATAGCCCTGCTATAGAATGTTTGTTTTTCTTAAATGGATCATTGGTAGCTACTATTAAATATATTAGTGTTTCCTCTAGGATTTTTTCCAGCTGTGGCGGCAGGCCTTTTACACAGCTCTACCAACTGCCTATGGCGTTATTTTAATAACAAGTGTCGTGAGCGCAGTAGTACAAGTCAAGATTGCATTCAAGTAATTGAAGCATGCAAATCTCTCGTGCATCAATTTCCTCTGTCTGTGCACGAAACTTCTTGCACGGCCTCAAATATACGCTGCTCAAGCGCAGCTTTTCTTGTGCGCTCTCAAATAAACACTGCTGACGTGTGATTTAGTGCATTTATGTGATGAGGATGTCTCCAACTTTTATTATATTTGCTTGGAATATTTATGAATGTCTCAGATAGACCTACAGAACGGCATTGATGCATCCTGAAGTAAAATGAAACAGCTATAAACTTCATCAAGACAAAGTCATTTTATGCAGAATCATAAACTTTTATCTATAAATAAAGTATAATAATGGAAACTGTTCATCTTAACTGAAAGCTACGTTGTGTTTGCTGGCCTCGCAGCCCTGTCTGTTAGTCAACATGTAACCTTGAAGGGTTAAACAAATAATGCACAGCACCACTACTAGTACTACTTACAGAAAAGTTCGCTCTGTTATAATTCACTTACATTTTAATAGTACATTTTTGGTGCGATTTATAACCTACTATAAAAAAAATTATTTAAAAAAGCAGCAACAACTAAAGGTTTTAAATGAGAAGCTGTAATGTAGCCCTGGCAGGGATGAATTTTGGTGTGGCACCTCACACCAAAGAATGAATGTAGCGGAAACTATGTATGTGATTGTAGCTTTTCTCTCATAACTTTGTGACTCAAAGTAACTCGGATGAGCCCTGTAAATAAAGTTCATATAGTTATATCCCGAAACAGTAATTATTACATGGTCAATTCATATTTATGACTCTCCACAAGAGCCTCACACAGATGAGTGGGCTTGACAAACCACCTGTAGAAAACACACTCTTTCTTCTCTCTCTCACACTAACCAATATTTGCACCAGTTTTGTACCAGACAAATTCTTACAATCACTTTATATCTTAAAAAAACAACTGCATTTATGAAGTGTACTTCACACAGGTGAGTGGGTTTGACAAACCACCTGTAGAAACGCCTTCTTACTCTAGCACTTCATTCTTTGAGCACTATCAGTTCATTTGTATAATCAGCACTTGTTGTGTGTATTGCCTTGTTGAATCGCTGAATGCCTCCTCAATTGTAAGTCGCACTAGACAAAAGCGTCTGCTAAATGAGTAAATGTAAATGACTGGATTCCTCGATTGCGTGTGCATGTTCCACATCATGGAAATCAAAAGCCTCTATCTGCAAGTTGATCATCCTTGCACATCTCTTTCATTAAAATACTGTACAGCTGTATTACACATTACATGATATAGGTAATATCAGCCCTCCTCTGTGCAGCTTTAGTTTTCATAATAGTAACAGTGCTCAAGTTAATTTGCATTTCAAAGTGTTTGTGTGATGATAAACACCTGACAGCTCTTTTTCACTGGTTTCCTCCACCCAATCAGTGATCTGGTGACTCTGGAATTAGTGTTAAATTGGGATTTTTGGGGTTTTTGTTTAGTTTCTGCTGCAGAGGAGCGGAGGAACCTACGGCATGCATGGGCGGCAGAAAATTGCATAATCCTTGCTGTGTTTCTGTCTCTGTGTGTATGTGAGTGTGTGTGTGTGTGGGTGTTTTCCTGGCTCCGAAACATCATGGAGAGAGAGGAGTGTGGGACAGGTTTTCCTCCTCTCTCTCCTTTTAATCTATCTTTCTGTCCTCCATCACACGCCTCTCATGGTTGTGCCTTTTTCTTTTCAATTATTTCTTCTCTTTCAGTTGATAAACTAAGTGAAGCTGCATTTGAAATATACATCAGAAAAAAGTTGTTTAAATATATTCAATTGGACAAAAAATTACTATTGGGATATTATTCTTGAAAACACAATTTCCTCTGTTTACCAAACTCAGCATTCACTGTATTTTATGAATAAAAAAAGTAAGAAAATTAAAATAATAGACTAATATAGGGTGTTAAGGGTGTGTTTGTTAATGCAAGTACATTTTTACAAATGTTCACACAGAAATTTCAAAGTAAAACTAATGTAATATGCTATATAAAGTAAACCAATCTAATAGTTAGATTATAAACTAATATAATTCAAATATATATAAACTAATAAAATAAAAGTAATATTTTCTTGTGAATATTACTCCAGTAATCTGTTTTATTAACTTTATTCATAATAATTCATGATAAAGGTCAATTACTATTATATTTTATTCATCAAAAACTTTTTTTTTTTTTCAGAACATTTCAGTAATTTCACATTTATGGCAAATAATGGGTCGTTTTTGTTGCCTATAAAGTGAATTAACTGAATATACCGGCAGTGCAGAAATATTAGGCAAATGAGTTTTTTGAGCACATCATCCTCTTTATGCATGTTGTCTTACTCCAAGCTGTATAGGCTCAAAAGCCTACTACCAATTAAGCATATTAGGTGATGTGCATCTCTGTAATGAGAAGGGGTGTGGTCTAATGACATCAACACCCTATATCAGGTGTGCATAATTATTAGGCAACTTCCTTTCCTTTGGCAAAATGGGTCAAAAGAAGGACTTGACGGGCTCCGAAAAGTCTCCGAAGAGATATCTTGCAGAGGGATGCAGCACTCATAAAATTGCCAAGCTTCTGAAGCGTGATCGTTGAACAATCAAGCGTTTCATTCAAAATAGTCAACAGGGTCGCAAGCGTGTGGAAAAACCAAACCAAAAACCAAGGCGCAAAATAACTGCCCATGAACTGAGAAAAGTCAAGCGTGCAGCTTCCAAGATGCCACTTGCCACCAGTTTTGCTATATTTCAGAGCTGCAACATCACTGGAGTGTCCAAAAGCACAAGGTGTGCAATACTCAGAGACATGGCCAAGGTAAGAAAGGCTGAAAAAACGACCACCACTGAACAAGACACACAAGCTGAAACGTCAAGACTGGGCCAAGAAATATCTCAAGACTGATTTTTCTAAGATTTTATGGACTGATGAAGTGAGAGTGAGTCTTGATGGGCCCCGTGGCTGGATCGGTAAAGGGCAGAGAGCTCCAGTCCGACTCAGACACCAGCAAGGTGGAGGTGGAGCACTGGTTTGGGCTGGTATCATCAAAGATGAGCTTGTGGGGCCTTTTCGGGTTGAGGATGGAGTCAAGCTCAACTCCCAGTCCTACTGCCAGTTTCTGGAAGAGACCTTTTTCAAGCAGTGGTACAGGAAGAAGTCTGCATCCTTCAAGAAAAAACATGATTTTCATGCAGGACAATGCTCCATCACACGCGTCCAAGTACTCCACAGCGTGGCTGGCAAGAAAGGGTCTAAAAGAAGAAAAACTAATGACATGGCGTCCTTGTTCACCTGATCTGAACCCCATAGAGAACCTGTGGTCCATCATCAAATGTGAGATTTACAAGGAGGGAAAACAGTACACCTCTCTGAACAGTGTCTGGGAGGCTGTGGTTGCTCCTGCAGGCAATGTTGATGGTGAACAGATCAAAACACTGACAGAATCCATGGATGGCAGGCTTTTGAGTGTCCTTGCAAAGAAAGGTGGCTATATTGGTCACTGATTTGTTTTTGTTTTGTTTTTGAATGTCAGAAATGTATATTTGTGAATGTTGAGATGTTATATTGGTTTCACTGGTGAAAATAAATCATTGAAATGGGTATATATTTGTTTTTTGTTAAGTTGCCTAATAATTCTGCACAGTAATAGTCACCTGCACACACAGATATCCTCCTAAAATAGCTCAAACTAAAAACAAACTAAAAACTACTTCCAAAAATATTCAGCTTTGATATTAATGAGTTTTTTGGATTCATCAGGAACATGGTTGTAGTTCAATAATAAAATTAATCCTCAAAAATACAACTTGCCTAATAATTCTGCACTCCCTGTATAAAAAAACAATTCAGGTGGCACATATAGGTTTTTAGATCAGAACTCTTCATTTAGTAATGGATAAAATGTAATGGTAATTGACCATAAAAATGATCATGAATAAAGTTAATAAAACAGAATACTGGAGTATGATTCACACCGACACAAAATAAAATTTAATTTATTTTAACAGTAATGAAGGTTTTGATGTTGGATGTGGAACACTCTTTCAGTAAAATCAAAGTCCCTTTAAGGCAAGTCATTTCACTCAGTGGTCATCCTTGAAACGTCTCTCGGGCAGTATGCTCGGGCATTCTGTCGGAATGGGGAAACATCAAATTCTCCAAAACTGTTTGCCAAGCTTATAATTACATTACACATTTGGAATCATCAATAAAATTAAGCAACATCTGTCTCATAAGTTTCATTTCTAAACATCTAAGTCAAACAAAATCTACATTCGTTCAGGTTGCTGAGCTAATGCGCATGCGCACTCAAAAAGAACGAGATCACGACACCGACCTCATTTATAGCCGTTCTGCACATTATCATCCTTTGGATAACGATCGTCTGATTGCGCTGATCTTCTGAAGTAATCCACAACTTGGTCTTGATGGTGAATCTCATCCAGAAATGACAGCTTTGTTTACAAGTTTGTAAACATTCAGGATGCGCGCACAGCGAGGTTACAGAAAAAAAATGGGAGCACTAGCATTTACAGTGAGGGAATGACGTCCGATGGGGTACAGAGTTTGTTGTTGTCTTAGAAATAAGTTATACTGATGACATATTATATATATTATTTACATAATGATTTCATGGAATTGTAACAGCTTGTCACCCAGTGATAAGCACAGTTATTCGGCAAAATTAACTTTAAAGTGACCGGCGTTTATCTGACAGATCGATTTGCAATAGCACCCTCCCAATGGATATTGGATAAGACTAAATGGCCAAGAATCCAGCCCCAAATATACAACTATCTCATTGAAACTCCCAAGTGTTTTTACAAGAGAAGTTAAAGGCCTACAAGTATTTGGATGCCAACAATTGTGTTCTGTGTGGTCATGTGCAAGAAATAATGTTCCATGATTACCAGATTCAAAACTATGCAGTGCTAAAAACCGAGGTTCTGCCTAGCCAAAGACAAGGAGAGAAGACAGAGCTATGATTGGTGTGTACTAGTAGGCAGGGCTTCATTCGCCATGTTAACTGTTACACTTATTCCCCATTCAAAACTATACTATATTTTCTATAGTTTTTGGTAAAATGCTATGTATTTTTGTTGACTGTAGAAAATACATTTTTTAAAGCGCAGAGTGCTGTGCATTTTATGTTGCTAGGCAACCACTGAATCAGTTATGATGCTCAAGTGCTTTTTCTGCACAGAGTTGACTTTTTCCAACTGCTGACGCATAGAGCGCTCTATCAAAATGCACAGCAGACAAACGCAATAATCATTGTTTATTGAAGAATAGATCAGGTGATTGTTTTGGGGGCCTCTAGTTATATACTGCAATATATACTGCTCCAAAAAATAAAGGGAACACTTATACAACACAATGTAACTTCAAGTGTTCTCTTTATTGTTTTTTGAGCAGTATATAATTTGACTATCTAGTTACTTTTTATTCACCCTAGGGCTTGGCGATATGGGCAAAAAATCATATCTCGGTATTTTTAGGAGGAATGACCGTTTACGATATATATCCGGCATTTTCCCATAAATGTTTACTGGAGAGTTAAAGCCTTTATTAACAGCTGCACAAAATAACAGCTGCACAAAACTTTGATAAATAAGATACAGTACAGGTTTTTCTCCTGCTTAAAACTAAGTTGCACAACATATCAAATTATAAAAAGATCTTTGATAAATACAGTACAGGATTTTTTTCCTGCTTAACACTATACACTGCATTACTGTGCTGTTGTGCAAATAACAAAGTAAACAGAACCATAAAAAAACATAGCTACATTGTCAGAGCAAAAAAGGAACACACTTAAATAGTAACACCACAAAAAGTATTGTAGGATAGAAATGAACCACATTGAATGTAAATATGAAACACACAGTATTTTATGTCACAATTACAGTGTTATAAGTAATCCTGTATACCACAGTTGTGTGATTTACTGTATAAACAACAATTAAATCAGCTGTATATGTTTTTTTAATTACACATTTACATGTATGTATTGTGCATTTACTGTATTAAACGGTGCACATATCGAAGATATCTGAAGATAAGTCATTCACTCCATGTAAAAAATCCTACACTTTTTTCTTTTGTTTTGACTAAACTTGTTTTACTAAATATTAAATAAGGAGATGAAAACCAATAGACTATAGACATGAGAAGTAACAATATGGTTTCAGAGTACTGTGATGAAATGCTGGTTAAAGTAAGCAGTCATTATAACAGACCAGAACGCAGAGCTAAATGTGTTATAATATAAATGTAAAGAAGAGACCGTCGTGTAATAAATACTGAACTTATAATCTGTGAATATGAGGTGGTTTCACTTTCAAAATGCAGTATAAATTCGTCCAGTATAAATGATCGATAAAATGTTTCTGATAAACCGCTGTGACAGCTGCAGGTGCTGTGTGACGTGCGTGCACGCGAGGGGGAGTCAGATTTGTCCGTGGAGTCAGATTTCGATACAACACTGGCACTGCATGCTCCACCATGTCGTGTGTAGTGATAGTTGTTCTTGAACGTTTCGTTCATTTTGAACAAATCTTTTGTATGACTCATGGAGTGAATCATTGATTTGCGCATGCGCACATTTGTGCAAGTGGAGCTCGCGTGCTACCTTGGAGTGGTCTGTCATAGATGTTTACATTAGATGTCGCCTACCTTGCTGTTGTCTATTAGAAGGAATGCGTCAATAGAGCCGTCATTTTAGTACAGGGTAGCGCTCCTTTGAAATGGATGCGGGACCAAGGTGAAGTGGAGGACTGTGGCCATCCAAAGCCAGAGAAATACACATATACACATATATCTATGATCGGGAGTTTTCCCGGTGGTCCATATGCAATTATTTGTTTAACTTACAAAATATTATAATTTTACATCACTTTTCTACATTGATGGATGTGACCGCACGGGCATTGCCGACAAAGAGTATGTGTTTGTGGGCATGGAAATGCATTATCCTCCTTCCCTGTTTAATTTGATCTAATCCATGTCCTGAAACACACCCCCTCTCCTGCTTTCACTTCTCATTCTGTCGGAGGGAGCGATTCGTTTGTGAATTAATCTCCGTTATGAACGACTCGTTCACTTAGCTGACAATAATACAAGTTTCTGGCAGCGCAGCATCTTGTTGTCATATTTCATAACATTGTTTGCTTATTTTATTCAACAAAACTAGCATAAGCCTAGAATTTAGTGTGAGTTGGTGCTACTTTGCCTTATGGTGAATGCAGTAAGAGACTGTATTATCATCAATAACATTACTTGTTAAGCACAAAAGTTCATAACATACAAAAACATAAAAAACAAAATCTTACCTATGAAATGTGATGCCTTTGTGCTTTGTTTTCTTTGTTTGCTTGTTACTACACCTGTACACAGCGCTAAAGTCCAGCATCTTCACATTGGCACACTGTCTTGACTAGTGAGGTTGAATGACGTTTGTCCTAGGACCACTGTACCAATGTGGCGGCGCTATTGACGCATGCTCATATACCTATGTGATATCAAGGGCTGGGCGATATGGGAAAAGAAAAATCTAGATTTTTTCATAAAGTTTGACCGATTCACGATTTCGAATTTTTTTTACTGTGTAACTATAGTCAACTTAAAACATTACAACAACATGACTGAAGTAACAATCTATTTATAAGTAACTTGAAAAACCATCTGGTTAAGGAACATGTATTTTAATGGCCATACATACATAAATTGGTCAACAGGGTGTAGCCTATTACATTCCTATAGACAAATTCCTGCTTGACGTTTTAGAAAATATTTGTGCGTAGCTACACCACCCAGTATATATTAAAGATAAACCGTGACCAACAAAAAACCCCACAGAAACCTGTTACATATCTATCTATATTTAAATGTCTATCTTATATTTAACTGAATCGTATAACAGTCTATAGCTGAAATGTTGAAACTTGCTCAATTTATTTTCATAAAACATTTGTCAAAATGTATTATCATTTTTTTTGAGTAAAAACAATACCGACATTTAAGAATCCATATTTATTTCATTTATTTATTCATTTTACTTGTTTATTGGTGCAAATATGGGTTACGATTTAATTCATAGCTATAGTACCTTGGACAGCTACTGTGCCACTCCGTAAAGCTTTCAAGCAAAAGTCCAAATTAAAGATTTGACTTTCTGCGGTGACAGCCGACATTCACAACACGCCGTAACCGTCCTTCAGGTGGTGTGCGGGTATAAAAACCAGACGTCTGGGCTTTGAATTAGGTGCAATTATTTCCTCGTTGTTCAAAGAGTCTGCAAGTTTGATATATGTTGTTGTTGATTCGATGCGCAGCAGGAAAAAAAGCTTTCAGCAGTGCATGTAGTCGCTGGTAAAGTTCTCACCCAGATCAGAGCGATCTGTGCTACCGAATACAGCGCAGCATGCAATAAACTCACGCTCAGTCAGGCGAAGTAAAGGTCTCATTGCCTATATGTCAATCAAATTAATTAAGCTCTAGCCACGAATAAAACTTTTGCCTATTTTATTATTTTGTGTAATGTATATAGTGTAATCAGGGCCGGAGCAAGCTGAACTGGTGCTCTAGGCGAACGCCCTCGACCTGAAAATGAAATAGAAACTTACCAGTTTGCGGATGAAAGTGAGGACCGGGAGGGGGTAGGTGTCGCGGATGAAAGTGAGGACCGGGGGGTTCTCGCTCACTATTCTGCTGCTCAATGGAAGCTCCGGCCCTGAGTGTAAAGCTTGATTTATACTTTCGCCTGGCGCCGCATCGCGCGCCTCCGCTGACTGTGTGCGCACCTCGTGACAATGGGCTAGCGCGCTTGCGCTGAGCCAGCTGTGGTAGCTCATCAACAGAGCCGTGACGTCAACACACAGAATCTGTCAGCACAATTCAGCACAGTTTAGAACGGTTTGGCACGATAGTGGAAAAGCTGCTTTAATATTTTTAATTAAAAAATCGTGATACCTTGATTTTATAAAAAATTATAAACCGTCTTAAAACGTAAATTCGAATTAAACGAAAAAATTGCCCAACCCTAGTGATATCTAGTGTATATATCTATGGTGGTCTGTTTCGCGCAGAATGCGCACGTGTGGCCTCAAACCATATAGATATGAAAGATATTGGATAATCCCGCATCTATCATATCGATATATCTCCAGAACTCGTTATACCACCCAGCCCTAATTCACCCTGTAAATAGCATATATAAGGGTTCTTTATACAAATTTATAAGGCCCCGGGTGTTTGTGATTATTGCGTTAGGATTGCATGTGGCATAAGTTGTTCTTGAATTTTATTTTTATTTTTTTACACATTTAGAATACATTTTTGTATGAAGGTATTAATAAATCCTGATTTATTCCTAAAAAACGTCTGTATGCGCATTTCATGGATAAATTTGTTTGTACGAATTAGGGCTGAACGATATATTTTACTTCACTATAATCTTTATGTGAAGCTGTTTTGACACAATCTACATTGTAAAAGCGCTTTACAAATAAAGGTGAATTGAATTGAATATTCATTATTATTTATATTCAATATTGAATATTCATTATTGTTTGAGCATTGGTATCACATGTGTGTATCCGCAGTAGTCACATCGCAGAATTAGATTGTTTGTTAAAGATAAAAAGATAAAGATATTATTAAATATTATTTAATTTATTTATACAAAGATGACCATGTTATTTTACATTTGATTGTTCAATTTCTCTACTTGAACACTGTTATACTTCCCTGTTTATTTAGCTTTTTATTTGAAACTTTTGGTGTTGTGTTTATACATGCTTGTAATTTATTATAATTTATGCAAATGCACTGCATAAAACAAGACTTGATTATCCCGGTCGATTTAAATGAAGGAAATCTTTCCAAATAGAGCTATTCAATTCATCTGGTGAAATAATATTCATATCGCAGCAAAACAAATGATCTTAATGTCAGATTTATTTTCAATATTGTTCAGCCCTAGTGCGTCTGTTTAGTAAATGTGACCCATTGTCTTTATACTGAAGAATAAAAAGGTATTATGTTCAAATTTTTTCGGAAAAAGCATCTTTCAGGTAACACTGCAGCATTATGGAAGCAGCTGAACTGGTAAATGCAGTCAGCACAGCAGTGGCGTTTAGTTGTGGTTAGTTCTGAAAGAGCAGACGAAAACAGTGTGAGTGAAGCAGGAGGAAGCGTTTGTTGAAAGACAGATAGAGGAGAGAGCATGAGAGAGGTCAAACTCACACGAGGTGCTCAAACCCCCGTAGAAAGAGCTTTTACTTGACTTTACACCTTACCTGCGGGTTTCCATCTCTCTCTGTCTCACACACACACACACAGACCTCGTCCTCTGACAAACACTCTGATGTTTAATTCATTTTTCCTGCCTGGCCTGAGGAGTTTCATACAGCACAGGTAGAAAAGATGGAGACGTGAGTGACAGAAGCATTGTTGTTGTGACAGTAGGAGGTTTAGCAGGACACAATGCTGAAAAAACACTATGTAATGTGCTAAAACACTCTATTCCTGTGTTTTTACCAGCAGTGGACAGTAAATAATTATTTTTAATCTTTAAGTTTAGGAAGATTTCACTTTTCTCTACATTATATAACAACTTTTTCACTGCTGAAAGTCCAAACACTGAAGAGCAAATATATCGATGCGCAGCTTCTCAAGTCCCAAACCAAGCAAGCCAGTGGTGAGGAACAAACTTCATCAATTGATGAAGTGTAGGAAAAAGTCTAGGCATAGAGGTTGGAGAACGCTGGATGTCCATCATGGAGAAGCTGCAGGTGTGAGAAGGTCACCGGCATGTGTTTAGACTGGCCCACGGGATCAATGTGGAGACTGGTCTGTCACTGTGGTCTTTCAGGAATCAGTCTCATGCTCTCCACTCTTCCATGACCGCCACAGCCTCTGATCAGGATACGGCCTGGTCCAGGATTACAGAGACCTCGAGATAAGGAAAAACGAACATAAGTGTAGATGCTGTTCAAATTATAATGTCTTTTGGGAAGTGTTCCCGGCTCCGGTTGCTCTAATTAATGCAGACTTACAATCCTTTAGAGGATTTGGATTTCAAACGCATTTGTGTTGTATGTATAGGCTAATGCAAAGAAATGTGTCTTAAATCCAGTACAGTGACCAGGTCTCACTGGAAGAAGAGACACTACTGTCTCAATGTGATCTCCTGGCTAAATAAAGAAAAAAATAATAATAATAATAATAATAATAATCTAGTTTTAAAACGGATTGTGCTTATTTTATCTCTGATATCATCAATCTTGCATGTGAAGAAATTCATAAAGTGATTACTGCTGTGTTGATAAATGCATGATAATGCTTTACAACTATAATTTATCATTTTATTTGGATTGACTTGGATCCGTTTTTTTCTTTCTTTTTTTTCGGTTACATTATAGTTACATTTTGCTGCAATATTTGTGACATTTCTTGTGGTGTTTCACACTGAAAATGTACTTGACCTTAATTCTTCATTTTTACTTTAAAAGGGACCTATTATGCAAAAATCACTTTTATAAGCGATTTAAAGAAAGTTGTGTGCAAACAGTGTGCAAATATAACCAGCTTCTAAAGGTACAAATTATTTATTTTTATTTTTTATAATCACATTTAGTATTAATAATAATAATTCCTTTTAAATATCGCTTTTCTGGGCACTCAAAGAGCTTTACACATAGGGGGGGGGAGGACATGCTGGGATTTTTAATGACCACAGAGAGTCAGGACCTCGGTTGAACATCTCATCCGAAAGACGGCGCTCACTGATCAGTATAGAGTTCCTGTCACTATACTGGGGCATTAGGACCCAACCAGACCGCAGGTTGGGCGCCCCTGCTGGCCTCACTAACACCACTTCCGGCAGCAAACTAGATTTCCCTTGTGGTCTCCCATCCAGGTACTGACAGGGCGCAGCCCTGCTTAGCTTCAGTGGTCGACCATGTGAGAGTTGCAGAGAGCTAGCTCCTGGTGCACTTGATGATAACAGTCTGCAGAAACACTTTGGCTGTTTCTCAATTCCAAGAACGCAGAGAACAGACTTGTATTTGTGTGTTGACTGGTCTTGCCAGGTGTCCTCGGAAGAACGAACTCGGGAGACTGCGAGAACAGAGAACACGTCCTGTGAGAAATGAGATGCTGCATTCTTCCTGATGGTCACGTGACCCCTTATTTAAACATTACAGCATTCATACAATGATTCATTGTTTTTCCCCTTTTCAAAATATATACCATGCATAAAGACTTTACAAATATACCTTGCACAATATAAATAAAACAGATTTTAATAGGAATTTCAGCAAATAAACACCCTTAATGTGTTTATTCCTTTAATAAGATTTTCATGGTGATGTTTTCTTTCACCGTTTCATTTAGGGAAACTCCTGAGATAAATAAGTTATGTCTCTGAACTTTAATAATAGACCTGTATAAAATGCTGCGCTTCCCACTACCAGTCGCAATGATCTCTGGGACTTCTAGAGCGAGTTCGGTTCTCAAGTCTGCATCAGTGCGTCCTCGATATCAAGAACACATCCGGGAAGTTTCACGCGTCCTCCATTCTTGCTGTCTTGAGTTTTAGAACTGAACTTTGTCAGTTGATAATGACATTACACAAGAACACAAGGACGCAAGATTGCTGAAGAATGCATATTGAGAAACAGCCTTTGATTGAAATTCTCCCTTTGTACGTGTCATCAGAGGGGGAAAGCCCCACCTACTAGTGACCATCTCTCCCTCATTAGCATAGGACGTCAGTCTTGTTTTTTAATGCCACTATGCTGACACACAGGCATTTGAAGCTCCGCCATCTTTTAAAAAGAGCACAATCTCTTTTATATTTAAAGCGACAATCACCATAACAGCACAATTTGGATCAAAGCCTAAAAGGGGCAGCTTCAAATAGTTATAAACCATTATCTGTGTGATATTTTGAGCTGAAACTTTACATACACATTCTAGGGACATCAGAGACTTATTTTACATCTTGCAGAAAGGGGCGTAATTGGACCTCTTGAAGTGTTTAATTGTTTTGTGTGTAATAGTAGATGAAACCCTGCAATTGATTAATTCAATTAGAAATAAAACATATCACAACACTACATTTATAGCACACAGCTGTCATATTCTGATCCTTCATTGTTTCTCCTAATCATAGCTTTTTGCACTGAATAAATGTTCTTGCTATTTGCATTTGCAAACAGCTGAAACTCCCCTCAACATGACGCCATTAGCAAATGAGACTATAGCATGGTCAAATGGTAAACATGGTGAAACCAAACACGCCGAACAACAACTAAAACAAATCAACTGAATCAAATTAACCTGCTCTAATTTTAATGTAGCTATAATCATTTGTGTTCCATATTTATGTCATGAAGGAATAAAATAAATCTAGCACAGATTAAATATTTAATAGTATGCATGCTTGAAGGGTGAAGCTGAACGCTCGGGTCTCTGTGTGATTTGTATTTGGGCACAGGTGGGTATTTGTGTCTCCAATCAGATTTAATCTTTAAACTGCAGATTTTGAATGCGGAATTAGTGTGGATTTTCATTTGTACAGGTGTTTAAGTCAGATAATTTCAGATTCATCCCAAATCTATTTTATCAAAAATTAAATGAAAAGCATCATGTGATGCATGACAAGCCATTCGATCAGATTATTAGCAGGATTCAGCTCGTCTGTGTGTATGTAAATTTATTTTTAGGTGTCAAAAGACATTGATGCAAAATTCATGTGTTGTATTCAAGAATGGTTATGACAATCTGATTGTTAATAACAGTAAAGAATGCAGATATATTCATTTATAACAAACAACATTTTGGGACGGCTCTCCAAGTCATTCCATTCAGGTGTTCTATCACTTCAATGGCCTTAAACAAAAAACAAAAAAATATGTCTTATTTGTTATGTTTGGTGATTTGATTCAAATGAGTCCTAATTCATGCTTCAGAATTTAGTTTAAGGGAGCATCTCAATTTTGGGTTCTCATAACCCAACATTGGGGTAAAGACAGACAAAATGGAAAAAAAAGTTTAAAAAGTACACTTTCTTTTTTAAAACACTTTTTTTTTTAAGCCAACAGTTGGATTTGTCCATATTTGACCAAACTTTGGGTTCCTACAACCCTACATTGGTGGAAGCATTTGGAATTAAAATAACAACAGGTTTCTTCTGTTCATAAATTGTTCATCTATGTAAAATCTCAGAGCGGGATCAACCCATACTGGGGCACACAGTTTGCAGAAGTCATCAACTTTCAGCAGAGTCAATTAGTACAGATCTCCAAACTTCTTGTGGCTTCTGAAGAAGAGTCTTTAGAGAGCTTCATTCAATGGGTTTCCATCAATGCATCTAAGACTTACATCACCACTTGCAATACAAAGCAAAGGAAGCAGTGGTGTAAAGCAGGCTGCCACTGAATCCAGAGAGGCGGGAACTGTTCTATGGAGTGACCAATCAAATTTCTCTTTCTGGAGTGACCAATCAGAAAAAGGAACTCTTAATGCTTCAGCATACCACAACATTTTGGACAATTTTATGCCCCCATCATTGTCGGAACAGTTTGGGGATGTTCCTGTTCCTACATGACCGCTCACCAGTGCACAAAGCAAGATCCATAAAGACATGAATGAGTTTGGTGTGGAGCAAACTGACTGGCCTGCACTAAGTCCTGACCTCAACCCGACTGAACCTCTTTGGGGTGGTATTGTGATTACTGCTCTAAAATATATTCTATTTAAATGTCTGGGTAAAAAACAAAAACAGTTTTCCCTTTTGAACACAACATATTTTATTTTGAGAAACATTTCAAGTATTTTGGAGCAGTAAACATGTCAGGCTAAATAATTCAAATGAATTGTTTACTTCTGCCGTCTTCATTTATTTCAAAAACAGATTTTTTACAATTTAAAACAGCATCTTTGGAGATCTTTTCTGCTGGAGATACTGTTGCGCTAAAAAACAAAAAAGTAGATAAATCTTATACATACCTTAGGAATGGTATTGCAGAAAATTTTGACGGTTTTAAAGCCTTGACTTTTCCAAACCGCGGTGTAACTTTGTACTTTAATACAGTCAGATATATAAACTGTACCTGTAAACAACACGAGCATTTATAGCAAATAAACAAATATAAATATCGCGCTCGCTTTCTGAGCCTTGTCTACCAAGTTCTTTCTTACACCCCTTTGATTAGTCACGCGCTCAACAGAAAGGGCTGCGATTGGCTCCTACACGCTGGCGCTCTTCACAGATGCACGCATGGGCCACAGTGAGAGAGAGAAATGGAGATTACTTTCATTCTCTTAATCGCCGTGAAATAGGGGCTTCTGCTGTAAGTGTCAATAGCTATGTTTCCATCCAAAAATGCGAATGAACTTTATGCGCAAAACTGGATTATCGCATAAAAGATGTGCGAATAAAGCTGCGTTTCCATCCAACGAGTCAAAGCGAACAAAATCGTCACTTCCTGATTAACTGGCGCCAAATATCAACAGTAAAAACGGAATTTGCTGCAATAGGAGAAACTCAGAAGGCAATCCTGACATGCAGTGAACGCGCGGTGGCGTTTGAAGGTGTCAGACGCGGAGCACAGACGCTCTTGATTCTGGAGGTCATTAATAATATAATAACACTTACTACTTAAACGGTAAGGCGCTTTTGAATGACCAAAATAACATTTCAGATGGTTTATAATGTGCTCAGCCTGCTGGTTTGTCCATTTACACCCATTTTTATCATCACATGATCTCTTATAACAAAATCACATGACATTTTTTCATGCGCACACTGGAATTTGTGCGGTAAAAGTGTTTCCATCGCAGTTTAAGCGCATCTTCTCTTATCGAATAAAAAGTTTATCCTACTCAGTTATACGCATATGTTTTTTATGCGCATTTTAAAAATTTATGCGCATCATGGCGTTTCCATCAACCGGTTTTTTATGCGCATCTCCAAAATGCGCATAAAAATAGGTGGATGGAAACATAGCTAATGAAACACAGTCCAGCAAACACACACGCAGTGAAATTGTGCACAGTTTCTGAGTTTTTAAGTAGTTGGAACGTTGTAAATACTCGCGCTCCCCTCCCGCGCTATAGTAAGCTACGCCGACATAGCGCATATGATATAAATGACGTCAGTACATAATAACCGGTTATGATTATTACTGAACTGATACCGAATTGTCCGCGTCTGCATCGCGGTGCACCGAAGAAACAATTAATTTTGACACCCCTAGTAGATGGATAGATGCATGAGTACATGTTAGTAGATATATTGGTGGATAGATGTGTTGGGTCAGTGAATAGAATCTAGGACCAATGGATTAGAGATCTATGGATGGGTAGATGGGTGTGCGAGCAGGTGGAAAGATATATTCCCTAAGCCTGGTTTCGCAAAAGGTGTTTATTGTCTTCACTGCCTGGTTGAAATATAATATACAATATAAAGTGGGTTTCACACTGGACAAGAAGCACTGCACTAATTCTAGTGTTACACACAAAGTCATTATAGTATGCAAATTTGTTTTACCAAAACACTTTCAATCTATTTTCTGTGCTTGCCTGATGGCGCTTGCAGTTAAATGGTCTTTCATCTCGTTTGTAGCTTGAACAACTAAACAAATGCTTAAGTCTGTTGTAAAGAAGTTGTTCTCAAGTCTGTTCCTGGAGATTTGCCTTCCTGCAGAGTTTATCTCCAACCCTAATCAAACACAACTAAACCAACTAAGTAGGATCTGAAGGAGCACTTAGTAATTAAACACAGGTGTGATTAATAAAGGTTGTAGCTGAACTCTGCAGGAAAGTAAATCTCCAGGAACAGTGTTGGGCACCTCTGCTGTAAAGGGAACCTCATGAAATTGAAATTACTCGCATCAACCTTTCTCTGCAAGTGTAGCGGTGGCTGAAAAACACTTGCCTTGCTTATAGCCCATTGGTGAAGTTTGGGTGTGTTTTGCTTGATCAGTATAGATCTACAGTCAATCACGTCCTTCAACAATAACATTCACTAACCGAAATAATCTTCCAACTGAACCAGCACTTTTGCAAAACTCAATGGGCAGAACGTCTTTCACAATGATGAAACTTCATACCTGTTCTACTAAGTAAAGCTGACACAATTCACATTTTGAAAAGCGCCGTAGAAATAAAGGTGCCTCGACTTGTCTGTAGGTTAAAGGCTAAAATCAATGTTCAGAAAGAGTCAACAGAGGGTCAAGGGTGACGTGATCCTGTGTGCAAATGAGTGCAAGGAGATCTCTCAAGATTTCAAAAGCTGCTCCTACTTGAGTGTGTGTGTGTGTGTGTGTTGAGCATCAGCAGAGGGTCGTGTGTCCTGCAGCGTGTAGGTGAAGTCGTCCTTTTATGTGAGCGTTTCCCCCCGCGCTGCCCCTCATTGTCCTGGCCTGTTATTATCTGTCCCGCCGTTTGTCTCATTCATTCCAAAATGCCACTCTCCAGCGTTCTGAGTTCCGGTATCCATGGCAACTTGGAGCTTTGAAAGTTCCATGTCATTTTCTGACCTCCCACGAGCACACACACACATACACACACATTATCAGTAATATCATCTCATGCCACAACTCACTCTCTCTCTTTCTGTGAGAACTGAGGGAAAGCTTCAAATATTCTATTCATCCCGGAGAGCTTTTTGAAAAATCTTTTCTAATTAAGTGTAGTGCTCCTGAAAATCGACAGAACTTCTGAATGAATAGATTGTAGCACTTTTAAGAGAATTTGACATTTTGAAGAACGGCTGCAATAATTCCCCGAGTTCTTCATTTAAAGGAGGAATCTTAAGTAGGAAAGCATCACGCCAGGCCCTCGAGAGCTTCTCCATTCACGCTTTTAGTGCTTTTAAAGTGATTTCGCCTCCAAACAGACTCTACCTGCATTCACAGAGCATTTGCTTTCTGCTATTGTCTGATAAAAGAGAGTTTAGGAGAAATGAGGGTGGATTTCTTTAATTGTTTTGTGAAAAACGGTGAGCGAAATACTAATGTCAAGATTTCAGAATTTAATTTATTACAATTTTTGTTGCAGATTTGATATCAAATCTGAAATATGTTACTTGGGGTGTGTTTTGTTGGACGTTTTATATGACAAATCTACCAGAGGGCGATGTCTGTATTATTTTGCGAATCTTATATACTTACTTAGGGTTTGTTTTGCTGTAGGTTTCAAATGACGAATCCACTAGAGGGCGATCTTTGCATTTTTAGCGACTTTGAAATGCGTTACTTGGAGTGTGTTTTGTTGCGTGTTTTAAATGACAAATCCACTAGAGGGCACTGTTTACATTTTTAACAAATCTGAAATGTTACTTGGTGTGTTTTGTTGCGTCTGTTCAAACAGAGGGCGCTGTCTATATTTTTGCAAATCTGATATGTTACTTAGGGTTTGTTTTGCTATACGTTTCAGATGATGAATACATTAGAGGGCGCTGTTTACATTTTTGCGAAATCTGAAATGCGTTATTTGGGAGTGTGTTTTGTTGTGTGTGTTAAGGCTGGCTCACACTGTGCGTTTAAAAAAAATAAAAAAATCTTATATGATCCTGAACGATTGTAGTATGTCAGAGTGCACGAACATGGCTTCCATGTCACACTCTAAGATCTCAGCTGTCATAAAGTCAGACTGAATGACAATGAAGACACGCCAAACATGAAAGAAAACTCCCCCGGAGTTTGATGTCATTTAAATTCCCCACAGTCATTTAAATTGTCGCATGGATTGTGTCATCAGATTCTGCGCTCCTATTGGTTCTTGGATTGACACTTATCACAGCTGTTGTCACACTGCAGGAACGTGTCTTAAATCTTCTGACACTGCCAGAACTTCATCGGAGGAAAAATCTGATCGCAATGGGCACTAAGCGGCTGTCTGTGAACATGTCAAACCCACGATCAAAGATCACCGATTTTAGCCCAGGATTTCAGGAATCTTTTAGGACTTCCCAAATTTATCTCAAATGACAAAATCGTGGCTGAAATCTCACAGTGTGAGCAGGGCTTAAGATGATAAATCCGCTAGATGGCGCTGTTAATATTTTTAGCAAATCTGAAATGCGTTTCTTAAGGTGTTTTGTTGCGCATTTCAGATTACAAGTCCACCAGAGGGCGCTGTCTTTATTTGCGTTTCGAAAATATGTTACTTGGGGCTTGCTGTACGTTTCAGATGACAAATCCACTAGAGGGTGCTGTTTACATTTTTAGCAAATCTGAAATACGTTTCTTATGGTGTTTTGTTGCGCATTTCAGATTACAAGTCCACCAGAGGGCGCTGTCTATATTTGCATTTCTAAAATGTTACTTAGGGCTTGTTTTGTAGCACGTTTTATGACAAATCCACCAGAGGGCGCTGTCTATATTATTTTGCTAATCTGATATACGTTACTTGGGGTTTGTTTTGCTGTATGTTTTAGATGACGAATCCACTAGAGGGTGATGTTTACATTTTTAGCGACTCTGAAATACGTTACTTGGAGTGTGTTTTGTTGCGCCTTTTAAATGATAAATCCACTAGGGGGCACTGTACATTTTTAACGAATCTGAAATGTTACTTGGGGTGTGTTTTGTTGCGCGTTTTAGATTACAAGTCCAACAGAGGGCGCTGTCTATATTTTTGCGAGTCTGATATGTTACTTAGGGTTTGTTTTGCTATACATTTCAGATGATGAATCCATTAGAGGGCGCTGTTTTTTGCAAATCTGAAATGCGTTATTTGGAAGTGTGTTTTGTTGTGTGTGTTAAGGCTGGCTCACACTGTGCGTTTAAAAAATAAATAAATAAATAAAATTATATAATCCTGAACGATTTTAGTATGTCAGAGTGCACGAACATGGCATGGATTGCGTCATCAGATTCTGCGCTCCTATTGGTTCTTAGATTGACACTTATCACAGCTGTTGTCACACTGCAGGAACGTGTCTGAAATCTTCTGATACTGCCAGAACTTCATCGGAGGAAAAATCTGATCGCAATGGGCACTAAGCGGCTGTCTGTGAACGTGTCAAACCAACGATCAATGATCATCGATTTTAGCCCAGGATTTAAGGAATCTTTTAGGATTTCCCAAATTTATCTCAGATGACAAAATCGTGGCTGAAATCTCACAGTGTGAGCAGGGCTTAAGATGATAAATCCGCTAGATGGCGCTGTTTACGTTTTTAGAAAATCTGAAAAACATTTCTTAAGGTGTTTTGTTGCGCATTTCAGATTACAAGTCCACCAGAGGGCGCTGTCTGTATTTGCGTTTCTGAAATGTTACTTAGGGCTTGTTTTGCTGTACGTTTCAGATGTCAAATCCACTAGAGGGCGCTGTTTACATTTTTGTAAATCTGAAATGCGTTACTTGAGGGTGTGTTGTGCGTTTTAGATGACAAATCCACTAGAGGGCTCTGTTTATATTTTTACGAATTTTAAATATGATACTTAGGGTTTGTTTTGCTGTACGTTTCAGATGACAAATCCACTAGAGGGTGCTGTTTACATTTTTAGCGACTCTGAAATACATTACTTAGGGTGTGTTTTGTTGCATGTTTTAAATTACAAATTCACTAGAGGGCACTGTTTACATTTTTAGCAAATCTCAAATGCATTACCAAAGGTGTGTTTTGTTGCACGTTTTAAAATACAAATCCACTGTAGGCCGCTGTCTATATTTTTGCGAATCTGATATGTTCCTTAGGGTTTGTTTTGCTGTACATCTGGGATGACGAATCCACTAGAGGGTGCTGTTTACATTTTAGCGAACCTAAAATACGTTACTTATGATGTGCTTTGTTGCGCATTTTAGGTTATCAAAAGTTCACCAGAGGGCGCTGTCTATATTTTTGTGAATTTTCATTTGTGGGTGAACTATCCCTTTAAAGTAGACTTATTCTGGTTAAAAGGATGATTAATATTAATTTAGTTTAAACATTTATATTTTGTAGTTAAGTAATTTTGCTTAAAGTACATTTACGCTGCTTTAAACAATGCTAAATATATATTTTTAAATCAATTATTTAATTTTTATAAGTAATATTTCACTTTCAGAAAATTAATAAAATAATAATTGCTAAAATTATATATTATTCAAAATAATGCTTTAAACATTCGGTAAGTTGTTTTGAGTTTATCTATCCATATATATGCTATCTTTTATTATATGTGATATATTTTATTCTTCTTCATCTGAAAACAGTGGCAGCGCCCATGGTACAAAATAAATGTGTGTATTTTTTTTTTTTTTTTTTTTTTTTTTTTTTTACAACTTAAATATGTTGTTTTTTTTCATACATTTCACAAAGAGGCATCGTTACCATTATAAGAAGCCATACATGTCCTTATGCCCAAGGTTCCCTTTAAGACTATATTGATAACAATAACCCCAAAACCACATTAGTGTTGATTTTAGGGGGAATTTAATGAAAACCCTGCCAATTCAGACTTGGGTAAGAGCTGCTGTTGCTTCTAGACAAATGGGTGTTACAGTCGCTAAACTCTAGTGAAGGCCAGCGAACACTGATGAAGGTTTTTTTTTCATTTTCATGGACTTTTTCTGCAGTTTGTGAGAATGAAAGTCAACACCGCTGCATTGACAAAGCCCTGAACTCAATAACACATGATTTGATTGTAAGGGACGCCTGACCTCACACTGAATACAGAAAAAAACACCCTCTGGAGGAAACACAGCTGAGGAATATCTGTGTGTGTGTGTGTGTGTGTGTGTGTGGATTGCGAAAAGCTCTTTTACATCCACAGAGCTGCTCGTCATTTTAACTGTGGAGTTTTTGTGAGTGTCCGTTTATGTCCGTTCATTTCTTTGAGCATATTTGACAAGCTGTTGTTTTTTGAGAGTTTATGTAGTGTAATGTGTATTTATATAGTGCATTTATTGTGTATGGCCATACACCCAAAGCGCTTCACAATCATGAGGGGGAGGGCTCTCTCCACACCACCACCAGTGTGCAGCATCCACTTGGATGATGCGATGGCAGCCACAGGACAACGGCGCCAGTGCACTCACCACACACCAGCTATAGATCACAATAAATCTGCAAATATGGTTTATTTAAAGAGATGCATCAAATAGACTAATAGAAAAAAAACCCTATGGTTTTTAAAGTACCACTTCATAGTTTTAGTTAATCATTTTTAAGCATAATAGTTTCAGTAACTCAGTTATTTTATTGTTTCCATGGTGACAGAATATAATATTTTACTAGTTATTTTGTAACACATTAGTATTCAGCTTAAAGTGCAATTTAAAGGCTTTTCTATACTGTAAAAAAAATCCTGGTTGCCTTTTAATTTTTAAGCTGAATCAAATTAACCTTATGAGTCTATTGAAATTATGTTATGTTAAACTGACCTAAAACAGCTTGTGTAACTTATAAAATTAAGTTAGAACATGATTAACTTAGTTTAAAAAGTTACAGTGACCTAAAAACATATGCTGTCAGGACTAATTGATCATAGACTTTTTAAAATTAGTTTAACAAGGAAATTTAGCTTAATTAGCCAAATCATTAGACAACAATTGTTTGTTAACAAATTGAAAAAAAAAAAAAAAATAATAATAATATAAAAATTATTTCTATTAAGTAGGGTTAAACCCCTACTCTTTTTCGAAGAACATCCTGTGATTTTTAACGACCACAGAGAGGTCAGGACCTCGGTTTAACGTCTCATCTGAAAGGCGGCACTCACTAAGCAGTACAGACAGGGTTCATATGGTCATGGAAAACCTGGAGAAGTCATGGAATTTTGACATAGCATTTTCCAGGCCTGTAAAAGTTTTGGAAAAACAGAAAAACCCACAAAGTTTTGGAAAAGTCATGAAAAACAGATATCTGTATGCTTGAATATAGGTTATTTACTTTTTCTCTGTCCTTGGCTAATCACATACTCTCACATTATTAGTGCGGTGTAAACATTATCTAAATCAATTTTACATAGATATAAATTATAACTAAATAGATTGTTGTGTTTTACCATATGCTTTAATAAATTTGAACATGCATTGTTTTTCTTTTACCACGCAAATGTAGACATTGCATGCAACATTGTCATTAAAATTTTCTTGGAAGTCCTGGAAAAATCATGGTAAAGTCATGGAATTTTAGTAGTAAAAATGTGTATGAACCCTGTATAGAGTCCCCGTCACTATACTGGAGCATTAGAACCCATACAGGCCGCAGGTTGAGCGCCCCTGCTGGTCTCACTAACACCACTTCCGGCAGCAATCTAGCTTTCCCATGTGGTCTCGCATCCAGGTACCAACCGGCCACAGCCCTGCTTAGCTTCAGTGGGCGACCATGTGAGAGTTGCATAGAGCTAGCTGCTGGCATAATAATAATAATAATAATAATAATAATACACAAAATGTGTTTCTTCTGGAACTATTATCTTTAAGATTTATTATTTTTGAAAAAAGAAAAACATTTGTTTGTTTGTTTGTTTATTTTAATTGTTTTTACTTTTAATTAAAAATTGGTATTTATTTATTTTATGAATTTATTTATTATCTTCACACTATTTGGCGATACCTGTTTTACGTTTATTTATTTTGTTGCTCTTGACAGACTTTGTTTACAGGTTGTAAATACAGGCATCATCTTTGATAAAGAGATATTGAATATTTTCCTCCTTGAAAAAATCTGATCATTATTTTGGGTTTCATAAAAGTGACCAACGCATCATAACATTCAATACTCTAGATATGTGATATGAAAAAAGCTCCAGGGCAGAAATAAGAACGGGATGAATAGATGCAGCACATTTGGAGTCGTTTGTTAAATATGATATACTGTAGATATGAAAATCCATCCGTGAGGAGTTTATGCTCTGTGAAGAGTCTTTCTCTGTTATAAATGATGATGATGATAATGATAAGAGCTGAACAACAGCATCTCCTTGATGATTTATAGTGGAAACCATACTGAAATCAACATTTGTGATCAGAAGTGACAATTATTTTGAAACACAGATTTGTACATCACCCAGAGGCTGAGTAAATAAGCTTTACAGTACATTAATTTAACATAATGTTTTGTTATAGGACAATATTTGTCTTGAATATGACTATTTTAAAATCTGAAAATCTAAAACTAAAGTGTCCTTAAACTAATGTGTGACCAAATTTGGTTATTCAGAACAATTAGATCTTTTTTTTTCCTATCCCAGTATAGACACTGGTTTGTTTATTTATTTATTTGTATTTTTAATTGTGTTATGTATTTATTATTATTATTTTTTTTTTTATTATTATTTTGATTTGGTTTTGTTTTGTGAAATCATCATTGTGTCTGTGTAAAGTCAGTATGAAAGATTGTAAGGCAGCGTGTAGATGTATTTGGCCTGAGAGTGAGGAGGTGATGGTTCATGTCTGCTGATAGTCTTATCTTTTACCCATAATCCACTCTTTGTGCTCTCTGAGGGCCTTCGGTTGCCCTGGCGATACTATCAGACATCTCAGTGGCTCATACACTTACACTCCTCCTCATCTGACTGTCTGTCTCTACTATTCACAACTTAGGCCTTTTATTTGACTTTATTTTGCTTGTTTTTCATTGTTTGTTTTGTTTATTTATTTTATTTTTCTTTATTTACGTTTTATTCATATGTTTTTTTTATTTATTTTGTATTTAATTTTATATATTTGTTTTTGTTTCATTGTATTTTATTTTATACCAATCAGAAGTCTCAGTGGCTCAGCTGCTGTTTTCTGAGGGCGTTTATTTGACTTTGTTTGACTTTATGTTTGTTTTATTTAACGTTTATTTAATTTCATTTTACTTTACCTTGCTTTGCATGTTTTTCATTGTCTGTTTTGTTCTTTTTTATTTTATTTGAATTTTATATAATTTAATTTAGTTAAATTACGTTTTAGATATTTATTTATTTACTTTTTCATTTTATTTTCATTCTTTTATTCATTCTATTGATATTACCCTTTTGTATTTATTTTCTTTTTCTTTTTTGCTTTTATATTTATTTTTAATTAAATTTATTTTTATTTTAAATTTTTTATTTTGTCTTCTATTTTCTTTCCTTTTTTATTTATTTTTATTTAATTGATTTGATTTTATTTAAATTATTTAATTTTATCTTTTATTACTTTTTTTCTTGTATCCCATTTTTATTTATTGTTGTTTTTTATTTTATTATTTTTTATTTAATTACATTTTTTTATTATTTTTTCAAATCCGTATGCAATTCTAATGTAAATATTATTACTTATGTAAATTTATTTATTTATTTTATTTTTTTTCCCAGAAATCGTGACACATCATGCATTGTTAATTGTTGATGGTCAATAATAATAATAGTAATAGTAGTAGTTTACATCCAGAATGAATGTGAATCTCTTCACTCATCCTCCATCGAATCACATGACCATCAACTTTAAACAAAAAAAAAAAATATATATATTTGTTGACCAATCTTTCTGGAAACAATAAAAGCGGATTTCAACATCGACTGCAGCAAAAATAGTAGAGCGTTTATTACATTCTGTTTTTTAACTGTTTAAACTGTTTTTAAAGACCCGTCAGGAATGATGATATTGTCCTGAATGTTTTCCTGAATGCTCTGATTGGATGATGGAGATGTGACATCACTGAAAGCAGCAATACACTTTACATCTTCTCTATTTGCATGGGATTGAATGTGTGTGAAAGCAGCGCAGGAGATCCGCACGTCTGCAGGAGACTAATAGGTCTGTCAGGAGATTCATAATTGTGCTCTTTCACAAATTCATTTCTCACAATGCCATTTGACTGTTGATTTGAGCTCCTCGCACGTCTGCAGAGCTGAAGAAGACGACGACAATCATCATCTGCTGAGCGCTTCAGTTTTATTTAACACCAGCTGTTCTTACATTCACCTGTACTTATGTGCATATTGGAATATTGCATAAACATGCTTAATGAATATGGCAAGGTGATATCTATCTATCTATCTATCTATCTATCTATCTATCTATCTATCTATCTATCTATCTATCTATCTATCTATCTATCTATCTATCTATCTATCTATCTGTCTATCTGTCTGTCTGTCTGTCTGTCTACCGTTTAGGGGTGTCAAAATGAATTATTTCTTTGGTGCACCGCGATGCAGACGCGGACAATTCGGTATCGGTTCAGTAATAATCATAACCGGTTATTATGTACTGACGTCATTTATCTCACATGCGCTATGTCGCCGTAGCTTACTATGGCGAGGGAGGCGAGCCGCGAGCGTGAGTATTTACAACGCTCTAAACACGTAAAAACTCTGAAACTGCACAATTTCACTGCGTGTGTGTTTGCAGGACTGTGTTTCACTGACACTTACAGCAAAAGCCCCTATTTCACGGTGATTAAGAGAATGAAAGTAAACTCCATTTCTCTCTCTCACTGAGGCCCATTAGTGCATCTGTGAAGAGCGCCAGCGTGTAAGAGCCAATCACAGCCCTTTCTGTTGAGCGTGTGACCAATCAAAGGGGTGCAAGAAATAACTTGGTAGACAAGGCTAAGAAAGCGAGCGGGATATATATACAGGGAGTGCAGAATTATTAGGCAAGATGTATTTTTGAGAATTAATTTTATTATTGAACAACAACCATGTTCTCAATGAACCCAAAAAACTCATTAATATCAAAGCTGAATATTTTTGGAAGTAGATTTTAGTTTGTTTTTAGTTTGAGCTATTTTAGGAGGATATCTGTGTGTGCAGGTGACTATTACTGTGCATAATTATTAGGCAACTTAACAAAAAACAAATATATACCCATTTCAATGATTTATTTTCACCAGTGAAACCAATATAACATCTCAACATTCACAAATATACATTTCTGACATTCAAAAACAAAACAAAAACAAATCAGTGACCAATATAGCCACCTTTCTTTGCAAGGACACTCAAAAGCCTGCCATCCATGGATTCTGTCAGTGTTTTGATCTGTTCACCATCAACATTGCGTGCAGCAGCAACCACAGCCTCCCAGACACTGTTCAGAGAGGTGTACTGTTTTCCCTCCTTGTAAATCTCACATTTGATGATTGACCACAGGTTTTCTATGGGGTTCGGATCAGGTGAACAAGGAGGACATGTCATTAGTTTTTCTTTTTTTAGACCCTTTCTTGCGAGCCAATCTGTGGAGTACTTGGACACGTGTGATGGAGCATTGTCCTGCATGAAAATCATATTTTTCTTGAAGGATGCAGACTTCTTCCTGTACCACTGCTTGAAGGTGTCTTCCAGAAACTGGCAGTAGGACTGGGAGTTGAGCTTGACTCCATCCTCAACCCGAAAAGGCCCCACAAGCTCATCTTTGATGATACCAGCCCAAACCAGTACTCCACCTCCACCTTGCTGGGGTCTGAGTCGGACTGGAGCTCTCTGCCCTTTACCGATCCAGCCACGGACCCATCAAGACTCACTCTCATTTCATCAGTCCATAAAACCTTAGAAAAATCAGTCTTGAGATATTTCTTGGCCCAGTCTTGACGTTTCAGCTTGTGTGTCTTGTTCAGTGCTGGTCGTTTTTCAGCCTTTCTTACCTTGGCCATGTCTCTGAGTATTGCACACCTTGTGCTTTTGGGCACTCCAGTGATGTTGCAGCTCTGAAATATGGCAAAACTGGTGGCAAGTGGCATCTTGGAAGCTGCACGCTTGACTTTTCTCAGTTCATGAGCAGTTATTTTGCGCCTTGGTTTTTCCACACGCTTCTTGCGACCCCGTTGACTATTTAGAATGAAACGCTTGATTGTTCGATGATCACACTTCAGAAGCTTGGCAATTTTAAGAGTGCTGCATCCCTCTGCAAGATATCTCACTATTTTTGACTTTTCGGAGCCTGTCAAGTCCTTCTTTTGACCCATTTTGCCAAAGGAAAGAAAGTTGCCTAATAATTATGCACACCTAATATAGGGTGTTGATGTCATTAGACCACACCCCTTCTCATTACAGAGATGCACATCACATCATATGCTTAATTGGTAGTAGGCTTTCGAGCCTATACAGCTTGGAGTAAGACAACATGCATAAAGAGGATGATGTGCTCAAAATACTAATTTGCCTAATAGTTCTGCACTGCCTATATTTGTTTATTTGCTATAGACCATTTCAATGTGGTCATGTCATTGGCCCATGAACAATTCCTGCTTGACGTTAAACTATTTTCTAACTGTAACAAGAGGCAATTCAATCCTAACTTGATTTTAAATCAGCTGTCATAACACTATTTATCAATATGTGGACCTTTTTGGATTCTCAGAAGCAATGGAAATTAAAAATGTAAAACAGGAAATACGTTAGGACCATTTTTTTTTTGTTTACATCCCTCAAAATGGTCTATAAATGCTCGTGTTGTTTTAAAGGTACAGTTTATATATCTGACTGTATTAAAGGACAAAATTGTTTTACAAATAGTATATAAATATATTTATACATTTTAATATAAGAATTGTTGTGCTGTGAAGAAAATATAAAACTGTGTATGGAAAGAATCGCCAATGCACCGTGATGCACCGAGATATCGAATTGAACCGAATCGATGGCATGATAATCGTAACCGAACCGAATCTTGAGACAGGTGTAGTTTCACACCTCTAGTACCGTTTCATCCATTCCATACAAACTACCATTCCATCCAGTCTACTCCAGTCTATCATTTGGTCCATCCATCGTCTGTCTATTTATCCATTAATTCATCTATTCCATCTGTTTATCCATTCAGCTGTCCATCCATCTATCCATCCATTCCATTCGTCCATTTATCCATCTGTTACATACATCCATACATTACATTAAATCTACCGTTAAACCGTTTGTTCCATCCATCCATCCATCCATCCATCCATCCATCCATCAATTCGATATAATTCATCCATCCGTCTGTCCATCTATTCATCCATCTGTCCATCATTCCATCCGTTACATCCAGTCTACCAATAAATTGTCTATCCGATAGAATCCATCCATCCATCGCTCCGTCAATCCATCCATCTGTCTGTCCATCCATTTCATCTGTCCATCCGTCCAACTGTCCATCCATCCATTCCATTTGTCCATTCATCCGTCTGTTACATCCATCCATCTGAAATAATCCATCCATCCATCCATCCATTCCATCTGTCCATCCTTCCAACTGTCCATACATCTATCCATCCATTCCATTCATCCATTCATCCATCTGTTACATACATCCATCAGTTATGTTGAATCTACTGTTAAAGCATTTGTTCCGTCCATCCATCCATCCATCCATCCATCCGATAAAATCCATCCATCCATCAATCCAACAGAATTCATCCATCTATCCATTACATCCAAACTACCAATAAATTATCCGTCTGATAGAATCCGTCCATCCATCTGTCTATTTATCCATCCATCCATCCATCCGTCCATCCATCTATCCGTCCATTCCATTCGTCCATTCATCCATCTGTTACATACATCCGTCCATTACATTGAATCTACAGTTAAAGCGTTTGTTCCGTCCATCCATCCATCAATCCGATAGATTTCATCCATCTGTCTGTCCATCCATCTGTCCATCTATTCATCCATCTGTCCATCCAGCCATTACATCCAATCTACGAATAAATTGTCCATCCAAATAGAATCCATCCATCCATCCATCTGACCATCCGTCCATCTATCTGTCCATTTATCCATTCATCCGTTTCATCTGTCCAACTGTCCATCTATCCATCCGTTCCATTTGTCCATTCATCCATCTGTTACATCCATCCATCTGAAAGAATCCATCCATCCATTCCATCTGTCCATCCGTCCAACTGTCCATAAATCTATCCATCCATTCGTCCATTCATCCATCTGTTACATACATCCATCCGTTACGTTGAATCTACTGTTAAAGTGTTTGTTCCGTCCATCCATCCAGTAGAATCCATCCATCCATCAATCCAACATTCATCCATCTGTTACATCTATCTATCTGTTACATCCAATCTACCAATAAATTATCTGTCTGATAGAATCCGTCCGTCCATCCATCTGTCTGTCTATTTATCCATCCGTCCAACTGTCCATCCATCCATTATCCATCTGTTCCACTCGTCCATTCATCTGTCTGTTACATCCATCCATCCATCCATCTGATAGTCCAACCATCCATCCATTCATCCTATTTTTAGATACATATATCCTTCCATCCATTCATCCATTCTATCCATCCATCAATCTACTGTTCCATTGTTCCTCCTGTCCATCAATTCATTCCATCCATTCCATCTGTCCAACTGTCAATCCATCCGTTCCATTTTCCCATTCATCCATCTGTTATATCTATCCATCCATTACATTGAATCTACCGTTAAATAGTTTGTTCCATCCATTCCATCCATTTCATCATCATTCCATTCATCCAATCTACCATTCCATCATTTATTCTGTCTATTAATCAATTCCATCAGTTCTATCCATCCGTTCTTCTGTCTCTGTCCATCCAGCCATCTGTTTTTTTTTTTTTTTTTTTTTTTTTTTTTTTGCGCGTATACAATGTAGATTGTGTCAAAGCAGCTTCACATGGAAGATTATAGTGAATTGAAACAGTGTCAGTTCAGTTCAGTTTTCAGAGATTAAGTTCAGTTCAGTTTAGCTCAGTTCAGTGTGGGTTAATAATCACTACTGAGAGTCCAAACACTGAATAGCAAATCCATCGATGCGCAGCTCTACAGATCCCGAACCATGCAAGCCAGTGGCGACAGCGGCGAGTAAAAAACTTCACCAATTGGCGAAAGTGAAGATTTAAAAAACCTCGAGAGAAACCTGGCTCAGTTGGGCACGACCATTTCTCCTGTGGCCAAACGTCTTGTGCAGAGCTGCAGTCTAGGCGCATGAAGCTGGACCTCAGCGAAGACTCGTCTCTCCTTGGAGCGTCACAGGGGTCAGTCTCATGTTCTCACTCCACGATGACCACCACAGCAGCTGCTCAGGATACGGCCTGGTCCAGAAAACCTTAGGATCATCTCGTCACTGGTCTTGGATCGCATCAGTGGCACTGCATAGTCTGAGGGCCTCGGGATGAGAACCCCCAGGTGGAAATACAGAATAAGGAGAATAATTAGCGTAGCTGCTGTTCATAGTGTATAAAAACAAGAAGCAAAATCCTGTGTGGGGCACATCATGCGTCATACTGCTATGTGCTACACTGAGTGTACGCTTTGCTAAAAAGATAGGTCTTTAATCTAGTTTTGAAGAGCGAGAGTGTGTCTGAGCCTCGGACATTATCAGGAAGGCTATTCCATAGTTTAGGGGCCATAAATGAGAAGGCTCGACCTCCTTTACTCGACTTTGATATTCTAGGTACTACTAGAAGCCCTGAGTTTTGAGATCTTAAAGAGCGGGTTGGGTTGTAGCGAGACAGGAGGTTGGTTAGATAAACAGGAGATGGTTATTTAAAGCTTTATAGGTAAGAAGTAATAATTTAAATTCAATACGAAACTTAACAGGCAGCCAGTGTAAGGAGGATAAAATTGGGGTGATATGATCATATTTTCTAGATCTGGTAAGAACTCTGGCAGCTGCATTTTGCACTAGCTGTTAAATCAGTATATCCGTTCCATCATTTATTTAGTCTATCAATCCATTCCATCTGTTCAATCCAATCTAAGATTCCATCCATTTTTCTATTCTATCGTTTGTTTCATCTGTCCATCATCTATCCATTCTTTCATCTGTCATTTTTTTGATCTGTTGCTCTTCTGCTGACGTACCAACAGTCCTGTCATTCTGCCTGTTGTTCCATTTATCTATCTGTTGCTCATTTTTTTATTGTTCTGTCCATCTCTCTATCATTCTCTTTCCATCACTCAATTATTCTAGATAGTATTCTGTCATTCCATCATTCTCTTTCTCTGTCCTCTCTTTCTTCTTTTTCCCTCACCCAAGTCTGTTAAACATATACTCTAATTGCTGCTAATTACTTATGGCTGACCCCCCCCCCAGACCTCTTTGCCAGTGCAGTTCTCAGAGTTCCCACAATCCCTTGCTGCTGGAGGGAACCTTTCAGGTGATTAATGAACCGAGGATTAGGATGTGAGTTTGTTTGTTTACTTGTTTGCTGTTAACCTTTGTGATGGCTCTTCACGGTGGACGCACACTCACCGCTGCTTTTGGCTTTTTCACCACCATTATCAAAGCTAATAGTCTGGGTTGTTATTGGAATGGAAACACATTTGCAAAAAGTCATGTTAGAACAGGATGAAAGTTTGTTTCTTGTGTTTTTAGGCTTTTGTTACCGTAGATATGAGTGGTTTCTAAACTGTCTAACTAAGAGTTCATGTGTGTGTTGGATTTGACTGAGTTTTTGAGGCCTAGTTTAAACCCCACAAAATACATTTTGAAAAAAGATTATAAACTAAATGTAATCTTTTTTTTTTTTTACAATTTTACTGTTTTTTTTTTTGTTTTTTTTTTTGGTTTGTTCATCCATCCGTTCATTCCATCCAATCTACCGTTTCATCATTTGCTCCATCCATCCCTTTCATCTATAGTTCCATCTGTCCATTCAATATACTGTTCCATTATTCGTTCCATCAGTCATTCCATCCATCATCCGTCCATCCTTTCATCTGACTGTTCCATACATTTATCCATTTCATCCATCCATCCATAGTTTCATCCTTCCATCTTTTGCATTCATCCATCATGCATCCATCTGTGCTGTCTATCTATTCCATCTGTTCATTCTATCCATCCCTCCACCAGTTCCATCCATTTATCCATCCATCCATCAGTTCCATCCATTTATCTATCTATGTATCCATCCATTCCATCCAATCTACCGTTCCATCATTTGTTCCATCCATCCATCCATCCCTTCCATCTAGTTTCATCTGTCCATCCAATCTACCATTCCATCATTCATTCCTTCAGTCATTCCATCCATCCATGCCTCTGACTGTTCCATCCATTTATCTATTCCATCCATCTGTTCCATCTATCCATCCATCCGTTCCATCCATCTGTTCCATTTATCAGTTCCATCCATTTATCTATTCCATACATTCATCCATCTATCCATCCACCCATTCTATCCAATCTACCGTTCCATCATTTGTTCCATCTTTCCATCTGTCCATCCAATCTACCATTCTGTCATTTGTTCCATCTTTCCTTCTATAGTTCCATCTATCTATCTGTCCATCCAATCTACCATTCCATCATTTGTTCCATCAGTCTGATCCATCCATTTATCTTTCCTTCCTTCTTTCCATCCACTTGTCCATCCAATATACCATTCCATCCATCAATCCATCCATTCGTCCATCCATCCACCATTCCATCCATTCATTTGTCTATCTAATCTACCGTTCCATCCTTCCATCCATCCACTGTTCCATCCATCCATCCACCATTCCATCCATTCGCTTATCCATCCATTCACTTATCCACTCATTCTACCTGGATACCAATCTAATTCAGTTCGTCAGTCATTCCAACCAACCATCTCTCTGTCTGTTCCATCCATCCATCAGTTCCATCCGTTCCTCTTTTACTGTTTGTTTAGTTTGTTTTTTGGGTCTAATTTAAATGCAAATGCTTTGCCCACACTCTGATTTTCAAGATAATTAACTGACTAGCACCATCACTGACTAGCGATTACTTTACTTTTTTTTCTGCTTGTGAAAAACATGCGCTAAACTAACTTGGACTTATTGCATTTATCATTTAACACAACTCCATGATTCTAGGTGCTCCTACTATCCTCATATGTAAGTCACTTCTATACTATAGGACTAAATGTAAGTGTAAATTCAATATAAATGTTTTTAAGATTTTTTATTTTAATATATTAGATTTGTTTTCATTTTAATTCAATTAGTTTTTATTACAGTTTTTCTCCATTGGTTTGGCTCATTTCTTGAAACAGAAATTACATTCTCAAAATTCTAAGATCATTTGACAAAACAGTGTTAGAGTTTAGCACAACATTATAGTTCACTTGCAAAAGCTCATATCTCTCCAAAAACAGTTCACTCGTGCATCGAAACTAAATTCCTTTCCCATATAAAAAGTCAGTGCCACAAAAATGGCAAATATCCTTCTCAATTGCTTTGGCTCATTTCTTGAAACAGACTGGACATTCTCAACACTCTTGGTGTTTTTGCCAAAATAATGTGGATGGTTCTGCACAACACCATGGTTCACCTGCAACAGCTCATACCTTTCCCAAAACAGTTCACTCATGTGTCAAAACTAAATTTCCTTCTCATTTAAACAGTCAGTGCCCCCAAAATGCTTCATCCTTTTGCCATTGTGTAAGCACTGCAAGTCAAAATGTTTAGATGTTTTGTCACTATGGCAAAGGACCACTAAAATATCACTCATGTCTACCTTACAGTCTTAGCCCAGTCCTTCATTGACAATAGTTACTGTACTGTTTTTGTCTAGCTAACAGAATACAATTGTGTATAAAAAAAAAAAAAAGAAATAGGATTTTAGGGTAAGAGTAGCCTCCAAGGTTCGACATCACACATTGCACTCATACTGCCAAGGAAATGGTAACTCCTTTTTTTATTGTAATGATCAACCACACACAATGTAACTTCCTTATATCAGAGCAAAAAGAAACTGTATACAGCATAATAAACTGTAATATAAACACACAAACAAAAAACTATAGTGCTATAACTTTCCCTGTCAAAACTTTGGATGATGGAGGAGACTGTAGAGCGAGGCACATTTAGGCTTCACTCGGCGACCTGCCTCCGCCCATGTGAGGCCATGGTTCATGACATCGTCTATAACTATGGCCTGAATTTCATCCGGGACAGCAAAGTGTCTTCATGCACCACGGCCTCTTCCACCTATTCCACCACCATGCACCCTTACTCTTTCACATCCTCCTCTTCCTTGTGCAGGCAGCTGCCCTTGTTCATTTACTTGGCCAGGTGCCAACATGTTCAGAAATAGTGCTGGTCCTGCATGATCAAGCTCTTTACATACATGTTAGGCAGCATTCACAGTCATGGCCAGCACCTGTCAGGTAACTAAACATACTGTTTGATTGGTCATCTGAGATGACCAATGAAGTGGTGTTAGAGAGGCCAGCAGGGGGCGCTCAACCTGTGGTCTGTGTGAGTCCTAATGCCCCAGTAAAAGTGAAGGGGACACTACACTGTCAGTGAGCGCCGTCTTTCGAATGAGACGTTAAACCGAGGTCCTGACTCTCTGTGGTCATCAAAAATCCCATGGCACTTCTCGTAAAGAGTAGTGGTGTAACCCCGGTGTCCTGGCCAAAGTCCCTCAATCGGCACTTACCCATCATAGCCTCCTAATCATCCCCATCCACCGAATTGGCTCTATCACTGTCTCTTCACTCCACCAATAGCTGGTGTGTGGTGAGTGCAATGGCGCCATTGTCCTGTGGCTGCCGTCGCATCATCCAAGTGGATGCTGCACACTGATGGTGGTGTGGAGAGACCCCCCTCATGATTGAAAAGCGCTTTGGGTGTATGGCCATACACAATAAATGCGCTATATAAATACACATTACATTACATTACATTACATGTGTGAAACTCCTCCTTTATTAGTCAAGTTCTAGTTTTACCTGACTGTCAATTGCTGTAATAAATTGTAATCAAATGTTCCAAGGATTCACCTACTGTATGGTATTCATGGTATTATGTTCTTGACTAATTTTGACAATTGAACAGACTATTGTGCATGTGATGACTTATACAATGAAATGACGCTGACACATTTTGAAGGGAACGACCATTAGACTGAGAATTAACAATCAGTTTAGATCAACGAGATCTATTCACTTGGAAATTGTGCTAAACGTAGGCTACCTGTACTTAATCATTTGCAAAGATATACTTAGACATTTGCAATTTGATGAAATGAATGAGAAATTCAATTCTGTTGTGAACAATTGCCAAGTGGTTTGGAGGTTTGTCCATGTTGTTTTGAGAATGTAATTTCTGTTTCAAGAAATGAGCCAAACCAATGGAGAAAAACTGTAATGTTTCATATTTTATTTAATTATAATCACATTTCAAATTTTATTTTTATTATTGCTTTGCTTTTTTTTGTTTTGTTTAATTAATATGGAAACGCATTTTTCAAAAAATCTGATTTTTAATAGGCTTTTGAATTTGATAATTGCTTTTAAGCAGGTTTTACATTAGTTTTTTTTTTTTTTAGCAATCTCGGCTATCTGTCGTGATTATTACCACAGTAGATATACTTATGTGAAACCACTTTAATTACTTTAACTACTTTTTGCTCGATTTAACATGTTTAGAAGCTTTTTGACAAGACTTTTTTGGCATGTATTCTGAAATGCTGAAGGATGTCATTTGCCAAACACAGTTTTTAAGAGCTTCATTAAGGCGAGACTGCAGGCAAAACACTATTTTTCATGCACCTGTCAATTGTGAGATTTTGGGCTTTTTGCCTTTTTCCTAAAGTGTTTTTCCAGTGTAGTGTTAAAAAATACACCTTTTAAGTGTTTTTATTGCACTCGATCTTTTTTGTAGATTTCAGTCATTTCATATCTACATATTTTAAAGGCTCTTTTCTCCAAGTTGTTTTTCTCCTGTCATAAATCTCCACTTGAGCATAACTTTACAGTTTTATCTACATTCTAAAGATTTACTCAGAGAGATTTATTTAATACATAATTTACCTGATGATATACAAAATTTTATTCTATAGGAAACTATACAAATATATAACATATACAATACACTGCTAACAATTTACTGTAGAATCGACAGTAACTTACCTGCAAAAATTCACCAGTAACTTACTTTAATTACAGCAAAACTACTGTATTTACATTTACAGCACCGTTTATCTTGCTGTATTTTGTGTTTAAAGTATCGTGTATGTTTTCTGTAAAATATGCAGTAATTTTCACAATTCAACTTTAAAATACAGTAACATACTGCATAACTGTCCTACAGTAAAATACAGTTCATATTACAGTTAAATACTGTGTAATTTACAATAATTGTTAAGAGTATATACATACCCTGTACCAGGTAAAAAAAAAATTCACATAATGTTTTTTGTTGTTGTCTAAATCTTTACTTGAGCTCTCTTTTAAACAGTATGCTAAGATAAAATCAGTGTTGATTCCCATAAGCCACTGATGACAGGTGTGCTAGCATCATATGCTATGTGAGATCAACCCAAACTAGCAGCTAGCAGGTGATTAGTGCATCCCATAGTGGTCATTAACCAGAGACCGTCTCTTTTTCTAGACGCCGTGTTTCGTCTGACTGCGTTTCCTCCGTCAAATTCCTGCCTCGCTATACGTTCCATTTGCTTTCATTAGTGGCGTATTGATTGATTTATGTCCTGATTTGACTCATTAACTGCAGACACTTACCAAATCTCTGCGCGGGGACGAAGATGGAGAACAGAGCAAGAGGTCTTCTAGAGAGAGAAAGTTTATGAAACATTAAGTGAGATCCGAGTGCCGGCTAAGAAAGACAGATGATATTGCCGTGGTCTGCCGGCGGACCTTGTCAACAGCGACTCCATTCATCATTTCTGCCGTCGAGGAATCACACCAGCGGATTTATATAATTCCAGGTGCAAACGGAGAAGCTTGGTGAACGGCAGAGTTCATCAGATAAATAAAAAATAAGAAAGATAAGACACATTATTGTAGATTTGGAGCTTGGAAAACAGTGATTGTCAGTCTTAATTAAATGTGTGTATATATTTTTAAACTGCAATAATATGAACAAAGCACTCATTCACTCAAAACGGGTTTCTTTTCTGATCCAATGTACTTTTCCATTCTTTTTTTCTATGTAAACGTGACCTTGCTGGATGTGTGTGACTGTTTTACACTTGCATGTTTTGCGACACCTCACACATGAGCACCATGTTTTTAAAATGGCGTGTCAAGTTTAAAGAATCAACTTACTCTCAATAATGTCAGTTCCATCCATCCATTCATTCATTCTTCGTTCCATCCATCATTCTATCAATCCATCCATTCATCCATCCTTCGTTCCATCTGTCTGTTCTTCGTCCATCCTTCCGACCTTCCATCTATCCGTCATTCTATCAATCCATCCGTTGTTCCATCCATTCACCGTTCCATCCGTCCGTTAAAATAACAGTATTGTATATTTTACAGTATTTTATATATACAGTATTGTTCATCCATCCGTCAGTCCATCCATCCTTCTGTCGTTCCATCCATCCATCATTCTATCCATCAATCCTTTGTTTCATCCATCCATCATTTTATCCATCCATCCATCCATTCATTCATCTACTGTTCCGTCCGTTCATTCGTTCGTTCGTCCATCCATTGTTCCCTCCATCATTCCATCCATTTGTCATTCCATCAATCCATTCATCATTCCATCCATCCATCCATCGTTCCATCCGTCCATTTGTTAGTTCATCCTTCCATTCGTCCGTCCATCCATCCGTCGTTCCATCCATCCATCCACCGTTCCATCCGCCCGTTTGTTCATCCATCCGTTCGTTCATCCGTCCATCCATCATTCTATCCATCAATCCTTTGTTCCATCCATTCATTCATCTACTGTTCCACTCGTCCATCCATCCATCATTACAACCTTTTGTCATTCCATCAATCCATTCGTTATTCCATCCATTCATCATTCCATCCGTCCATTTGTTAGTTCATCCTTCCATCCGTCCGTTCATCCCTCTGTCCGTCCATCCATCCGTCATTCCATCTATCCATCCATCCATCATCTGTTGTTCTAGCCATCCATTCATCCATCTACCATTCCATCTGTCTGTTCGTTCGTCCGACCTTCCATCTATCCGTCATTCTATCAATCCATCCGTTGTTCCATCCATTCACCGTTCCATCCGTCCGTTAAAATAACAGTATTGTATATTTTACAGTATTTTATATATACAGTATTGTTCATCCATCCGTCAGTCCATCCATCCTTCTGTCGTTCCATCCATCCATCATTCTATCCATCAATCCTTTGTTTCATCCATCCATCATTTTATCCATCCATCCATCCATTCATTCATCTACTGTTCCGTCCGTTCATTCGTTCGTTCGTCCATCCATTGTTCCCTCCATCATTCCATCCATTTGTCATTCCATCAATCCATTCATCATTCCATCCATCCATCCATCGTTCCATCCGTCCATTTGTTAGTTCATCCTTCCATTCGTCCGTCCATCCATCCGTCGTTCCATCCATCCATCCACCGTTCCATCCGCCCGTTTGTTCATCCATCCGTTCGTTCATCCGTCCATCCATCATTCTATCCATCAATCCTTTGTTCCATCCATTCATTCATCTACTGTTCCACTCGTCCATCCATCCATCATTACAACCTTTTGTCATTCCATCAATCCATTCGTTATTCCATCCATTCATCATTCCATCCGTCCATTTGTTAGTTCATCCTTCCATCCGTCCGTTCATCCCTCTGTCCGTCCATCCATCCGTCATTCCATCTATCCATCCATCCATCATCTGTTGTTCTAGCCATCCATTCATCCATCTACCATTCCATCTGTCTGTTCGTTCGTCCGACCTTCCATCTATCCGTCATTCTATCAATCCATCCGTTGTTCCATCCATTCACCGTTCCATCCGTCCGTTAAAATAACAGTATTGTATATTTTACAGTATTTTATATATACAGTATTGTTCATCCATCCGTCAGTCCATCCATCCTTCTGTCGTTCCATCCATCCATCATTCTATCCATCAATCCTTTGTTTCATCCATCCATCATTTTATCCATCCATCCATCAATTCATTCATCTACTGTTCCGTCCGTTCATTCGTTTGTTCGTCCATCCATTGTTCCCTCCATCATTCCATCCATTTGTCATTCCATCAATCCATTCATCATTCCATCCATCCATCCATCGTTCCATCCGTCCATTTGTTAGTTCATCCTTCCATTCGTCCGTCCATCCATCCGTCGTTCCATCCATCCATCCACCGTTCCATCCGCCCGTTTGTTCATCCATCCGTTCGTTCATCCGTCCATCCATCATTCTATCCATCAATCCTTTGTTCCATCCATTCATTCATCTACTGTTCCACTCGTCCATCCATCCATCATTACAACCTTTTGTCATTCCATCAATCCTTCGTTATTCCATCCATTCATCATTCCATCCGTCCATTTGTTAGTTCATCCTTCCATCCGTCCGTTCATCCCTCTGTCCGTCCATCCATCCGTCATTCCATCTATCCATCCATCCATCATCTGTTGTTCTAGCCATCCATTCATCCATCTACCATTCCATCTGTCTGTTCGTTCGTCCGACCTTCCATCTATCCGTCATTCTATCAATCCATCCGTTGTTCCATCCATTCACCGTTCCATCCGTCCGTTAAAATAACAGTATTGTATATTTTACAGTATTTTATATATACAGTATTGTTCATCCATCCGTCAGTCCATCCATCCTTCTGTCGTTCCATCTATCCATCATTCTATCCATCAATCCTTTGTTTCATCCATCCATCATTTTATCCATCCATCCATCCATCCATTCATTCATCTTCTGTTCCGTCCGTTCGTTCGTTTGTCCATCCATTGTTCCATCCATCATTCCATCCATTTGTCATTCCATCCATCGTTCCATCCGTCCGTTTGTTAGTTCATCCTTCCATTCATCCGTCTGTCCGTCTATCCATCCGTCGTTCCATCCATCCATCCACCGTTCCATCCGCCCGTTTGTTCACCCATACGTTCGTTCATCCGTCCATCCATCATTCTATCCATCAATCCTTTGTTCCATCCATTCATTCATCTACTGTTCCACTCGTCCATCCATCCATCATTCCAACCATTTGTCATTCCATCAATCCATTCGTTGTTCCATCCATTCATCATTCCATCCGTCCGTTTGTTAGTTCATCCTTCCATCCGTCCGTTCATCCCTCTGTCCGTCCATCCATCCGTCATTCCATCTATCCATCCATCCATCATCTGTTGTTCTAGCCATCCATTCATCCATCTACCATTCCATCTGTCTGTTCGTTCGTCCGACCTTCCATCTATCCGTCATTCTATCAATCCATCCGTTGTTCCATCCATTCACCGTTCCATCCGTCCGTTAAAATAACAGTATTGTATATTTTACAGTATTTTATATATACAGTATTGTTCATCCATCCGTCAGTCCATCCATCCTTCTGTCGTTCCATCCATCCATCATTCTATCCATCAATCCTTTGTTTCATCCATCCATCATTTTATCCATCCATCCATCCATTCATTCATCTACTGTTCTGTCCGTTCGTTCGTTTGTCCATCCATTGTTCCATCCATCATTCCATCCATTTGTCATTCCATCAATCCATTCGTCATTCCATCCATCGTTCCATCCGTCCGTTTGTTAGTTCATCCTTCCATTCATCCGTCTGTCCGTCTATCCATCCGTCGTTCCATCCATCCATCCACCGTTCCATCCGCCCGTTTGTTCACCCATACGTTCGTTCATCCGTCCATCCATCATTCTATCCATCAATCCTTTGTTCCATCCATTCATTCATCTACTGTTCCACTCGTCCATCCATCCATCATTCCAACCATTTGTCATTCCATCAATCCATTCGTTGTTCCATCCATTCATCATTCCATCCGTCCGTTTGTTAGTTCATCCTTCCATCCGTCCGTCCGTCATTCCATCTATCCATCCATCCATCATCTGTTGTTCTAGCCATCTCTCATTCTATCCATCCATCTTTTCATCTATCTACCGTTCCATCTGTCCGTTCATCCGTCCATCCATCGTTCCATCCATTCATCATTCTTTGGAACCATCTATCCTTTGCTCCATCCATCCATCATTCCATTCATTCTATCCATCCGTCCGTCCATCAGTTGTTCCGTCCATCTGTCTCGTCTCATCCATCCATAATTCCATCCATCCATCATTCCATCTATCTATCTATACTAATCTAGACTAAAACATTGTTTGTATGCCTCATTCAGATTGGGGAAAAAACTTTTAATCTTAACTTTTATTTGAGTTGTGTAATAAATAATTTGTTTATATTAATTTTTCATATCTAAAAAATATTATTAGTGGCAAATACATATAACTTGGGAACACAATAGTCATCTTTAATCAAAGTGTAATTTAGTAAAATTAAATTTACACATATTTACAGTACATACAGTGTGTAGAAATGTAAAACCCAGACTAAAAATCTGCCTTAAAATACAATAACATATTGTTAAAATAATATATTAGGCTATACCTAAGTAATATATTATAAAAAATATATTAATCAACGCTTTTGCAACAAATATAGTCTTCTAAACACATTTTTTTCCTGATCCACTCAATAATATTTCTCTGAAATCAAGTATTTGTATCTAAAATCTTGAAGGTGTGAGTAGATGCATATGTTATTGTGTGTATTGTAATAATAGTTTTTTGTTAAGTTGCCTAATAATTCTGCACAGTAATAGTCACCTGCACACACAGATATCCTCCTAAAATAGCTCAAACTAAAAACAAACTAAAAACTACTTCCAAAAATATTCAGCTTTGATATTAATGAGTTTTTTTGGGTTCATTGAGAACATGGTTGTTGTTCAATAATAAAATTAATCCTCAAAAATACAACTTGCCTAATAATTCTGCACTCCCTGTAGTCTTCTAAAACACATTTTTGTCTGATCCACTTAATAATATTTCTCTGAAATCAAGTATTTGTATCTAAAATCTTTGTGAGTAGATGCATATGTTATTGTGTGTATTGTAATAACTGTTCCACTAATCTTTAACGACGGACAGACCAATAGATAAAACAACAGAAAGAAGGATCGATAGAACGACAGACAGAATGACAAAGAACTTTAGATAGAACAACAGAACAACTATTTCAGAGTCAGCCCTATAAAACATTCATTTCTGTTATACCATCTTCTCTAGACCTGATCTAATTGCTATACATGTTCAATAGTGTACTAACTAAAAAAGAAAAGTGAATGGCGCATATGAGCGTGTGTGTGTTGTTATTTTGCAGGCAAGTGTCTGAAATGTCGCTGTGGCCTCATCGAGGTCAGTCTGCATAACTTCACCAGTCCGGCATTTCACTCTTTCTCTATTTCTTTCAATCACTGAAAGAACTGTAAGCTCGTCTGCATGCTTGCCTTTTTGTCTGCAGCTTTAATAAGTTGTGGCATTCATAGTCTTTTAGTGGCGCCATTCAGCAGAGCGAAGGTCGTGCTTTTATATCGCCTCCGTTAATTCCCTTTCAACCTGTCTCCACACAATGAGCACCGTGTTTCTTTAAAACCTTCAAATGTAACGGCTACTCGCATAATATTTGACCTCCCCGATACTGAAGCGAAAAGCCCCAGCAGGAGGCATTTCATGAAACAATCATCAAGTCTAACAGCGGCGAATACAAAGGGACTGAAATTGCCCTGGTTTAATTCTAAAAAGGATATTCTCTGCTCATTTAAAGCTGCTATTGTGACACAAACAGGCTTTGGGACGTGCCAAATAACTGCTTTTGTTTGCGCAGGAGTCACAGGAAGGTTTTGCATGTGTGTGGATGTTCGAGCATTATCCCGCTCGGGCATCCCGCTGCGATGTGAATGCGTGTCTGTATTCAGGAATCAGCAGGTGTCGGAGCTCTCAGGTTATGTGAATGGAGGTGTGCGGTGACTTGGAGGATCAGAGGCGCTGATCAGTGTGGATGTTGCCAGAAAATCTCCTCACCAAAGGCAGATTAGAAGCAAAAGAAAGCATTTGTTGTGTTAATTAATTGCTTGATTGAGTTAGTTGGTTGTTTGCAACTAATGCGATTTGGGTTTTGTGCTGTTTTAAAGAACCAGTTGAAACACAATGAAAAGTTCTGTCCTTCCTAATTTATGTCGTTACAGAATATCAAAATCATTTCCCTTTAATTTATGTCTGTAGTTCTCTATCTATCTATCTATCTATCTATCTATCTATCTATCTATCTATCTATCTATCTATCTATCTATCTATCTATCTATCTATCTATCTATCTATCTATCTATCTATCTATCTATCTATCTATCTATCTATCTGTCTGTCTGTCTGTCTCTGTCGTTTTGTCTGTCATTGTCATTCTAGCTATCATTCTGTCTGTCGTTCTACCCATCATTCTGTCTGTCATTCTGTCTGTCGTTCTATCTATCCTTCTGTCTGTCGTTCTATCTATCCTTCTGTCTGTTGGTCTGTCTGTCATTCTCTCTATCATTTTGTCTATCATTCTGTCATTCTAGCTATTGTTCTGTCTGTCGTTCTATCATTCTGTCTGTTATTCTATCTACCGTTCTTTGTCATTCTGTCTATCGTTCAATCTATCCTTCTGTCTGTTGGTCTCTGTCGTTTTGTCTGTCATTGTCATTCTAGCTATCAATCTGTCTGTCGTTCTATCCATCATTCTGTCAGTTGTTCTATCTATTGTTCTTTTTGTCATTCAATCTGTCATTCTAGCTATCATTCTGTCTGTTGTTCTGTCTATTGTTCTGTCTGTCATTCTGTCTGTTGTTCTGTCTGTTCTATCTATTGTTCTGTCTGTCGTTCTGTCTGTCGTTCTGTCTGTCGTTCTATCTATTGTTCTGTCTCTCGTTCTGTCTCTCGTTCTGTCTATTGTTCTCTCTGTTGTTCTATATTATCGTTTTCTGTCATTCTTCTAGCTATCATTCTGTCTGTTGTTCTATCCATCATTCTTTCAGTTGTTCTATCTATCACTTTGTCTGTTGTTCTATCTATCGTTTTCTGTCATTGTCATTCTAGCTATTATTATGTCTGTTGTTCTATTTACCGCTCTGTCTGTCGTTCTATCTAACATTCTGTCTGTCGTTCTATCTACCATTCTGTCTGTCGTTCTATCTACCATTCTGTCTGTCGTTCTGTCAATTGTTCTGTATGTTGTTCTATCTATCATGCTGTCTGTTTTTATTTATCGTTCTGTCTGTCGTTCTTTTCTTCTGTCTGTTGTTCTATCATTCTGTCTGTTGTTTTATCTATCGTTCTGTCTATCATTATATTGTTCTGTCAGTTGTTCTGTCTGTCGTTCTATCTATAATTCTGTCTGTTGTTTTATCTATCGTTCTCTCTGTCGTTCTGTCTGTTGTTCTATCTACCGTTTTTTTGTTATTCTGTCTGTTGTTCTATCTATAATTCTGTTTGTCATTCTATTTTTCATTCTGTCGTTCTACCTACCATTCTGTCTGTCATTCTATCTTTCGTTCTGTCTGTCTGTCAATCTATCTATTATTCTGTCTGTCGTTCTATCGTTCTGTCTGTAATTCTGTCTCTTATTCTATCTATCGTTCTGTCTGTCATTCTCTCTTATTCTATTTATCATTCTGCTTGTTGTTTTATCTATCGTTCTGTCTGTCATTATATTGTTCTGTCAGTTGTTCTGTCTGTCGTTCTATCTATCATTCTGTCTGTTGTTCTATCTATAATTCTGTTTGTCATTCTATCTTTCATTCTGTCGTTCTACCTACCATTCTGTCTGTCATTCTATCTTTCGTTCTGGTTGTCAATCTATCTATTATTCTGTCTGTCAATCTATCTATCGTTCTGTCTGTCATTCTGTCTCTTATTCTATCGTTCTGTCTGTAATTCTGTCTGTCATTCTATCTATCGTTCTGTCTGTCATTCTGTCTCTTATTCTATCGTTCTGTCTGTAATTCTGTCTGTCATTCTATCTATCGTTCTGTCTGTCATTCTGTCTCTTGTTCTATTTATCATTCTGCTTGTTGTTTTATCTATCGTTCTGTCTGTCATTATATTGTTCTGTCAGTTGTTCTGTCTGTCGTTCTATCTATCATTCTGTCTGTTGTTCTATCTATAATTCTGTTTGTCATTCTATCTTTCATTCTGTCGTTCTACCTACCATTCTGTCTGTCATTCTATCTTTCGTTCTGGTTGTCAATCTATCTATTATTCTGTCTGTCAATCTATCTATCGTTCTGTCTGTCATTCTGTCTCTTATTCTATCGTTCTGTCTGTAATTCTGTCTGTCATTCTATCTATCGTTCTGTCTGTCATTCTGTCTCTTGTTCTATTTATCATTCTGTCTGTTGTTTTATCTATCGTTCTGTCTGTCATTATATTGTTCTGTCAGTTGTTCTGTCTGTCATTCTATCTATAATTCTGTCTGTTGTTTTATCTATCATTCTCTCTGTCGTTCTGTCTGTTGTTCTATTTACCATTTTTTGTCATTCTGTCTGTCGTTCTATCTATCATTCTGTCTGTTGTTCTATCTGTTGTTCTGTCTGTCATTCTATCTGTTGTTCTGTCTGTCATTCTATCTTTCATTCTGTCTTTCTATCTACCATTCTGTCTGTCATTCTATCTTTCGTTCTGTCTGTCAATCTATCTATTATTCTGTCTGTCATTCTATCTATCATTCTGTCTCTTATTCTATCTATCATTCTGTCTGTCATTATATCTATCGATCTGTCTGTCATTCTGTCTGTTGTTCTATCTGTCGTTCTGTCTGTCCTTCTGTCTTGTTCTGTCTGTTGTTCTATCCGTCGTTCTGTCTGTCGATCGTTCTATCGTTCTGTCTGTTGTTTTGTCTATCTATCTATTGTTCTGTCTGCCATTCTATTTCTCATTTTGCCTGTCATTATCATTCTATCCATTATTCTGTCTGTTGTTCTATCTATCATTCTGTCTTTTGTTCTATGTATCATTTTGTCTGTCATTCTATGTATCAGTTTGTCTGTCATTCTGTCATTCTATCTATCATTCTGTCTGTCGTTCTATATATAATTTTGTCTGTCATTCTATCATTCTCTCTGTTGTTCTATCTATCGTTCTGTCTGTCATTCTATTTATCGTTCTGTCTGTTGTTCTGTCTGTCATCTATCGTTCTCTGTCGTTCTGTCATTCTATCTATCATTGTCTGTCGTTCTATCTTTTGTTCTGCCATTTGCTATATCTGTCTGTAGTTCTTTCTGTCTGTTCTGTCATTCTGTCTATTTAGTTTGTACTGTCAATTGTTCTTTCTGTCTGTCTGTAGTATGCTGTAGGTCTGTTGTTCTGTCTGTCTGTAGTTCTTTTGATTATTCTGTCTGTAATTCATTCTGTCATTAGGTCTGTCTGATATTCTGTCATTGTTTGTCTGTAGTTCAGTTTATACTTTTTACTGTCCATTGTTCTGTCTGTCATTTTGTCTGTAATTCATTCTGTCTGTCTGTAGTTCTTTTTGTTTTTAATTGATACTGTCTATTGTTCTGTCTGTGTGTCATTCTGTTGATTGGTCTGTAGTTTTTGTGTGTCTGTTATTCTGTCTGTTGGTAGTTCATTATGTCTGCCTGTTGTTCTGTCATTATGTCTGTCAGTAGTTCGTAATGTATATTTTTCTGTCTGTCTGTAGTTTGTTTTTTTCCCATTGTTTTGTCTGTCTGCTTGTAGTTCTGTCTGTCCATAGTTTTATCTGCCTGCTTGCAGTTTTGTCTGTGGTTTTTCTCCCTGTAGTTAAGTCCGTCTGTATTTCTGTCTGTCTGTAGTTATGTCTGTTTGCTTGTACTTATGTCTGTATGACTGTAGTTCCTTTTCGTCTTTTCTTCAGTCATTCTGTTTGTTGTTCTGTCTGACTGTCTGTCTTCATTTTTTCTCCATTATCTTGTCTGTAGTTCTGTCTGTAGTTTATTATTTCGTTATTCTGTCATTCTACTGTTCTCCTATTTCGTCAACCTGTGGTTCTGTCATGAATCATACTGCCATTTTTTCCCTGCTTTATCACTCCAACATTCCGTCCTTGTTATTTCATTATGTCCTGTCATTGTTCTTTCATTCTGTTCATTATATCCTTCTATCCATCTGTTTTATATTGTTCCATCATTCTACCATTCTGTTTGTTGTATAATTCTAATTGATATATCTACTGTTTTTTTATATAATTGTCTTGTTGTCTGTAGTCTATTGTGTTGTTCTGCCAATCTAAATGCATCAACATTTTCATCTTTGATGTGAATGTGAATTAAAATTTGATAGAGGGCCAATGTTATTTCCCCCTATTTTTTGTATAATGACATGGGTATGACATGGTTGTATATTGAGGTGGTTTACAAGGACATGTCTTGATCTTTCCAATTCAAAATGCTTAATCATTCTTAACAAGGTTTTTTTTTTTTTACATTCAAAGTTTGCCACATGTTTCATATGAGGGTTAGGATTAGAGGTAAGAATGGGGTAAGGCCATATAATAAGCAACTTTTACTGTATAAAATACATTACACCTATTTAGAGGGCTCGTAAACCAGTACTACCAACATGAGTGTGTGTGTGCATGTGTGTGGGCAGTGTTGTGATTCACTAATGAGTCCAACAGTGTATGTGGCTGTGCAGGCCCGCGGCGGCTCTGTCCACACTCCCCCCGACATCTGCTGAAGTCCACCGGGCTCCGCACGACGCTTTACGCCCCGCTCAAGTTAAGTGGATGTCTTAAGGTAATTTAAAAGCAGCAGGGAGCTTTGGCTAATTACTGCTTTGCCTGATCTGTAATGAAAGCAGAGCAGCGTGAACACACGCTCCGCGAGCGCGCCGCTCGATAGCCTATAGCCGCACACCAGCAGACCAAGACCTTCTGCTGAGGGAAACAACTACTCACCTGCTTCTCACAGTGATTCCTCTGCCAACACCAGCTCCAGTAATTAAGCAGGAACCGCATGGGTGTTTCTGCAGCCGTGCTCATGCCTGCGGCCCAGGGCTTTATATTGAGGAATGGGAACAGATTGGGATGACGTTTACAACTGATTATCAGGCTCCTTTCAGTTGATAACTGTACAATTTCTATCACCTGTTGATTATATTGTATTTTGCTTTCAATGTAGACTTTTTTTTTTTTTTTAAAAGAGGACACATTATAGTCTAAACAATTATGGGTTGTTGTAATCCAACGTTGGGTCATATATCAACAGTTAGGTTAAAACAATGTTTTAATGCACTGCAAACAAGGAAGGTGCATTGTCACTTCAGATGCTGTTTCTACAATTGGGCTATGTTGCTAAAGCTCTGCCAACAAACACTTGCCTTCATCCCATAATACACAGCATGGCTTACTACAGCATCTGGTTTAGTCCAACAATGAGCAGTATTTTTTGCATTTGGGATGGTGGGAATTCAGGTCATGTTCTCACCACCATGAGAATAAGAGCGTTATGAATAAACGGCATTACTAACATAGTTACTTTTTTCAGTTACTTGTTTCCCCTGTAAGAAATCAATTTACGTTATAAGATCGATTAGGAATTATTAGCTCATATCAATGACTCGGATCTTGAAGATCCGAATCATTGATTTGACTCAATTGAGTCAAATTGAATCAGATCAAAAGATTCACACTTTATCTGAAATTTGTCCCGCAAATAGAGACATCACATTTTACTAATCTTGTCTATATTATTTCCGTGGCCAACGATAATAACTTAACACAGAATAGGGTTAACTTTTAGCAAGGTAACACAATCTATAGCTTGAGGCAATGACTTAGAAGCACATAAACATGAACACAGGTCTTACAAAGAAGAACAAAGATTTACTGAGCTACGCTACGATACATGAGGCTAACTACGTAATAAACAAAACAACAAACAAAAATGCATACACATACACACACACACACACAGGCAGTTCAGAGGATGCAAAATGAGTTGACAACAGTCCCAAATCATCTAGTATTTCGTACTAGATCTTAGAATCACCTGAGAAACCACAAAAGCAGAGATTTGACTTATCTTTAACTGCTTAAGATCATAGGCACCAAATCAGAAAGAGACAACAGTTGTTGTGTTACTTGCGCGAGTGTGTTGTAGTCTTCTTTATTCGAGTTTTCCCTCGCCAGGCTGGAGTGAGGAACCACGTGGCGCTCGAGATAGGTGGCTTCTCTGTGACGTCTCTGGGATTCCCGCTCGTGAGGGGAGGCTCGATGTCCTGGGTTACTGAGGTGGCCAACTCTTCTGAGAGTCAGTTCACGGAAGTTTCTGCGGTCCGAAACTCAAGAGGTTTGCATAAAGAGTTTGTGGTGACCCAATCGCGTGGTGGTGACTGGGGGCGGAACTGCAACAGCAGGCGCAAGCCAGCTTGATGCAATAAGGCGCAGATTTTAGGGCTGCAGGGGCTTTTAAGTGACCTGCTCTAGTCCATCCCTCATGACGCTGTCACCCAATGAACGGCTGCCATGAAGGGCGGGGCCACACCCCGTACCAGTGTAATCAGGTTTAATCATTAACCGACTGCAAGAGATTGAACGTAGTAAAATCTCTGGTAAGATTGTAACTATCTGACATCAAATGTTACAAGACGAATACAGTTCGTATTAATAAGTTTTCATTTACACCAATGTATTGCAAATAAAAAAAAAATTTGGTTCAACACCAAACACGAAACATTTCAGACACATACAGATTGTTTTAACCTGTTATAAGGGTAAAACCACACAATATGAACCTGGTTGGTTGGAATAAACATGGCACATAAGGAAACCTATGGCTATTATTCAAAATATCAAATTTTGCCTTGGCTATAACATTTAAGAGATTGTATTTCTTAAGTCTTTCATTAATTGCCAGAGATGTCTTTGTCTCTGAATTCTGTCCATCTGGTTGCAATTAGAATGTCTCGAGGGTGAACACATGGCCACAAGATCACATGATCGGTCATTCAAAAGTCTCGGGATGGAGGTTTTGAAAGCTCAGTTGCCTAGATGGTAAATCATTTACGAAATGGCTGAAAGCGTCTCTGTCCGTTTATGGCCAGGGTATTGGGGGAAGAGAGTCAAATGAATTGGCGCCCTGTTATGTGATGGTATAAACCCTGGAGCTTCGATGAATGAAAGACAACGTGGCTGCCCCAAGATTCCAAGCCTGATTCGAACTGGTTTTGGATCAGTGAGTCCCTTCACCCCATTAAAACACCAATTACTATTACTGATAATAAAATGTAGTGTTATTTATTTGATATAGTATATAATTTGATGTAATTATGCCCACTAAAGCAGTTTTTATCTAAATAGCCTTTCGCCTCTATAGAACCTGCTTGACCGATGATGATTGCGTGTGTGTGTTTGGTGATGGGACAGTCACATAACTGATGAGGATTGGCGTGTGCGTTCGGGGGTGGGACGATCACATAATTGATGATGATTGGTGTATGTGTGTTTGGGGGTGGGACAATCACATAACGGCATTTAGGCGGCAGCTAGCTCTCTGCAACTTTCACATGGTCGCCCACTGAAGCTAAGCAGGGCTGCGCCCGGTCAGTACCTAGATGGGAGACCACATGGGAAAGCTAAGTTGCTGCTGGAAGTGGTGTTAGTTAGGCCAGCAGGGGGCTTTCAACCTGCGGTCTCCTAACACCCCAGTATAGTGAAGGGGACTCTACTAGGCATGGGACGAAACGTTTTCAAGGTATACTGTGGTTTGGAAAACTTAAGGTTTTAAAACCACCAGAATTTTCTGTAACACCGTTCCTAATGTATGTCTAAGATTTTTTTTTTAGTTACTTTTTTTTTTCTTTTCGTTTTTAGAACAACAGTATCTCCAGCAGAAAACATATCCAAAAATGCTGTTTTAAATTGTAAAGAAATCTGTTTTTGAAACTAATGAAGACCGCAGACGTCAATGATTCATTTGAGTTATTTAGCCTGACATGTTTACTGCTCCAAACTGTTTTCAAAGGGGAAACTAATTAGTTTTTTTTTTTACCCAGACATTTAAAAAATATATTTTTAAAGCAGTAATCAAAACAGTGTGATACCGTGAAGCCGTGATCTTATACCGGCCCATGCCTACTCTATACTGCTTTCAGATCGAGGTCCTGACTCTGTGGTCATTAAAAATCTTAGAATGTACTTCAAAAAAAGAGTAGGGGTTTAACCCCAGAATCTTGGCCAAATTTGCTTACTGGCCGCTGTCCATCATGGCCTCCTAACCATCACCATATCATAATCATATCTTCATATCTCCTCTCCAGCAATCAGCTGGTGTGTGGTGTGCAGTCTGGTGCAAAATGGCTGCCGTCACATCATCCAGGTGGATGCTGCACACTGGTGGTGGCTGAGGTGATCCAAAAAAAAAATGTGTAAATCGCTTTGAGTGTCCAGAAAAGCTCTATAAATGTAAGGAATTATTAATTATAACCAATGATGATTGGGTAAGAACACAGGTGACTGTGTGCAATCCGCTTTCAAAAGAAGGGAGCAACTTCATCAAAGCAACAAAATCTAGTTTACTAGTGCTCTGACACATAAAAAAGCCTAATCAGTAGTAGCAAAGTAGTTAATCATGTCAGTATATTTTGACAAACAACATTCCCATATCATAAGCTTGGCGCCTTTGTCCACCCCTTAAACAACACCTTAACCTTCTGATTTTGACTAATGTTATAACATGCACCCTTTGAAAAATTTGTTTGTCTGAATGTGTACCGAAACCATCTCTTCAAGCAGGTCTCAGTACGCTTATTTAGTCTGCTTTCGGTGTGCACTTGAGAGTGATTACCGCATTCACACCTGCACAAATGATCCACACCTAAAGAGAAAAGTGTGATTTAACTGAACCAAATGAGGCATCTTGAGCTTCTACTTTGGGATAATCTTTAAAGATTAATTTGGGCTAATTCCTTCCACGACGAGCAATACATCACGGTAGATCTTGATAGTTCTGTCCTTGACCTTTCCACATCACACTTATCCCAGAGTCAGAGAGACACTTTAGTTTTCCTCACATGTATGTCTGAAGTCTGTCATGCTCTGCTCGTCTGTTCAATTACTCCTCAAGTACTGTAGTAAATTATCACTTCGCCTCATGCTAATCTGAATGTACCGCGTCCACCTATAGTCCTCGATCTCTCCCGTGATTCTGCTACACAACCACCGCAGTCCATTAATTACGTTTATGATGTCATAAAGAGCCGTCGCCGTAATGCACTTTTATAACACGGCTAATGTTTATGCCTCATTAATGCTCTTAATTTGCTTAACCCTCCAATCCGGTGATTCATGCGCTTGGCTTCTAATTGTGCTCCGGTAATTCATTACGCTCAGAACTGATGATGATGATAATCAATGAGAGTGTGCAGATTGGGGCAGGGGCGTGAGTTATGCTCTCAAATAGCTGATTACATGCATCGTGAGCTTAACCGGGCCCACATTACCTGTCCAATCTCACCGCTGCCCACGTTAAAAAGCCCCATAATTACTGCCGAGTGCAGTCGAGCTGCTGCAAATGAGGCTTTTCCTTCAGATCTGACCACCGGCACACCATTAACAACACCGGTGTCCGCTCAGATCACTTTCTTTAACCGCTGTCACTTCCAGCTCTTGTGGATGTTAAGAGAATAACACAGTTTGCCAGCAGTTCAATAAATGAAAAATGAATTCAGAACATGCAGAATAGAAACTAATTCTGCTTTCATTCTGAAAAATAATACATTGCAGTTTCTACAAAAGTATTAGACTGTTTTCAACATTATTATTAATAATTAATGTTACTTGAGGTTAGGGCTGGGGGATTTGGCATAAAATCTAAATCTCGATTAATCAGATATTTTAACTTGATTGCGATTTAATGACCGATTATTTTATTATATTTTTATTGCCCTCATAGTTTTGTGCAGTCAATATGCTCACATATTACAAGTCAGAGATTTCTGAATGAAGGGTGCATTACTTGATTTTAAGATAATTGAAGGAAACACACACTATCTACTATCTATGATTATTTATTGAACATCAAAGCTGAACAACTCAAATGAAACCACACATTGCCTAAAGCAGTCACTTTTTTCCTATTAAAAGTTAAAATAAAAAGCTTGCTCTTTTGGAAACAAAATTAATAATTTTCAATGTTTTTCATATTAAAAGTAGAAAATAAGCAGTATCTCTTCTAAATAAAATAACTCTGTAAATAATATTTTGAACCGTAATTTCTTGAATCTTAATAATAATAATAATAATAATAATAAATTTTATTTGTAAATGGCGCCTTTCTAGACACCCAAGGTCGCCTTACAATAAGTATCAACATGCTAAAACAAATTAAAACAAATAATAAAACATTAACCAAAAGTATAAACACACATCGCGAATATAAAATAACATGATAAAAACATGATAAAAAAATTGTTAAAGGAAAGCCTGCTTAAAAAGATGGGTCTTTAGACGAGATTTAAATGTGTCAACGCTATCACTGCTCCTTAGATCCAGGGGAAGCGAGTTCCATAACCGAGGAGCCATAGAGCTAAAAGATCTGTCTCCCATTGTGCTTAATCTAGTGCGAGGTGGTACCAGGGAGAAAGAGTTGGCGGATCTAAGAGTGCGAGAAGGGGTGTAAATATGGAGAAGTTCGGTGAGCTATTGAGGAGCAAGATTATGAAGTGCCTTGAAAGTTAAAAGTAGTATTTTAAAATCAATACGAAACTTTACCGGCAGCCAGTGAAGCTGATAAAGAAGTGGTGTGACATGCTCGTGAGATGGAGTCCTAGAGATGACATGAGCTGCATGGTTCTGAATCCGTTGGAGTTTATGAAGAAGTTTAGAAGGAAGCCCAGAAAGAAGTGCATTACAGTAGTCAAGACGTGAAGTAACTAATGCGTGGATAAGAATTGCTGTGTTGTTGCATGTGAGAGAAGGGCGGAGACGAGTGATATTACGCAGGTGGAAATATGCAGTACGCGTAATATTATTGATGTGACCTTCAAATGAGAGTGTGCTATCCAAGATGACACCCAGACTCTCTACCTGCACAGAGGGAAGAATTGTGTTATTATCAATGTCTATTGTGAAATTATCAGCTTTATCAAAGACACTTTTTGTCCCGATGAGAAGGGCTTCAGTTTTGTCGCTATTTAGTTTTAGAAAGTTAGCTGAAAGCCAGATTTTTATTTCAGCTAAACATCTGCTCAAAGCTGAAGGAGGAAAAGAACTGGAGGGCTTGGTGGACAGGTAAAGTTGAGTGTCGTCAGCATAGCAGTGAAATTGTATGTTGTATTTTCTAATAATGTGACCAAGAGGCAATAGATATATGATAAACAGGAGTGGACCCAGTACGGAACCTTGTGGGACACCAGAAGTGACAATCTGAGATCTTGACTTAAAATCTTTAATTTGGACAAACTGAGTACGTTCTGCAAGATATGATTTTTTTTCTGTAAACAAACATTTTAATGTAAATAATCGTTTTATTGTAATGGAAATGATGCCATCCCAAGGCATCTCTGGCGCAGTTTACAATCGTCGTCAATGTAGTGCAAACGTGTAGTTACATTTATTTATTTCAGAGGTGCGCAGATATGTGACCGTGTGAAGATTGCGAACCGTACGCGTGCACTCAACGCAGAAGTATAAATCAGCCTTAACAGAGCGAGGTCACATGACTCCACATGCAGTAGGGCAGGTAATTATAAAATTTAACCTGGAAAAGAGATCGATTACAGGTTCTGAATTTTGATTACTTTTCGATTAATTATTAATTTAATTAATTATTAATTAATTAATTACTTGAGGTTAAAACAAATCATAATGTAACATATTTCTGAAGGATCATGTGACACTGAATACTGGAGTAAGGAATAAACATTACTCAAATAAAATAATTTAAAATAAAATTTTTTTTTTTTCCTGCAATTTGCATAATTGTTCAATGGTTAGAAATGATTACTCACAGTTGATTTTTTTTTTTCTTCTTCTTTTTAACCTTAGTAACACCAAGAGCCATTATTTGGCAACCTAGAGCGCCATCTGCTGTTTAAAACTAGCCTAGAGCACATCTGCTGTTAAAAACTAGCCTATATACTAACCTAGAGCACTATCTGCTATTAAAAACTAACCTAGAGCACTATCTGCTGTTAAATACTGGCCTAGAATGCTGTCTGCTGTTAAAAAACTAGCCTAGAGCGTCATCTGCTGTTAAATACTAGGCTAGAGCACCGTCTGCTGGTAAAAAACTAGCCTAGAGTGCCATCTGCTGTTAAATATTAGCCTAGTATGCTGTCTGCTGTTAAAAGCTAGCCTAGAACACCATCTGCAGTTAAAAACTAGCCAAGAGCGTCATCGGTTGTTAAAAACTAGCCTAGAGCGCCATCTAGTGTTGAAAGCAAACCTACAGCATCGTCTGCTGTTAAAAACAAATGTTAGAATCAATGCAGAATCGTTTTCTCTATTAGTATTCCAGTCGGTCCTATAGACTGAACATGTTATTGTCTATTTTGTGTTAAAGTAGTATAAATTAAATTGTTATTTGTACATTGTTTGTGCTTTTACGCTTTCTTCTAACCCTGTAGTGAACTAACTGAGATTTGATACTTGCTTAGTGGGAGATGAGTGACACTGGAGCGGGTGACAGAAGTGTTCAATTAAAGCAGATGAAGCAGGAGTTCAGTGAAGCTCAGATCAGACATGGCAGATTTCTCTTCTCTAAAGGTCAGGATTAAGCGAGCAGATAACTGATCTACAATCAGACCATCTCAGCACTCATGAAGCTCTCAGACAAACATGACGACTCAGGATCAGAATATGTCCTTCTGAACGGGCTGAGGTCAGTAGAGATCTGATTGACTTCAGTTTAACCTTCATGTGTTTGAGGACGGTGAGTGACAGATCAGAGCATCACATGAAGATCTCGAGTTAGATTTTTAAATATGTTTTAGTAGATAGTGTAGTGCTTGTACTTATGCTGGGGTTACACTGCAAAAAAAATACCATTCTTAGAGTTTTTTTGTCTTTAAAAAGATGGTGGTTAGTGTTTGTGATGTGTTGTAACCTTTGAGTATTTTTTTCCCCGGTGTGTTCATGAATTTATTATATCTTCAGGACTTTAGGATTGCAGTTACGAGTCATTTGACATTTCACGTGTCTCTTGTGACAGTATTTATTCTCTTTAATTAAAAACTGAGCTTGATCTGTGCCTGACAAATAGTGTGCGTGTTTGTGTGCGTGTGATTGAAGCGTCTACTGGAGTGCAGTGGCATCAAAAGAATCAAAATGTTGATATATTTTGATAATAAGATATCTGAATTTGTACAAAATACTACTTTAAAGAGCCCCTATTATGGGTTTTTGAAAATGACCTTCCATGTAGTGTGTAACAGCTCTAAGTGAAGTGAAATATCCAGCTAAGGCTTATATCTGAAAGTGGACAGATTTTAAAACTATTGATTCATCTAAAAAAAAGAGTCGACTCATAGTGGTTTAAATGAATCGTCTTGATAACGAGTCTTTAGCCGTTTCGGCGTGACGTTGATACGAAACATAATGGTTGCGCGAGCAAATTTAAACCTGTGGTCCCGCCCACTAACACAGCAGCAAAGACAAACAGATCCTGAAATCATGAGTCATGAGGACGCTGTGCTTATATTATTGGAAGTGTGAGGGAAAGGAGTGCTTCAGCAATCTGCACGCTTACAATGGCAGATCTATCAGTACACAGCTCATGGATTAGTTTCTTCCTCCATCTTGTAATGGACAGACAATACACCAGGGGTGCGGGTAAAATAAGGACAGTTTATTAGGCACACAGTCAAACAAAGGCAGGCTGGTGCGCAGCACTGGAAAGGCTAACAAAGGCTCAGGGTGAGCGTGATGGGAGCCCGCAGAGATAGCTTGTCAGAGGACAGAGGAGGAGCGCTGGTGAGCCCTACAACCCCCGGCAAGGGATGTGATCGTTGGGCAAGGCAGAGTACAGGTAAGCCCTGAGAACATATAACACTTCACGCAAGAGGTGCCACAGCAATGATTGCAAATAGAAATGATCTACATGTTTTGTTACTTGTAACCGCTTGTACTGTATCAGGTTAACTCTTTATATTCTCATATTACGTCTAATGCCACGTTTAAAACGCGACGCGTGCTGCTTTGTTTACGGATTTCAATGCATCTGTGAGCTTGTTCCACTGCCGTTTGTCGTTGCTATGGCCACCGTTAGCTGATCCTACACACGTGCAGCGGTCAAGATTCAGAAGAGTTTAGCTTTTGCTGCTGTGTGGATTAATACTGAATGTGTGTCATAGTTAAGAATAGAGTAGTATGCTGGTGTTTAACTGCACTGCTTTCGGGGGTGAGGTGTCTGAATAACACTGTTGAGAACCGGGTACTGTTTACTGTGGTGTAAGTAAGTTTACTATAAAGCGTGTTTCGGGTGTCCACTGTGATCGGATCCTATACCAATGTTGGTGACCCGGGGGCTTGATAAACCACGCTGGGCATTTTGTCTTGCGCTGAACGCTGTCGACCAATTGCAACAGGCTGTCATCTGTCCAATCAGTGCAGATTAGCTTCGCACTAAGGAAGGGTTTGGGAACAAATTAATGAAATAGAGACTAAGCCAATGGAAAATGAATGAATATTTACAGTGGTGCACAAAAAGTTTGCCCCCTACTTTTTTTGCATGTTCGTCACACTTATGTTTCAGATCATCAAAGTCAAAAAAATTCAATATTAGTCAAAGATAACACAAATAAACACATCAGCAGTTTTGAAATGAAGGTTTTTATTGTTAAGGGAAAACAAAATACAAAACTACATAGCCCTGTATGAAAAAGTGTTTGCCTTTTAAATAGTGGTGGGCCGTTATCGGCGTTAACGTGTTTAGTTAATGCAAAACTCTTATCAGGCGATTAAAAAAAAAAAAAAAAAAAAAAAAAAAAAATATATATATATATATATATATATATATATATATCGCTGTTAATCTGTTCTTAAAGTTGGATTGGGAGCTGGGTCTATTCTACGCAAGCTATGATGACTTTGACCTTGATATTTTAGCGCGGATGTATACCTGACCCTTCTGAATCAAATCAGCAGGATGCCTTCTGGATCTTTCACTTACTTCGAAGACACTACTGACTACGCTTACATGGACATCTGTAATCTAGTTATTTGCCTTAATAGACAATAATATAATTAAGGTGTTTACGTGAAGTACTTTTATGTAAGAGTTTCCTTTAATTTTGGGTGACTTTAACTGCAGTTCGGCAGTTTCACTTTAACTCATGAACATTCCATTCATGCCCCCGTGACAAACTGGGGTATTAGCCGCAAATAAGGATTAAGGGCTGGTGAGAGTGTTATGGAATTTATTAACTCACGCCAAATGGAAAGAAAAAACTTCCACATTTTGCGGTGTTTCCTTCAATAATGTCACTAATATATGCATACTCCACATGTCTTAATTCCATTTCTGTTTCGTTCAGTTATGCCTTTAGTCAGATTAACCCTCAGGGGTCTAAGGGTGTTTTGGGGCTGTGGAGAAGTTTTGACATGCACTGACATTGGGTTGTTTTCAGTATCTTAAAAAAATATTAATGGCTAATGTGTGATAACACTGTAAACAGCACAAGCTGGGCTACAATAATACCAAAGCAGCATGTTTGTATGTGTTTGTGTTTTTGAGAAAGAAGTGTTTATGCGTGGCTAGTGAAAAACTAAAATTTTGAAGTCACTGAAACAAGGCCGTGAAACACATAGAGAACATTTGTTCACAAGACTTTTGAGAACTGAATCTTGTAGCCTAGTGTTTTTGCTTCAAAATGATGTGAGAATCATCTTGTTTACTTGCTCACAGAAAACAATATATTGAATTACATTTTCTAAGTCACTTTTTGAGAGTAAATGGTCTATGCGAGAAGGCGTGAACTATCATTACTAATGCAGTGAGTCACACCTGAGAAGACAAAGACCTGCATAATGAGCTGCATAATGAGCCATCAGACAGGTATGTGACCAGGGAAGAGTTTCAAGAAAGAATCTGAGAAAAAAATAAGTTTCCTATTTTTTTTTTTGCAGTTTATTTTAAATATATTTAACTATCACACAAAATAACTCGAGATTCACTTGTGAGAATCAGTACACTTTATAAAACTCTGTAAACTTACATATAGCAAATCTAAGTTACGTATAACATACGTAAAGTTACTTATAAATACACTTTGCATAAAACTTAAGGCATGCACTTGAATATACACATGGAACATTGTGTACAGAATACACATTCAGGGCAAAATCAACAATGTAAATATGAAGAGTGTAAGATAATAAAGGGTGTAAGGTTTGTAAAAGCCCAGTGTGAGCATCACATGGTCTTAGCTGTACAGGAAGGAATCTCAGAGCCTGTGGAGCCAGGTCAGCATCAGTCCCGCTTTACTGCTGTTGTTTTCACATCTGGAAAAAAAATAAGCAAGCTTATTACATAAACTACATTATTAACATTTTTTGTGATGTTCACGGATACTAGTACTAATTTACCTAATAAACTCAGTTACCACATAGGGATTATAAACTGAACAGCACCTGTTTCGTAAACAACTGTCAGTACATTTTCACAATAGCTTAGCATATGCATACATGGAGGGAGAACAGAATGCAAATAACAAAGTAACTATATTTTAACACTATCAACCACAAATAAGTTTACCATACTCGCATGAAAAACATTATTAGTATTTTATAGTGAATAATACAGTTGTTTTGAAATATACTATAGTAAAGTATTAAAATAATTTGTTTTATTACTTTAATAGTTTCTGCGGTAATATAACCACTAGCCTATGGTAATACACACATATAATAATAATAATAATAATAATAATAATAATAATAATAATAATAATAATAATAATAATACGTTATAGAATACAGTTTGTACAGCAATTAAACTATAAGTGGCCTGTAAGGACATATTTCATATAAATCGAGAAGGTAAGAATAAAAGACTTACTCCACAAGAATTCTATCCTCTGCTGGGTCTAGACGTTCTTCAAAATGTATGCATTCGTCATCCGTCGCACTCTTCCTCTGAGGAGAAAGTAAACTCGTCGCTGTTCAATACCGTGCTTCTTCCCTCGTGTAGCGTGCCATCATTCAAACGAAAAAAACTATAATAAAGCTTGTGGTTTGATGCCATGTCTCGGGGAGCGTGTACATTTGTACCTGGCTCACCTCAGTTCATTTCCATATGAACTGCGTGCTCATTGAGGGCGGGATCACGTTCGCTGTAATGAGGCGACATGAAAATCCGTACCAGCCTCTATTTTTATACAGATTACATGAAAAGAGATTATTTGTTTTCGACTTGAATTGGTTAATGCAAAAGTAGACATATCAAGCTTTCCATAGATACATCTTTTATGCCACTTTGTTGAGTTTTCGCTGAGTTTCAGTTCATTTTAATGACGTGCTTTTCCTGACACAGGACATGTTGCGTGCGTCTCGTGCACACGATTGTAATAACAATGCCTCGTGGGCGTGGTCGCATTACCTATAATGAGCTCAGGACGGGAAAATGGACATTGCGCTGGTTTCATACTGATTACTTTATCAAACAATATTTGTTTTCAACATGCACTCACTGCATTTAAAAGTAGACACTTCAAGCTTTCTACAGATATGTGTCTCATGTCTGTGTGTTTTGTTTTGGCTGAGTTTAAGTGCTTTTTACTGACGCGTTTATGAAAACAGTTCACGGAGAGAGAAAAGACAGATTGCCTACACTGTTTATTATCCTTATTTTGCAAAAGCACACACGTTTGTTGTCATAGTGAGTGTACACAATAAAAACTAGACACCTAACAGATTCGATTGATGTATTGATCTTATCTGTACGATCAAAACTGAAAGTGAAATTTAGGTTCATTTCAGCGTTATGAGATGAAGACTTGTCAAACCGCGTATACGCGGGCTTCGACCCCAGAGGGTTAAGGTCATCAAAAATTGCTGTTTGGAGCTTATGTAGGCCTACAGTCCATAATTCATGTTTAACTGAATAAACAGTAAACACAAGTACATCCTATTGAACATCATTTATTTTCATCACCAATTATCATAGTAGAACAGTTTCTCAAGCAGTTTGTGATGCATTTTGGAAACAGGAGATGAGGCCCTGGTCTAATGCGCCACCTGGCTTGAGAAACCCGTTCTCAAAGACTTACTTTTAGTCATTATTTGGGTAGCACACATATTCTGAATGGCTTCAGCAGAATTCAAATGAGACATTTTAATCTAAATTAATCTAGATTAATTCCAAGATTACAGTGAGATTAATCTAGATTAAAAAAATAATCTATGCCCACATATATTTTTAATATACATATACTGGTTTGGCCACCATTAGCAGCAACAACTGCTATTAATCATTTTTGATCATTTGCAATGAGTCTATTACAGCGCTGTGGAGGAATATTGACTCACTCATCTTTACAGAATTTATGTAATTAAACCACATAGGAGGGTTTTCGAGCATGAACTGCCTTTTTAAGGTCATGACACACCATCTCAATTGGATTCAGGTCAGGACTTTGACAAGGCCACTCCAAAGTCCTCATTTTGTTTTTGTTTTTTTAACCATTTAGAAGTGCACTTGCTGGTGTGCTTTGAATCATTGTCCTGATGGAGAACCCAAGGTTGCCTTAGCTTGAGGTCACTAACAGATGGCTGGATATTCTCCTTCTGGATATTTTGGTACACTGCAGAATTCATGGTTCCATTTATCACAGCAAGTCTTCCATGTGCTGAAAGGCACAAAAGACGCAGACCACCATACTACCACCAACACATTTTATTGTTGGTACCATGTTCTTTTTCTGAAATGTGGTGTTACTTTTACAGCACACATAATGAGACACATGCCTTCCAAAATGTTCAGCTTTTGTCTCATCAGTCTAGGGATGCAACGATTATAGATTTTGGTTATACAATTATAGTCAGAGAAATAATCACGGTTTCACTGTTATCACGATTATTATGCATTAATAAGCACAGGTGCTCCCAACTTTAAACATTTAGGAGCACCAGAAAAAATTTAGGAGCACCCACCAAAAATGAATGAGCACCCCTGCATATTGTATATTAACAGATTTATTGTATTTGAAAACAGCATCAATCAGGACTAACAAAAAAACAGAAATGAACTAATTCTATTATGACTTATTGATATTTGTGCAATAATTCCAAAATTAATGTTTAATATTTATAAAATATTAATGATGACTAAGATGACAATAATACTAACAATTAATTACATTTCTCATAATCATGCTGCCTTGAATGTGCTTAAATGAGAGTTATCTGCTATAAAAAGTCCAACTGTTACATTGACATAAATGTATGGATTGCGTCAAGCAAAAATGAAGCATTGCAGTTATAAATATACATTTTGCACTATTGTTTTTATACGTATATACTATACCAAAGTCCCTATTGTATAGTCTTTGACTATACTGTGTTAGATTTTACATTTAGCGTCCATTTGCGCTGAACACGCAGTGAATGCAACACATTGAGATTCGGGCCATTAAACGGCTGATCCACTCCGAGTTTTCCAGCACTCTTCGAAATCACTCCATTGATCTTGGCTGGCGGATTAACTTTCTCTCGGATTAACATGCGCTCATCGGCGCCATTATTTGTAAACATTGTTTGCAAACCTGTGTACTTCTCATTGCTTTTTCCCCAAACTTCAGCCGTTTGCAGTTCTCGCAGTCACACATCTTTCTGTCATCTCAACTAGGTGCGGCTGAAAAGCGTGAGCACGTTGCGTCACGTGCGCGTCCCTCCATTGGAAATAACCAATTTACACGAGCTTGCCTTATTAATAGTTAATCCAGTGTGCATGGTTATTAGTCTCGGTGTACAAACTAGCGCACAGTTGGCATACCTTTGTTTGGTTGCTGCAGTTTTGTTCTGTGCAGAAAGAAACGCGGTGTTGAGAAGCCTTTACGATTAATTAACCGTGACAAATTAAAGCGCGGTTAAAAGGAAAACCGGTTAATCGTTGCATCCCTACATCAGTCCACAGAGTATTTTCCCAAACGTCTTGAAGATCATCACAGTGTTTTCTGGCAACTTCAGATGAGCCATTCTTTTTGCTCAGCAGTGGTTTTTGTCTTCAAATCTACCATGCAAATAGTTTTGCCCAGTCTCTTTCTTATGGTGGAGTCATGAACACTCATCTTAACTGAGCTAAGAGAGGCCTGCAGTTCTTTGGATGTTTTGTGTGTCTTTTGTGAACTTTTGAATGAGTTGTCGCTGCACTCTTGGGGTAATTTTGGTCAGCCACTCCTGGGAAGGTTCTCCACTTTTCCATGTTTTTGCTATTTGTAGATAATGGCTCTCACTGTGGTTCACTGCAGTCCCAAAGCTTTAGAAATGGCTGTATAACCTTTTCCAGACTGATAGATCTCAATTATTTTCTTTCTCAATTGTTTTTCATTTATTTGGATCTCGACATGTCTCGCTTTTGAGGATCTATTGGTCTACTTTACATTTTCTGGCAGGTCCTATTTATGTGATTTCTTTATTGCCCACAGGTGTGGCAGTAATCAAGCTTTGAAGTTGTAACCCAGAGTTTACAGTAATATATATGTATATTAGTCTATGGATGTATATATATTTTATTGTATTTCCCAGCATCTGATCATGCAGAATGTGACACACAGCCAATATCTTAATATTAGGCAGGTAATAAGTAGGCCCACACGGAATCTGCACACTCAGAATTCCGCAGATTTTCCGCAGATTTCCGCAGATTTTTGCAGATTTTTAGCCCATCATTAATTCTGTTTATTTACTTGAGTAAAAGTGTGTAAATCTGAATTTATTCAGTTTTTAAATTACACATATTTCACATATTGAGGTTTTAGTTATGATACTCCCAAAATAATTCAGCAGAAATCCGCAGATTTTTACCAAAATTCTCCGCAGAAATTGCAAAAAACTTTCACAGATTCCGTTTGGCCCTAGTAATAAGCCACCAATTAATAGCGAGAATAGGTACTTAAAGGCTGGTCCAGTGAAAATTTTGGCAGGCCAAGTAAATATCTCAAAAGTTGCTGGAGGCAAATTAAGAAATTAAAAAAAAACTCTGGCAAATAGAGAAAGCCTTAGGGCTATTTTGGGTATTTTCACCTGAATTTGGCCTTCCAGTTTAAAAAGCTTCCCATAACCACATGTAGAGGAGTAAATACAAAAGTTTGGTATCATTTTAAAGGAAACCTTTTGAAATTCCATAAAATACTGTTAAAATTGATTACAATTATTGTATATATTGTCTGTGTTCTAATAAACACAAACATTTTATTTTTTTATTATAAAGTGAAGTTTGAAAATGTGTATCTCAGGCCTTGAGTGCTCCAGCACCCTGGAACTAATTTAATTTCTTTCTTCATTTTCAGCAGGTGTCAGTAAACACAAGAAAAAGGAATCTTTTCTTTATAATAATATATGCAAGAGTTATTCTATTCCAACTGCAAGGAGGAAAAATGCCAAAAAAAAAAAATATTTCCGCCTACCTAATTTTGAAGTGTCCCCTATAACCCACATGCAATAAATGCAATATCTCAATGTCATTTTAAAGAAAACCCTTTGAAAATACAAAAAGAACGGATGTGATACATATTATTTTATATGTTGTCTGTCCTATGATGAATCACCTCAAAACAAACCACTTTTAGTTTTTTTGTTCCAAAGCCAGCCTTAGAAAGTGCATAACTCAGGCCCTGTGTGCTCTATCAAACTGCAGGTAGTTTTGTTTGTTACCAGCATATGTCAGGAGGCACTAGAAAAAAGAATTTTGTCTTTATCATGTAGTATGCAAGAATTATTTTAGTTCAACCGAAGGGTGGGAAAACACAACTTTTCTGTAATTCAAATCACCAAGTTTCCTACCTGTCAAAAGTGAAAAACAAGATATCACAAGGCTTATTATCACATAAATCATAATTCTTCTTGATAAACATGCAAAAGTTTGAATCTGAATTAATACAAAAAAGTGTCTGTGTGGTGTTGAAAATGGACTAAAGTATTAATATTTTGATAGTATGGAGGTTATAAGCTGCAGTATTCTAACAGCACTGGTGTGTGTGTGTGTGTGTGTGTCTGTGTGTGTGTGTGTGTGTGTGTGTGTGTGTGTGTGTGTGTGTGTGTGTGTGTGTGTGTGTGTGTGTGTGTGTGTGTTTCAGTGCTCTTCTGCTCCTCTGGGACTGGTGTGTGTGTGTGTCTGCAGTGTTTCTCCTGGGACTCGTGTCTCCTCTCGCTCTGTTTATTTGTCTGATGTCTCGAGTGTTTATTTGCGTCAAAACTGCGGAGGTGAACTTGATTCTGAAAGCGTCTGCTTTGATGACTTGATGTGTGTGTTTGTGCGAACGGCTGGTTCTTCAACTACAGACACTTTATGTCTCAATGCTTGATTTGACTAAAAGATTTTCTTTTTGGGAAACATTTTATTTTAAGGTGTCCTTGTTGCACATGTTCTGCACACTTACTAAAGAGATATCAATTAATTATGCATAATTACATGCAACTAATGCTAACCATGTAGTTAGATTAATTAGTGTTATTGAGTAGTTAAATGAATAGTTAGACTGTAATATACTATTAAAAATATAGTGTGACTGTTTTTTAATGTCTTCTTTTCTTTAATTTGAGGATTAAATTAAAATTGGTCATTAAAAAAGTCATTTTATCTCAGATAAATATAAAATATATATTTTTACCACATAAATCTGTCACTAATATGCACTATTTGAGATGCACAGAAAATGGCATTTGCTGTTTCAGTAAAATCTTTCATCAGCTTAAAAGATTAAAGATAACCATAAATTGCATTGCATCAAAATAGTCTGAATGTTTTCATTCTGACTGAAACAAAAGATGTCCTTGAAAACCGATTTTGTTAAAAGCTTTAATTAAAAAAAAAAAAGTCTCAGAAGTATGTTTAAAAACTAGTTACATTTATTCAGCATTGATGCATTAAATTGATCAGAAATTACCTTTCTAGTTTTGTTAAAGATTTTTTTGTTATTCACCAAATAATCTTAAAAAAAATCATAATGCAAAAAAAAAAAAAAAACTATCAACATTTTAAATAATCCTGATTATTCTAATCAAATATTAGATTACATCTTATAATATGTCAAATATATTAGAATGGTTTCTAAGGGATCATGTGACACCAAAAACTAGAGTAACTGCTGAAACTGTAACTTTTTGTAAATATATTCACGTCCAAAAAAGCAATTTAATAAAAAACAAAAACAAACTACATATTAGGGCTTGGCGATTTAATCAAAATGAAAGCACAAGCACGACTGAGCAAAGATTACAATTCTCATGCACATCTTGTCGGGGATGCACAGTTAAGAAGCAGTAATTCTCCATCCGAAGTCCAGAGGGCGCTCTCTGTGCAGAAACCCAAACACCCATAAAGAAGCAACTCAAGAAATCCCCATAGCATTGCATTATAAAAGGGTGTCCACGGGATCTTAACATGTACTAAAAATTGATAAATCAATTTAGAGAAATTTAAGGCCCTTAAAGTCTTAAATGCTGTTTTACAAGGTACACTCTAAAAAATGCTGGGTTGGTTTTTTTAACCCAAATGCTGGGTTGAAACTGCTAGATCACAAAATTGGGTCGATTTAACCCAATTTGGGTTGAAAGTCGATCTTGATCTACAACCCAGCAGTGCTGGGTTGGAAACGCGGACGTGAAAGAGAACACGCACGTCACGTCAACATGCAGGGACATCAGCGTGAGAAACCGACATTTTCTTTGTGCCGTCTTTAGAGGGAAGCGAGTGAAATTCTGTACAAGACGTAAGTTATTCAGTGTGTATTTAACAACTTTCATAAGAAATAACACATTTAGTTTACAGTATAATGTATATACGCACTTTTTTTAAACCTTACTTTTTTTTTAAACCTAAATGCTAAAGTTTGCCTGAATTTAATCTTTGAATATTGGGATGCTGTGCAGTTTATGAAATCCAACAAATCCTGCTAGATTTGACATCGTGCTTCTTTACTGCAGTAACCAGGAAAACACCTAATATTCCTGCTGTTGTAAAGGCGCCACCTGCTGGATTAACATTTTTATTCAGTAAAGAAATAGTTTTAGTTTAGAATTCATTTCTTGCAATCAGTATTTAGTAAATATTCTGCAAGTTAAAATGTCTGCAATGTTACTGGTTGAAACCTGTAGTGGTGATGAGGTCTTAATGTATGCAAAGAGTCTTAAAAAAGGTCTTAAAAGGTATTGAATTTCAATCTCTGATTCCTGTATGTACCCTGTATAAACCGAAGATTTAACTGCTCTTTTAATTCAGTGTAACTAAAAAAAGTAGGGGTGTTAAAATTAATTGTTTCTTCTGTGCACCGCGATGCAGACAATTTGGTATCAGTTCAGTAATAGGTCCTAACCGGTTATTATGTACTAACGTCATTTACTTCATATGTGCTATGTCGTGAAAGAATACTATGGCGAGGAAGGCGAAACTGTGCACAATTCACTGCGTGTGTTTGCTGGACAGTCATTCACTGACACTGAAGTTACATCAGAAGCCCCTATTGCATCACTGTGGCCCCTTTGACCTGCTGTCGTGATGTTTCCTCTCCTCTATAAAATTGTGTATGGAAAGAATCGTCAACTGTGATACACCGAGATATCGAATTGAACCGAATCGATGGCATGATAATCGTAACCGTACCGTAAGACCAGTGTAGGTTCATGCCTCTATAAAAAACACACGACTACTAAATCATCTCACAGAAGGATTAATTTGGACTCAACTGACTTTGAGATGTGTTTAAAAAAAAACAAAAAACATGTGGTTACATGTGGTATTTTCACATGCGACACTTACTACATAGAGCTGTAGTTCATTGTGAAGTGACACAGTCATCTGACATTATCACAGAACGATTATCTTGATACCATTGTCCAATTAAATCAATTAAGATTTTTGAATACATTTTTGTGTAGTAAACTCTGCTACATCTATTAGAACCAGCTTCACTGACAAAATGTGCATGAAAATCACCTTCAGTTATTTGCTCAGCCTTAGTTTATATACAAATAAATGCAACTTTATTAAATATATATATATATATATATATATATATATATATATATATATATATATATATATATGTGTATGTATATATGTGTATGTATGTACAGTATGTATGTATGTATGTATGTATGTATGTATGTATGTATGCATGTGTGTATGTGCATGAAAATGCCAGTAGATCAGCCGTTTCTGAAATACTCAGACCAGCCTGTCTGGCACCAACAACCATGCCACGTTTAAAGTCACTTAAATCCCCTTTCTTCCCCATTCTGATGCTCTGTTTGAACTGCAGCAGATCGTCGTGACCATGTCTACATGTCTAAATATTGGCTGACACAAATATTTGCGTTAACAAGCAGATGGACAGGTGTACCTAATAAAGTGGCCGCTGAGTGTGTGCGTATGTATTTATATGCATGTATGTATGTATATATATATATATATATGTATGTATGTATATATATATATATGTATATATATATATATATATATATATATATATATATATAATATATATATATATATATATATATATATATATATATTAGAATATTATTATTATTATTTTAAATTGTACTTAACAGAGACTTTTAAAAACTAGAATAATAAGAGACTTGAAAAGCCTGGAAGTGCTTATAGTTGTAAAAAAAACACCTGTATATAATGTGTGTGTGTGTGTGTGTTCAGGTGTGTAAGACTAATGGTCCGTTGCTCACATATTTCACAGCAGACTGGAGAAACATTTTACCAATTTCCTTTTCAGCAGAGCGCAGGAGTCAAACCTGCCCGTGTTTTATAAAGCCTGAATCACATCACACTGCCACGTTTTAAAGTCTCCATGAAACCTAGATTTATTATAATAGTTCATCATAAATGATTGCTGTTAAAATTCTGTTAAAGATGACCTATTATGCTCTTTTTTTTTTCTTTTTCTTTTTACAAGATGCAAAACAAGTCTCTGATGTCCTTAGAGTGTGTGAAGTTTCAGCTCAAAATACTCCACAAATAATGTTTTATAACTCTCTGAAACATTTGTAGTGTTTTAGTGACTGTCGCTTTAAATTCAAATGAGATTGTGCTCTTTTCAAAAGAAGGCGGACCTACAAATGCCTGTGTGTCAGCATAGTGGCAGATTTAAAAACAAGACTAACATCCTATGCTAATGAGGGAGAGATGGTCACTAATGGGCAGGGCTTCCCCCCTCTGATGACATGTACAAAGGGAGAATGTCAATCAAAGTGTTTCTGCAGACTGTTTTTATCAGGTGTGATTATTAAAAAATAAAATTAATTAATTTTTACCATTAGAAGCTGGTTATATTCACACACTGCTGACACACAACTGTGTGTATAAGTGATTTTTGCATAATAGGTACACTTTAAATCAGAATATCTTTCCGTCCCTCTAAAATGACATGATTGATGTTTATTGGCATAAGGGCGGGGTCAACCTGTCAATCACATGAATCACTGAATCAAAATCAATCACTGAATCAATCACTGAATCAAAATAACCTACAATGCTTCAAAATCATAGAACAGGAAGAGCTAGATAAAGTTATAAATAGTTCTAAACCAGCTTCATGTATGTTAGATCCAATTCCAACAAAATTACTGAAAGACTTGCTACCTGTTATAGGAGAACCTCTCCTTAATGTTATCAACTCTTCGTTATCTTTAGGCCATGTTCCAAATCCTTACAAGCTAGCTGTTATTAAACCTATTATTAAGAAATCACAATTGGACCCGAGCAACTTAGCTAATTATAGGCCTATCTCAAATCTTCCATTTATGTCTAAAATACTAGAAAAAGTTGTTTCTACCCAATTATGCTCCTTTCTGCAGACAAACAATATTTTTGAAGTGTTTCAGTCAGGTTTCAGGCCTCATCACAGTACAGAAACTGCATTAGTAAAAATAACCAACGATTTACTCTTAGCTGCTGACCAAGGGTGCGTCTCACTTTTAGTTTTACTCGATCTTAGCGCCGCATTTGACACCATCGACCACAATATTCTCATTGACCGCTTAAATTCTACAGGTGTCCAAGGTCAGGCCCTTCAATGGTTTAGGTCATACTTAGCCGATCGTTACCAGTTTGTGAATATTAATGGACAGCTTTCACAAGTCAGGCCAGTAAAGTACGGGGTCCCTCAAGGATCAGTTTTAGGCCCTTTGCTGTTTACAATATACATGCTTCCCCTGGGGGACATTATTAGAAAACACGGGATCAGCTTTCACTGCTATGCAGATGATACTCAATTATATATTTCAACTAAACCTAATGAGATGTTTGAACTGTCTAAGCTAACCGAGTGTATTAAAGATGTTAAAGACTGGATGACCAACAATTTTCTTCTCTTAAACTCAGAAAAAACTGAATTATTACTTATTGGGCCTATATCCTGTACACAGCAGTTCTCACAACTCGACCTGCAATTAGAGGGATACAAAGTTAGCGTTAGCTCTACTATAAAAGATCTGGGTGTGATATTAGACAGCAACTTAACTTTTGAAAATCATATATCCCATGTCACAAAAACTGCTTTCTTTCATCTGAGAAACATCGCTAAATTGCGAAGTATGCTATCTATATCAGATGCAGAAAAGCTAGCTCATGCTTTCATGACTTCTAGGCTAGACTACTGTAATGCTCTGTTTGCTGGCTGCCCAGCATCCTCTATTAACAAACTTCAGCTAGTGCAAAATGCAGCTGCCAGAGTTCTTACCAGGTCTAGAAAATATGATCATATCACCCCAATTTTATCCTCCTTACACTGGCTGCCTGTTAAGTTTCGTATTGAATTTAAAATATTACTCCTTACCTATAAAGCATTAAATAATCTAGCTCCTGCTTATCTAACCAACCTCCTGTCTCGCTACAATCCAACCCGCTCTTTACGATCTCAAAACTCAGGGCTTCTGGTAGTACCTAGAATATCAAAGTCGAGTAAAGGAGGTCGAGCCTTCTCATTTATGGCCCCTAAACTCTGGAATAGCCTTCCTGATAATGTCCGAGGCTCAGACACACTCTCGCTCTTCAAAACTAGATTAAAGACCTATCTTTTTAGCAAAGCATACACTCAATGCATTACATAGCGGTATGATGCATGATGTGCCCCACGCAGCATTCTGCTTCTTGTTTTTATACACTATGAACAGCAGCTACGCTAATTATTCTCCTTATTCTGTATTTCCACCTGGGGGTACTCATCTTGAGGCCCTCAGACTATGCAGCGCCACTGATGCGATCCAAGACCAGCGACGAGATGATCCCAAGGTTTTCTGGACCAGGCAGTATCCTGCTGTGGTGGTCATCGTGGAGTGAGAGCATGAGACTGACTCCTGTGATGCTCCAAGGACAGACGAGTCTTCGCTGAGGTCCAGCTTCCTGCACCTAGACTGCAGCTCTGCACAAGACGTTTGGCCATAGGGGAAATGGTCGTGCCCAACTGAGCCTGGTTTCTCTCGAGGTTTTTTAAATCTTCGCTTTCGCCAATTGGTGAAGTTTTTTCCTCGCCGCTGTCTCCTCTGGCTTGCATGGTTCGGGATCTGTAGAGCTGCGCATCGATGGATTTGCTCTTCAGTGTTTGGACTCTCAGTAGTGATTATTAACCCACACTGAACTGAACTGAACTGAACTTAATCTCTTATAACTGAACTGACACTGTTTCAATTCACTATAATCTTCCATGTGAAGCTGCTTTGACACAATCTACATTGTATAAGCGCTATACAAATAAAGATGAATTGAATTGAATTGAACATGAGATTCACTAGTAGCAAACCGGAAGCATCCAATCAATTTCTCGTGGACAAAATTAAACCCCGCCTACATGTATCCTCACTTAAGTTGTTTGATTCAGATATGCATCATCATATGAACGTAAAGATAAGCACAGCTTCGGTTTTAGTTGCTCTTCAGAATCAGTTCAGTCTGCAGTCTCGCTCTGAAGGTTATTCACACATCCTCTTGAGGAAGCTTGTTCAGACCATTTTAATGAGATGTGCTTTAAAACTTCAGTCACAGACTCTTAATGATGCTAAGAATAACGAATCACTTCACAGACAGACAGCAACAGAGAAGCAGTTTGTGTGTGTTTGTGTGTGTTTGTGTGTTATTTTTTTAAATGTTAGACATTGTGTTTAACCATAATATATGCATATGGTTCTGTATGTCCCCTATGCATGTATGCATTTATTCATTACATTGTTGGGAAATATCCTGTAAGTACAGCAAACATCAGTAAATTTTGACCTTGTGGGAACATTTGTTTGATCCCCATTAGGAAAATGATGCAGTAATCACATATTCTGAAGTATTTAGTAAATGTAAGAATGCAGATTTGTGTTGTTTTCTGTGAGGGTTGGTTTAGGGGAAGATGTTGAGAATATAACGTGTGTACAGTAGAAACATCATTATGTCTTTGGGAAGTTCCTATAAAGGTGTGTGCATGGAATGTGGAATTATCTCAGCACACTTGGATGAAGATTAGCAGGCAGAGACTCACACAGACACACATTTGTGATGACCAAATCCACTTTGTTCAATGCTTGACTCTTATGAGGTTGCCATGGTGTAAGTACGGTGTTCTAGGTGGTTGCTAAGTTGTGGTGAGTGGTCTTCTCAATGGAATGTTTAATGGAATTTTGACTTTGATGAACAATATTTTAAAAACATTGATATTCGATACCATTTTCAATCCCACAGAGAAATATTGCTTAATTTAAATAGCAATTTTAACATCCAATAACAACGTCAAATTACGTTGATATTTGGTTGATTTTAGGTTGTGTTGGAAAGTGACCAAAATCCAACGTCTGATAGATGTCATAGTGATAACGTCTAAAAAACGTCAAGGTGTAACATGATTAAACGTTGATATTTGGTTGATTTTAGGTTGTGTTCTAAAGTGACCAAAATCCAACGTCTGATAGATGTCATAGTGATAACGTCTAAACAATGTCAAGGTGTAACATGATTAAACGTTGATATTTGGTTGATTTTAGGTTGTGTTGGAAAGTGACCAAAATCCAACGTCTGATAGATGTCATAGTGATAACGTCTAGACAACGTCAAGGTGTAACATGATTAGACATTGATATTTGGTTGATTTTAGGTTGTGTTGGAAAGTGACCAAAATCCAACGTCTGATAGATGTCATAGTGATAACGTCTAAACAATGTCAAGGTGTAACATGATTAAACGTTGATATTTGGTTAATTTTAGGTTGTGTTGGAAAGTGACCAAAATCCAACGTCTGATAGATGTCATAGTGATAACGTCTAAACAATGTCAAGGTGTAACATGATTAAACGTTGATATTTGGTTAATTTTAGGTTGTGTTGGAAAGTGACCAAAATCCAACGTTTGATAAATGTCATAGTGATAACATCTAAACAACGTCAAGGTGTAACATGATTAGACATTGATATTTGGTTGATTTTAGTTTGTGTTGGAAAGTGACCAAAATCCAACGTCTAATAGATGTCATAGTGATAACGTCTAAAAAACGTCAAGGTGCAACATGATTAAACATTGATATTTGGTTAATTTTAGGTTGTGTTCTAAAGTGACCAAAATCCAACGTCTGATAGATGTCATAGTGATAACGTCTAAACAATGTCAAGGTGTAACATGATTAAACGTTGATATTTGGTTGATTTTAGGTTGTGTTGGAAAGTGACCAAAATCCAACGTCTGATAGATGTCATAGTGATAACGTCTAAACAACATCAAGGTGTAACATGATTAGACGTTGATATTTGGTTGATTTTATGTTGAAAGTTGGATATTTCCAAACAAAATTCAACGTCAACTATTCTAATAATTTCACTATTACACACACACACACACACACACACGCACACGCATGCATGCATGCAAACACACTCGAGCATACATGCACATACTCAACTTAAACACAGCCACTGTCTTGTCACCTCTCCAAGTTTTAGGAACAACAAATAAGTTGACTTCTAGTTGATCATTTGGTATCAGAAGTGGCTTATATCAAAGGCAAAAGCCTCTAGATTACGTTTATTTTACCAAAATAAAATATGATCATGCCTTGATATTTAATTATTTCATTAGGACAGTAAGGTCTGACTGTGTTTAGACAAAAGTCTTGTCACTGAACAGAAATAATGTCCAGGATAGAATATAAAGTCATGATGCAGTGGAAACAGAATTAATATTGTGTCTGACTCCCATGAGCTTGGAGGACTGCATCCATACATCTCTGCAATGACTCAAATCACTTATTAATAAAGTCATCTGGAATGGCAAAGAAAGCGTTCTTGCAGGACTCTCAGAGTTCATCAAGATTCTTTGGATTCATCTTCAATGCCTCCTCCATCTTACCCCAGACATGCTCAATAATGTTCATGTCTGGTGACTAGGCTGGCCAATCATGGAGCACCTTGACCTTCTTTGCTTTCAGGAACTTTGATGTGGAGGCTGAAGTATGAGAAGGAGCGCTATCCTGCTGAAGAATTTGCTCTCTGCTGTGGTTTGTAATGTAATGGGCAGCACAAATGCCTTTATACCTCAGGCTGTTGATGTTGCTATCCACTCTGCAGATCTCTTACACTCTCCCATACTGAATGTAACCCCAAACCATGATTTTTCCTTCACCAAACAAATTTCTGTGAGAATCTTGGGTTCATGCGGGTTCCAGTAGGTCTTCTGCAGTATTTGTGATGATTGGGATGCAGTTCCCAAATGATTAACTAGAATTCAAGTTATTATTTGTTGCTCTTACAACTGGGATCCACAACAAGACTTTTGTCAGGTAGTGTACAGACGCACTCATCCTCTGCAGTTTCTATGTCAAATGAACACTAGTGGCGCATTATGAGAACAACTACTTTTGTTCCTTTTTACTCTAATTATATTTTATTGACATATTTTTATTTTTATTATTTTGGTGCAGTTCTTTGCACAACACCTAATAAAAAAAATACCACATAACAACACGGTCTATGATTTGTAAGCGAAAAACATTTGTGTCACTTTATCACCATATGGACAACTTTTGTCTGGTGTGGTCAGTTTGCTCAGTAGCTCACCTTGTACATTGCTGTACTTGTGTTGCAGAGCACTCTGCTTCGAGTGCAGTGAAGCATGGTTCATCAAAAGAGAGAAAGCAATGTTAAATCAAGGTAAAACTATGTGGTCACAGTGCAATTTTATCTTACGTTTGTTTTTGAAAACACTATTGGTTGGGTTTAGGGAGGTGATTAGGTAGTGGATTTTGTCCTGGACATTCAATTAAATTAAATTCACCTTAATTTCTGTAGTGCTTTTACAATGTAGATTGTGTCAAAGCAGCTTTGCATAGAAGATTATAGTAAATTGAAACAGTGTCAGTCCAGTTTTTAGTGTTTAAGTTCAGTTCAGTTTAGTTTAGCTTAGTTTAGTGTGGTTTAATAATCACTACTGAGAGTCCAAACACTGAAGAGCAATTCCATCGATGCACAGCTCTACAGATCCCGAACCATGCAAGCCAGTGGCGACAGCGGCAAGGAAAAAATTCACCAATTGACGAAAGTGAAAATTTTAAAAAACCTAGAGAAAAACCCGGCTTAGTTGGGCACGACCATTTCTCCTATGGCCAAACGTCTTGTGCAGAGCTGCAGTCTAGACGCTGGAGGCTGGGGAATGCTGGACCTCAGCGAAGACTCGTCTGTCCCTGGAGTGTCACAGGAATCAGTCTCATGCTCACCAGTCCTCCATGACCATCACAGCAGCTGCTCAGGATACGGCCTGGTCCAGGACTATGAGAACCTTGGGATCATCTTGTCGCTGGTTTTGGATCAATTCAGTGGCGCTGCATAGTCCGGGGGCCTCGGGATGAGTATCCCCAGGTGGAAATAGAGAATAAAGAGAATAATTAGCGTAGCTGCTGTTCATAGGGTATATAAACGAGATGCAAAAACCTGCGTGGGGCACACTCACATGCGTCATACCGCTAAGTATATACGAGTGTATGCTTTGCTAAAAAGATAGGTTTTTAATCTAGTTTAAAATTGCGAGAGTGTGTCTGAGCCTCGGACATTATCAGGAAGGCTATTCCAGAGTTTAGGAGCCATAAATGAGAAGGCTCGACCTCCTTTACTCGACTTTGCTATTCTAGGTACTACCAGTCCACATGTCCAAGAAGGGCGTGTATCTGAAAGTACAACAAAACATACCATAAGTAATGTATTTCAGATTCACAAACCGTAAACGGCACTCTCTAGTGTATTTGTCATCAGAAACGTGCAACGAAACGTACCCAGAGCAATGTACTTCAATAAAAAATTTAGGATAAGGCACATTACGTCCAATGCGCCTGGGTTAATACAGGTGAAAACAGTGCTTTATATTCTTCACACAGATCTAGTAGGTGAAATGGAGTATCAGATGAGCTACCAGCACAAACCCTCATCAAACACACACTCCAGGATCACACACACACACACATGCTGAACTTCAGGATTGAAAGTGGTGTGTTTATCGGTGCTGATTGACAGCGTGAAGCATCGGTCTGTCATTTGCACATTTCGACAACGTGACACACCTGTATTTATGAACGTGGCTCATTATCACGCTCACCTGCAGTTCTCGGATCAGACGAGCTCCAGGATTTATAATTACACATGAATCAACTAAATATACTCCAGCAAATCAGAGGAGAAAAACCCTGCTGTTTATCTGCAACTCCAGCACTTGCGCATTTCAAAATATGCACGTGTGAGTCAAAGACAAAAAGGTTTTATGCTTCAACAAATTGTATATATTTTGGCCTTGGTTTACAGAGCATTTGATTTGACATTTGATTACATATTAAAAGCCTCTGCTTAAAGATAAGAGCACAGCTTTGGAAATACTGTATTCTTTGTCACTATAAGCACTAGGTTTGTAAGCATATTGTAAGCATCTGATATGACAATTTTAAGTACGGGTCAGAATAAATATTATTTTTTTACTTAAATTCGCAACAATGAAGCACTATTTTTTCCATATTTTGACATTTTCTTGTCACAAAATTATTAAAGTAGACTTCTTTGTCCCGTTTAACATGTCTTTATTTTTGTTTTGTATCTATAAATAATAATAATCATGTGTTTAGTCATAAGAACAAGGTGAACAGACAGATTTTCCGACATTGTTTAAATCTAGAAAGCATTCTATTTCTGTTGATTGTGTTCCAAATTTTGTTTAAAAAGTCTGATCACAAAAAAGTAACAGTATCTCTTTCTGACAGATTAAAATAAAAACATAAATACATCATCAGACAATTCAATAAAATGTCATCTGCTTATGTATTAGTGCTGTTAAAACTAGCCACTTATCTAGTGAGTGAGTGAATGAGCGAGAGAAGAATGGATGAGTTTGAGTGAGTGAATGAATTAGTAAATTAATGACTGAATGTTTATGAGTGAGTGGATGAGTGAAGAAGTGAGGGAGCGAATTAATGAATGAATGAATTAGTAATTGAATGGGTGAATGATGAATGAGCTTGAATGAATGTGTGTGAGTGAGTGAATGAATTAATGAATGACTGAATGAATGAACAAGTAAATGAATGAGTGTGAACAAATGTAGTGAGTGAGTAAATGAATGAGTGAATGACTGAGGGAGTGGATGAATAAATGAGATTATAAATGAATCAGTGGGGGAATGAATGAGCGAATGAATAAATTAATGATTTAATGAATGAATGAGTTTGTGAATGAATAAATTAGTGAATGAATATGTAAAATAATGTGTAAACAAATGTAGTAAGTGAGTGAATGAATGAGTGAATGCCTGAGGGAGTGGATGAATAAATGAGATTATAAATGAATCAGTGGGGGAATAAATGAGCGAATGAATAAATTAATGATTTATTGAATGAATGAGTTTGTGAATGAATGAATGAATATGTAAAATAATGTGTGAACAAATGTAGTGAGTGAGTGAGTGAATGAATGAATGAGTGAATGACTGAGGGGGTGGATGAATAAATGAGATTATAAATGAATCAGTGGGGGAATGAATGAGCGAATTAATAAATGAATGATTTTAGTGAATTAATGAGTTTGTGAATGAATAAATGAATATGTAAAATAATGTGTAAACAAATGTAGTGAGTGAGTGAATGAATGAGTGAATTAGTGAGGGGGTGGATGAATGGATGTGACAATGGATGAATCAGTGGGAATGAATGAGAGAATTAATAAATGAGTGAATTCATGTATTAATGACTTTATGAGTAAGTAAATTAATGAATAAGTGACTGAATAAATTAGTAATTGAACGAGTGAATGAATGAATGATTGTGTATGAGGGAAAAGATTAATGATTTAGTAATTGAATGGGTGAATAATGAATGAGCCTGAATGAATGAATGTGTGTGAGTGAGTGAGTGAGTGAGTGAATTAATTAATGAATGACTAAATGAATGAATGAGTGTGTGAACAAATGTAGTGAGTGAATGAATGAGTAAATGACTGAGGGAGTGGATGAATAAATGAGATTATAAATGAATCAGTGGGGGAATGAATGAGCGAATAAATAAATGAATGGTTTAATGAATGAATGATTTTGTGAATGAATGAATGAATATGTAAAATAATGTGTAAACAAATGTAGTGAGTGAGTGAATGAATGAGTGAATTACTGAGGGGGTGGATGAAATGATAACACAATGGATGAATCAGTGGGAATGAATGAGAAAATTAAATGAGTGAATTCATGAATTAATTACTTTGTGAGGGAGTAAATTAATGAATAAGTGACTGAATAAATTAGTAATTGAACGAGTGAATGAATGAATGATTGTGTATGAGGGAATAGATAAATGAATTAGCAATTGAATGGGTGAATGATGAATGAGCTTGAATGACTGAATGAATGAACGAGTAAATGAATGAGTGTGTGAACAAATGTAGTGAATGAGTGAATGACTGAATGGAGTGGATGAATAAATGAGATTTTAAATTAATCAGTGGGGGAATGAATGAGCGAATGAATAAATGAATGATTTAATGAATGAATGAGTTTGTGAATGAATGAATAATGAATTAATATGTAAAATAATGTGTAAACAAATGTAGTGAGTGAGTGAATGAATGAGTGAATGACTGAGGGGGTGGATGAATGGATGAGACAATGGATGAATTAGCGGGAATGAATGAGAGAATTAATAAATGAGTGAATTCATGAATTAATGACTTTGTGAGTGAGTAAATTAATGAATAAGTGACTGAATAAATTAGTAATTGAACAAGTGAATGAATGAATGATTGTGTATAAAGGAAAAGATGAATGATTTAGTAATTGAATGGGTGAATAATGAATGAGCCTGAATGAATGTGTGTGAGTGAGTGAATGAATTAATGAATGACTGAATTAATGAATGAGTAAATGAATGATTGTGTGAACAAATGTAGTGAGTGAGTGAATGAATGAGTGAATGACTGAGGGAGTGGATGAATAAATAAGATTATAAATGAATCATTGGGGGAATGAATGAGCGAATGAATAAATGAATGATTTAATGAATGAGTTTGTGAATGAATAAATGAGTGAATGAATGAATGAATGAATATGTAAAATAATAAACAAATGTAGTAAGTGAGTGAATGAATGAGTGAATTACTGAGGGGGTGGATCAATGAATGAATGAGAGAATTAATAAATGAGTGAATTCATTAATTAATGACTTTGTGAGTAAATTAATGAATAAGTGACTGAATAAATTAGTAATTGAATGAATGAATGTGTAAAAGTGAGTGACTGAATGATTGTGTATGAGGGAATAGATGAATGAATTACTAAATGAGTGGGTGAATGAATGTGTATGAGTGAATGAATGAGTAAAAGAATGTGTGTGAACAAATATAGTGAATGACTGAGGCAGGGGATGAATTAATTAGATAATGGATACATCAGTGTGGGAAAGAATGAGCGAATTAATAAATGAAATATTTAATGAATGAATGGATGGGTTTGAGTGAATGAATTATTGAATGAATTAATGTGGATGAGTTAGTGGATGAGTGAATAAGTGAATGAGCAAATGAATGCATTAGTAAATGAGTGGGTGAATAAATGAATGACTGACTGAACGAGTGATTGAATGAATGAGTAAATTTAATGAATAAGTGTGTGAACAAATGGAGTGAGTGAATGACTGAGAGGGTGGATGAATGAATGAGATAATGGATGAATCAGTGGGAAAGAATGAGCGAATTAATAAATGAGTGAATTAATGAATAAACGAGTTTGAGTGAGTGAATGAATGAATGAGTGAGTAAATAAATTAGTAATTGAATTAGTTACTGAATGATTGTGAGTGAGTGAATGAATGAATGATTTAATCAATGAATGAATTAGTAAATGGGTGGGTGAATGATGAATGAGCCTGAGTGAATGAATCGATGTGTGTGAGTAAATGAATGAATGAGAGAATGAGTAAATTAATGAGTGAATGAAGGAATGAGTAAAATAATGAATGTGAATAAATGGATTGAGCGAGTGACTGAGGGAGTGGATGAATGAATGAGACAATGAATCAGTGTAAGAATGAATGAGCAAATGTATTAATTAATTAATTAATGGATGAGTTTGAGTGAGTAAATGAATGAATGAGTGAATAAATTAGTGAATGAATCTGTATGAGTGAGTAGTGAATGAATGAATATGATTAAATTAGTAAATGGGTGGGTGAATAATGAATGAGCCTGAGTGAATGAATGAGTAAAATAATGAATGAGTGTATGAACATGGATTGAGTGAGTGAATGAATAACAGTAACAAGTAAATCAATATTTGACAGTGTTTTATTTGCTGGATGGTCCTCAAACCTGCACTCCCTCATGCTTATTTAACACACAGCCCACTGAGGGGCCAGTATAAATAGCAGTGTGTTTGTTTCAGTGCTGCTGGAGAACAGATGGTGTGCTGGTCTTCATCTCCATCTCCATCAGCACTGATGTGTGTGTGTGTGTGTGTGTGTTCAACGCCCCGCACTCTGGCTTTGTTCATTCCGCTGATCAGCTTCTGTTAATGGAGGAGTGGGTGTTTCTCTGTCCTTCTCCTTCACTTCTGCTCGGGTTCATCTCCACTCTCTGAGGAACATCAGCATCTCTGCACACGTTTATCACTTCATCCTGCTTTCACCGCCAGTTTTACATCTCAAATGAGTCAAAGTGAAACCGTTGAGTGGGAGTGGAGATGAATCTGGAGACGGGTTGTTTGATAAAAGCAGACGTTCTCACTTGATCCTTCAGAAATCACTCCAGTGATTTTGATGCGCAAAAAGAAAACACTGTGTGTCGCCGCTTCATATTTCTGTGGAGAACAACATGCTTTTGTTTTCTATGTTCTTTGATGAGTAGAAATGGACGCTTTTTTTAACAGTTAGTGTCACTTGTAACAGGTACTAGTGGAATTAAAATATTGTTAATAAATAAATAAATAAATAAATAAATAGAACACACACACAGATGTACATTTATTATATTGTGATTAGCATTTTAGAATTAGTATTGCAGTTGCTGTTTACCTCAAGCAAGCAATCTATAAAATATTTTATTTAGCAAGCTACTATCAAAAATACCTAACTACTTAAAACAATACTATATTAGAATCAAAATCAGTTTTATTGCCAAGTGTGCTTCACACACACAAGGAATTTGTTTTGGCTACAGAAGCTTCCAGTGTACATAAAGTGACAAGTGACAACACAAAATTAAATATGAGAGAAGAAAAAGGCGATAAACATTAGACAATAAACAGAGATGCAGTAAGTAAAAAAGATCTGGATGTTGAATTGTATGTACAGATATGTTATAAATATACAGGTTATAAGGTGCTGTGTACCAATGCGAATGGAGAAAGTACTGCACTGTATATTGTTAAAAGGTGCTGCTGTGTTCAAGTGCGTATGAGAAAGTATTGCACGTTCATTGCACAGGAGGGGAATATTTAACTGTTCATGAGGTAGATGGCCTGAGGAAAGTAACTTTTCCTGTGTCTGGCTGTTTTTGTGCTTGGTGCTCTGTAGCGCCGACCAGACGGTAACAGTTCGAACAGGTAGTGTGCTGGGTGCGAGGCGTCCAGAGTGATTTTGCGAGCCCTTTTACTTACTCTGGAAGAGTACAGTGCTTGAAGTGTAGGAAGGGCAGTGCCAGTGATTCGTTCAGCAGTCCGGACTATTCGCTGTAGTCTACGGAGGTCAGTTTTGGCAGCTGAGCTGAACCAGACGGTGATTGAAGTGCAGAGGGTGGATTGGATGACAGCTGAGTAGAACTGTACGAGCAGCTCCTGTGGCAGGTTGAACTTCCTCAGCTGATGAAGGAAGTACAGTCTCTGCTGGGCTTTCTTCACAATAGAGTCTATGTGAATGTCCCACTTCAGATCCTGAGAGATGGTGGCGCCCAGAAACCTGAATGACTCTACTGCAGCCACAGTGCTGTTCATGATGGTGAGTGGGGGGAGTGCAGGGGGGTTTCTCCTAAAATCCTGTCGGATGTGATTTTGCCCATTCTGACTAGCTGTTGTCTATCTGTCAGAAAGCTGGTGATCCATTGACAAACAACAATGGGAAAATGAACTTGTTGATTCTCTCAGAGGAAATTTGGCACGACATTATAAATAAGATTCACTCAACTTCAATTTGTTTGCGACATACAATTATTCAGTTTAAAGTGGTCCATCGCCTTCATTGGACAAAAGCAAAATTAGCAACATTTTCACCAACTATAAATCCCTTATGTAATAGATGTGAAGTAGAGATAGCTAGTCACACACACGTTTTGGTCATGTTCTAAAATTACCAAGTTCTGGCTATTATTATTTAATTTCTTTTCAAATGTTTTGCATGTATCAATTGACCCTTGCCCTATTATAGGATTATTTGGTTTAATTACAGATCCCAGTTTAGACAATAATACCAAAAAAGCATGATTTCTTTTTCAACATTAATTGCTAGACGTCTTATACCGCTCAAATGGAAGGACAAATTTCCTCCAACTTTTAATCATTGGATTTAAGGACCTTATGTACCATCTTACAATGGAGAAGATTCGGTACTCCAGCAAAGGTTGCAGTCAATTTATTTTATTTTTTTTATCTTATTTGGCAGCCAGTGCTGACATTTATAAAACAAATGGATCCAAACTTAATATTTTCAGTCTGACCGTTGTTTATTTGTTTCTCACATTTTTTCCTTCCCTCCATTTTATTTTATTTTAATTTCTATATAGATTATTTAATTTCTTTATTTTACATTTGCTAAGCCTATTGTGACTCGCTGTGTGCGTATATATGTACAATAGATGAGTGAACATATAATGGAACTTTTATCTACTTGTATTGTATGTAAGTATGTACAGTTGAAGTCAGAATTATTAGCCCCCTTTTGAATTCTTGTTTCTTTTTTAAATATTTCCCAAATTATGTTTAGCAGAGCAAGGACATTTTCACGGTATATTTGAAAATATTTTTTCTTCTCGAGAAAGTCTTGTTTGTTTTATTTTGGCTAGGATAAAAGCAGTTTTTAATTATTTAATAATCATTTTAAAGGTGCAGTATGCAAGTTTGACACCCAGTGGTTGAACTAGGTATTGCACTCCTGGATCATAATAAAAGTACGCTGGGATGCCAGATTGTGTACAGGAGCGAGTGATTTAAACTGTGTTCTAAATAAAAGCAACGACACGCGATAGAGGGAATATTTTCCATATTAAAAGGAGTTTTTGCCCTAACCAACACCTCGAATTGATATATTAGAAATGGCTTCTATTTCTCACAGCTGAACAACAGAAACCTATGACAGCTAGATCACCTCAGGTAAGCCTTGTGTGCTTTATTCTGTGCTAAATGCTAACAATGCAAGTTTGAATGCATTTTACATGGCATTTGTTGCCATATACTGAAAGCAGAAAGTTCACCTCAGATCTTGAAAATACAATAAACCGTCTGAAATTGAACTTTAGAACTAAACACATATGAGTGATTCAGCATCTACATTGATGTTAAAGTGGGTTAACATGTATTAAATAGATTCTAAACCTTACCGTTTCGTGAGCGAGTGCATATTCTGTGCTTCTGAAAGGCTGTATTTACATTTCTGCCGTGTCTCGTCTGGTGCAAACAGCCAAATAGCTGGTCACTGCCTCTCTCGTCACAGCGTGTTGTTAGGACACGCGGTTACAATGTAACCTGCTCACCTAATGTTTACGTTCGTAATATTTATGTAATTTGCTAATTAATAACCTCATGTGGAACTGCATCTGTCTCCCATACTGTTCTTTTTGGTCACGGACGCATGCTTTTAGAGTCTTTCTGAATGAATGAATGAAATATGCTGTTTCAAGGCAACCCAGGGTGCTGACATATAATTGGCTAAACTGGCATCGTGCATATGAAATTTATCTAAACAAAGACAGCGTTCCGGCACGGAAAACCCATTTTCAAAGCAGAATATCTGACTTCAGCATTGTTTTTCAGTTAAACAAGTATGTTCACTTGGGATGTTTCTTAAATATCTGCACACATATTATGGTATTTTTGTGCTTTAGAAGAGTCAAAAACTTACATACAGCACCTTTAAGGTCAAAATTATTAGCCCCTTTGAGCTATATATTTTTTGATTAGTCTACAGAACAAACCATCATTATACAATAACTTGCCTAATTACCCTAACCTGCCTAGTTAACCTAATTAACCTAGTTAAGCCTTTAAATGTCACTTTAAGCTGTATAGAAGTGTCTTGAAAAATATCTAGTCAAATATTATTTACTGTCATCATGGCAAAGATAAAATAAATCAGTTATTAGAGTTGAGTTATTAAAACTATTATGTTTATAAATGTGCTGAAAAAATTTGCTCTCCGTTAAACAGAAATCGGGGAAAAAATAAACTGGAGGGCTAATGATTCAGGGGGGCTAATAATTCTGACTTTAACTCTATATATCATGACATGATGTAAAACAGATTAAAAATGGGCATAACATATTGTATAGAAATGGTGCAGTGGGGTGGGGGGCTCTGTTGGAGCAAAGATAACTTGTCTCTGTTTTTCAAATACTTTTGAAATTTGTTTTATTGACAAAAATGTTAATAAATAGATCTGAACACACAAAAAAAACAACAACTGAGGTCTGCAGAAGAGCATCTCTGAATGCACAACACGTCCAACCTTGAGGAGGATGGGCTACAGCAGCAGAAGACCACACCGGGTGCCACTCCTGTCAGCTAAGAACAGGAAACTGAGGCTACAATTGGCACAGGCTCATCAAAATTGGACAATAGAAGATTAGAAAAACGTTGCCTGGTCTGATGAGTCTCGATTTCTGCTGCGACATTTGGATGGTAGGGTCAGAATTTGGCATCAACATGGATCCATCCTGCCTTCTATCAACGGTTTAGGCTGGTGGTGGTGGTGTAATGGTGTGGGGGATATTTTATTAGCACACTTTGGGCCCATTAGTACCAACTGAGCATCGTGTCAACGTCACAGCCTACCTGAGTATTGTTGCTGACCATGTCCATCCCCTTATGACCACAGTGTTCCCATCTTCTGATGGCTACTTCCAGCAGGATAATGTCATAAAGCGTGAATCATCTCAGACTGGTTTATTGAACATGACAATGAGTTCACTGTACCCAAATGGCCTCCACAGTCACCAGGTCTCAATTCAATAGAGCGCCTTTGGGATGTGGTAGAACAGGAGATTCGCATCTTGGATGTGCAGCCAACAAAATCTGCAGCAACTGTGTGTTGCTATTATCTCAATGTGGATCAAAATCTCTGAGGAATATGTTCAGTACGTTGTTAAATCTATGCCACAGACGATTAAGACAGTTCTGATGGCAAAAGGAGGTCCAACCCGGTACCAGTAAGGTGTCCCTAATAAAGTGGCCGGTGAATGTATATTATCAGTCATAACTAGTTATTATAATACTAGTACTGAACCACTGTGATGACAGACCTCTGAATGATTTTAGAAATACCAAAACAACATTTGAGGTGTTTTCCAATGTGCTCTCTCTGCTGGTTTGTTCATTAATGTTGTCCCATTGCACTCATTTTTATTATTTCATGATAGCCACTGAGCATTACTGACTTATTTTAAAGCACAGCACTTGCACATGTGGTCATGTTCCTGTTTATGTATTTCTCTAATTACATGCATTCATACTTCTGTTAAACAAACTTTAAATCCATCTAGCAACAAGGCATTTAAATGACCATTTCTATTGTTTAATGCACTCTAAAATATAAGTGTGAAGTATGAGAGGAGCATATGAAGTGCTTTCTATTGTCCATACACGCATACAGTATTACTACAGCTGGTCTGCTGGCATTTACAGATGCTGTTTGTGTTCAACTGTATAATGAAGTTGAATAGACTTGTGCAGACACACACACATCTATAAGCGGTGTTAACCACACATGAGAGCAGAGATCAGAGGAAGCACCTGAAGAAAAGCTCTTCTCTAAGCTCTGAGAAAATTACACCAACACACATACACACACACACACTGCACTTGACTAAATAAATGCCTGTGATTGTTCAACGGCTTGATCTACTACACCAGCATCTTCAATCTCGCTTCATTCAGCACTGAACTTCAGCTGATTCCTTCATTTAGTCGCTTGAGTGTGTATCTGTGTGTGTGTGTGTGCATGTGTGTGCACGCTGAAGTGTTTCACAATTATCCAGTGATTATATCTATAGTGTGCTCTGAGAGAGAGCATTATGATCTGACACGGGTTCCCTCTTATGATCAACAACATGCTCATAAATACAGATCCAATAAACCCTGCTGCTGTTGAGAACTGGATATATGTGGAGTTTAATGATAGTCTGTATTAAACTATCATTATCAATTTGGTAAATACATCTCTTAGGTTGTTGTAATTTTATTTTGTGCTTGTCTTTTATAAAATTAGTTTATTCATTTCTGACATTGCATCCATTGTAGTGGACATCACATTTCAGGTCATTTTTTCCCCTCTGGAGAACCCCTTAGCAACAGTCTGGCAACCATCCTACAACTAGCGACACTGTGGTAGACAACTGTAAACACTAGCAACTTCCTGTAGAAATACGTAATCAAAATACCCTAGAAATACTTTGAGAGTCATCAAAAACCGCCTAGCAATCTCCCAACAACAATTAGACAACTTACAAAACACCATAGCAACACTTTGAACGTCCTCAAAAACACAGTAGTGATCTCCCAGCAACAATCTGACACCATACATAACATCCTAGCAACACTCTGAGAGTCATCTAAAACACCCTAGCGATCTCCCAACAACAATCTGACAGCATACAAAAGACCCTGGCAACTCTCTGAAAGTATTAAAAAAACACCCTAGCAATCTCCCAACAACAATCTGACAACATACAAAACACCATAGCGACACTCTGAAAGCCATCAAACACACCCTAGCAACTCTGAAAGTCATCAGAAAAACCTTTGTAAGTCTGCCAACAATGATCTGACAACGTTTAGAGTGTTGCTAGGGTCATCTGTAAGTCATCAAAATCACCCTAGCGATCTTCCAACAACAATCTGAAAACATACAAAAGACCCTAGAAAATACTGTGAAAGTCACCAAAAACACCCTAGCAACACCTTAACAACAGTCTGACAACCATCCAAAACAATGTGGTGACAGTCTTGGTGATCAGTCTCTCAACAACAATCTGACATCATCCTAGCAACACTTTGAAAGTAATAAAAAAACACCCTAGCAATCTCCCAACAACAATCTGACAACATACAAAACTCCATAGCGACACTCTGAAAGCCATCAAGCACACCCTAGCAACTCTGAAAGTCATCAGTAAAACTTTTGGAAATCTGCCAACAATAATCTGACAACATACAAATGACCGTAGCAACACTCTGAAAGTAATCAAAAACACCCTAGCGATCTCCCAACCACAATCTGACACCATACAAACACCCTAGCAACACTGAAAGTAATCAAAAACACCCTAGCGATCTCCCAACCACAATCTGACACCATACAAACACCCTAGCAACACTGAAAGTAATCAAAAACACCCTAGCGATCTCCCAACCACAATCTGACACAATACAAACACCCTAGCAACACTGAAAGTAATCAAAAACACCCTAGCGATCTCCCAACAACAATCTGACAAAATACAAAACACCCTAGCAACTCTGAAAGTCATCAGAAAAACTTTTGTAAATCTGCCAACAATGATCTGACAACATACAAACGACCCTAGCAACACTCTGACAGCCATCACAACAAACTGACAACATATAAAACACCTTAGCAACACTCACACAGCCAATTAAAACAGCCAAGCATCCTTCTAAGAACAATCTGACAACATACAAACGACCCTAGCAACACTCTGAAAGTAATCAAAAACTACCTAGCAATCTCCCAACAACAATTTGACAACATACAAAACTCCATAGTGACACTCTGAAAGCCATCAAGCACACACTAGCAACTCTGAAAGTCATCAGAAAACTTTTGTAAATCTGCCAACAATGATCTGACAACATACAAATGACCCTAGCAACACTCTGAAAGTCATCACAAATACTCTAGCGATCTCCCAACAACAATCTGACACCCTAGAAAATACTGTGAAAGTCACCAAAAACACCCTAGCAACCCCCTAACAACAATCTGACAACCATCCAAATCCCCTTAGCAACACCCTAACAACAGTTTGACAACTATCCAAAACAACAGTTTTTGTCATGTTCAAAATCAGACAGGAATCCAAAAACCCTAGTAATCTCTTAGCAACACTCTGAAAGTCATCCAAAACAACCCATCAACCTCATAACAACAATCTGACAACATTCAAAACACCCTAGCAACACTTTGAAAGTCATCCTAAACACCCTAGTAACCCCCACCCCCCCCAACCCTACAACAATCTGACAACCATCCAAAACAACTTGGTTACAATCAGACAGCTATTCAAAACACTGTAGCAACCTATAAACAACACCCTGAACCTCATCCATAACACCCCATAAACCTCATAACAACATACAAAACACCCTAGCAACACTTGGAAAGTCATCCAAAACATCCTAGCAACCCCCTAAAAACAATCTGACAACCATCCAAAACAACTTGGTTACAATCAGACACGTACCCAAAACATCCTAGCAACCTCTAAAAAGAACAATCTAAAAATATAATGCAAAAACCACCTTAGGAACACTGAGGAAGCTATTCAAAACACCCTAGCAACCATCTGACATTCATGCATATCTCCTAGCAACACTTTATTTACATTATTTATTCTGTTTTAAGCTATTTAAAGTCTGATCACTTAAGAGTTTGTTCAGATAGCTGATGTTTTCTGTGTGCAGGCAGAGTGATGTGCACTAAAAGCACTGCTGTTCTGTTTGTCAGCTCAGTCAATGCTGCTGCTATCTGAGGGCTGTGATCTCATTAAAGCTCTTCAATGCAAAGCTTCATCATTTGAACTCTGCGCTTTATCATCTTAAACATTTCATCACGCACAGTAAATGCCCTGCAATTATTCATGACAAAAGCCACTTCTGTTTAATGTATGATGATATATTACACACTTAGCAGCTGCTGTTATATTGTGCTTTTGCATGGCAGTGTGCATTTTGTTCATCCATCTATACATTTTTCTGTTTATCTGCATATAGTCTGTAGATCCATCAGTTTTCCTTCCATCCATCCATCCATCCATCCATCCATCCATCCATTTGTTGTTCTGTTTATCTGCCTACAATATATATATATATATATATCCATCCGTCCGTCCGTCCGTCCATCCATCCATCCATCCATCCATCCATCCATCCATCCATCCATCCATCCATCCATCCATCCATCCATCCATCCATCCATCCATCCATCCATCCATCCATCCATCCATCCATCCATCCTTCCTTCCGATGTTCTGTTTATCTGCCTACAATCTATATATCCATCCATTCATCTATCTTCTTTCCATTTTTATCTGTCTGTCTGTTCATGTAGTGTTCTATCCATATTTCAATCGATCATCAGTTTGTTGTTCCACCCATCTGTCCGTCCATCTGTCCAGCCATTGTTCTGTTTATCGGCCTATAATCTGTCTATCCATTTGTTTTCCATACATCCATTGTTCTCTTTATCTGCCTAGAATCTATATATTCATCCATGCATCCATCTACTTTCCATTTTTTATCTGTCTGTCTGTTCATGTAGTGTTCTGTCTATCCATATTTCAATTGATAATTAATTAGTTGTTCCGTCCATTTATCCATTGTTCTGTTTATCTGCCTGTAACCGGTCTATTCATCTGTTTTCCATCCTTCCTTCCCTTCATCCAATTTTCATTTTTAACTGTCTGTCTGTTCACGTAATGTTCTATTGATATTTCAATTTGTCATCAATTTGCTGTTCCATCCATCCATTCATCCATCCATCCATCCATCTGCCTACAATCCATACATCCACTTTCCATTTTATCTGTCTAGTGTTCTGTCTATCCATATTTCAATTGATCATCCATCCATCCATCCATCCATCCATCCATCCATCCATCCATCCATCCATCCATCCATCCATCCATCCATCCATCCATCCATCCATCCATCCATCCATCCATCCATCCATCCATCCATCCATCCGTTGTTCTGTTTATCTGTCTACAATATATATATATTTATATCCATCTGTCATCCATCCATCCATCCGATGTTCTGTTTATCTGCCTACAATCTATATATCCATCCATTCATCCATCTACTTTCCATTTTTATCTGTCTGTCTGTTCATGTAGTGTTCTATCCATATTTCAATTGATCATCAGTTTGTTGTTCCATCCATCTGTCCATCCATTGTTCTGTTTATCGGCCTATAATCTGTCTATCCATCTGTTTTCCATTCAACCATTGTTCTGTTTATCTGCCTAGAATCTATATATTCATCCATTCATCCATCTACTTTCCATTTTTTATCTGTCTGTCTGTTCATGTAGTGTTCTGTCTATCCATATTTCAATTGATAATTAATTAGTTGTTCCGTCCATTTATCCATTGTTCTGTTTATCTGCCTGTAACCGGTCTATTCATCTGTTTTCCATCCTTCCTTCCCTTCATCCAATTTTCATTTTTAACTGTCTGTCTGTTCACGTAATGTTCTATTGATATTTCAATTTGTCATCAATTTGCTGTTCCATCCATCCATCCCTCCATCCATCCATCCCTCCATCCATCCATCCATCCATCCATCCATCCATCCATCCATCCATCCATCCATCCATCCATCCATCCATCCATCCATCCATCCATCCATCCATCCATCCATCCATCCATCCATCCGTTGTTCTGTTTATCTGCCTACAATCTATACAGTATATCCATCTCTTATCCATCCATCCATCCATCTATCCATTTGATGTTCTGTTTATCTGCCTACAATCCATCCATCTATCCATCCGTCCATCAATCTATCCATTGTACGATGTGTAAAAGTTAAAGCATTTTTTTTTTTCATATTCAGTCATATACATTAAATTCAATTACTGACATGAATCTTTTGTAGACTCATGTTTTGTAGATCAGTCAAGCAGGTTCAGTCACTGACTGATGCTGATGATCTGAAATCATCCTTCCAAATATCTGTTGATTTATCAGACTGTCACTAATGCATTGGCAAGCGCAGTGTGTTTTGCGTTGTAAATCCTCAGCTTTGATGGCATATGCAGTAGTCAGAGCGACATGACTGTGTGAGCGAGCAGGAAGCAGCAGGATTATACATGTAGATCATCACAGTAATCACAGCAGAACAGCCTCATCCTGACCTGCTGTCATTATTTATCTCCAGCGACACGATTTCACACTCGCGCTGCTTTTATTCTCCTGCCTGAGCAAATCAATGCATGTGTGGCTAATTGGAAATGAGCGACCGTGGCTTGGTTTTGTCATCTTGAGCTCCCTTACAGCTGTTCTTGTTTTTTTTTGAGTTTGTTTGTTGGTTTAGGTGTGAGAGTTCATTTGAAGTTCATTGGAATTAGGTTTGAGGAGAAAATTGTCGGTTTGTTTTGAATCCTGAGATTTTCAAAATGCATCTCTTTTCTTTCTTCAATTAATGTTAAGCTTATGGCCCGTTTCCACTGAGTGGTGCAGTACAGTACGGTACGGGTCAGTATGGGTCACCTTTATCAGGCTTGCGTTTCCACTGCCAAAAGGGTACCAATGGTGGGCGTGATGTACGACAAACTTTCAGTTGATGTCATTCTCGCTCAAGGAAATGTCAAAGTAAAGCTGTATGGGTCGTTCACATATCGTATGAGAAGCACTTCTCACAAAACAGATGCTTTATACACAAATACTTGTGTATAAATGTTCATCACTAACCTTTTATATGAACATGATTTGATTATAACTGCAGATCAATGATAGTTCCTAATAGTCCAAGTTCATAATAGTCCAAAAGGCGACGATAATAATTAAACATGGCAGTTTGTTCATGTTCTAGGTTGCTGAAACAATCATTTGCTCCTTTGTTTTGTCCGAATTCTCCTTTGTTATTTCACGGGTCACTCTCGCGTTTGTCCGTTTCTGAAAGGATCGGATGTCAGAAGCACTTCAATAATCACGCGCACGTTATTTTCATCAGCTCATGAAGTTTGTTATTTCAAATATAGACGCGCGGCGAGCGCAAGCGAGAAAGCGAAACCGGTCGCGCTTTAGACGCCCTTGTAAACAACTACGGAGCACAGGGTAGATTCTGCTCTTCTTGGCTTTATTGCTGTTCATCAAGACGACGACAAGGTTCGTTTAAGCACTCTAGGCTATATTAGACTCCACTCTAGGCTAGTTTTTAGATGGTGCTGTAGGCTAGTTTTTAACAGCAGATGGATCTCTAGGCTAGTTTTAACAGCATAGGACTCTCTAGGCTAGTTTTTAACAGCAGATGCCGCTCTAGGCTAGTTTTTAACAACATATGGTGCTCTAGGCTAGTTTGTAACAGCAGGCGGCACTGTAGGCTTGTTTTAAACAGCAGATGGCACTCTAGGTTAGTTTATGGGCTTGTTTTTAACAGCAGATGGTGCTTTAGGCTAGTTTCTTACAGCAGATGGCGCTCTAAGATCATTTTTAACAGCAGACAGTGCTCTAGGTTAGTTTTAAGGCTAGTCTTTAACAACAGACAGTGCTCTAGGCTAGTTTTTAACAGTAGGCGGCGCTCTAGGTTAGTAAAGGCTAGTTTTTAATAGCAGATGGTGCTCTAGGCTTGTTTTTAGCAGTAGATGGTGCTCTATGTTAGTTTATATGCTAGTCTTTAACAGCAGACAGTGCTCTAGACTAGTTTTTAACATTACGTGGCGTTCTAGGTTAGTTTATAGGCTAGTTTTTAACATTAAACGGCACTCTAGGTTAGTTTATAGGCTAGTTTTTAACAGCAGATTGTGCTCTAATTTAGTTTTTAACAGTAGAGAACGTTCTAGATTAGTTTATAGGCTAGTTTTTAATAGCTAATGGTGCTCTAGGTTAGTTTTTAACAGTAAACTGCGCTCTAGGTTAGTTTATAGCCTAGTTTTTTTACAGACGATTTTGCTCTAGTTTAGTTTTTAACAGTAGACAGCATTCTAGATTAGTTTATAGGCTAGTTTTTAATAGCTAAGGGTGCTCTAGGTTCGTTTTTAACAGTAGACGGTGCTCTAGGTTAGTTTATAGGCTAGTTTTTAACAGCAGATTGAGCTCTAGTTTAGTTTTTAACAGTAGGCAGCGTTCTAGATTAGTTTATAGGCTAGTTTTTAATAGCTAAGGGTGCTCTAGGTTCGTTTTTAACAGTAGACGGTGCTCTAGGTTAGTTTATAGGCTAGTTTTTAACAGCAGATTGTGCTCTAGGCTTGTTTTTAGCAGTAGATGGTGCTCTAGGTTAAATTATATGCTAGTCTTTAACAGCAGACAGTGCTCGAGACTAGTTTTTAACATTACGTGGCGTTCTAGGCTAGTTTATAGGCTAGTTTTTAACAACAGATTGTGCTCTAGGCTAGTTTTTAACAAGTAAACGGCGCTCTAGGTTAGTTTATAGGCTAGTTTTTAACAGCAGATTGTGCTCTAGTTTAGTTTTTAACAGTAGACAGTGTTCTAAATTAGTTTATAGGCTAGTTTTTAATAGCTAATTGTGCTCTAGGTTAGTTTTTAACAGTAGATGGCACTCTAGTTTAGTTTATAGGCAAGTTTTCAACAGCATACTGCGTTCTAAGCTAGTTTTGAACAGTAGGTATTGGGGGGTGGGGGGATCATCCTAGCTAGAATCATCATAATTTGCCCCCCTAGCGGCGCTTCTGTTTAGTTATAAATAGTAAATAGGATTTCCCATGTTGATATTACAGGCATTGACCACAGAAGTGTTAAAAGTATGGACTTTATGACCACTTTTTAATGTCTAGTTACTTTTTAACAATCCATATTGATTGATTGATTGATTGATTGATTGTTCTATGCCTGTAATATTAATAAGGGAAATATCAATCAATCCATCTGACCTCCAGTCAGTGTAGGTGACTAGAGCTCAATGGTATTTTGTGTTGACTTTAAGTGACCAGGGGCCATTTGACTGTCAAGCAAATGTCATCCACCAGTAGTCACATCACACATCGTGTGCTGCGGACTGACTTTGGCGTGACCTGGAAAAATCACCATCATTATGAGCCAGAGGAAGTTTTAACAGTCTGTCCTTCCAGAGTGCAGGGTCCCAGAAGGGAGTCTGATCTCAGACCCTCGTCATCCTGTCTGGATAATGGCAGCGTTTAGGTCACCTTGGTGTCCTGGAGCTGCTCCACGGACCGCAGACGGACAGATTAGCTCCACTCCATATGGATTCATGCGTTTACAGCTGAACACATTGTACATCAAAGACGCTTCTCATTGCAGAGCAAATACCAAGTTTCATTTCAGATCATGTTTGTCTTATTTCCTCAGGAGAATGCCTTCGTGATGTGGCTCCTTATGAAATAAATAATTGATATGGTTTCTTTTCCAGTACAAAGTATTGCTTTTTTTTTTTTTTACTGGCTCCTCCAAAACAATCAGTGTGGATACTGAACGAATGAGCCAATTTCCCCTCATTAAATAATCTCTCCAGCCATCCTCTCTAATGAATAGCAGATGTGCTCTGATCTCTCTGGAGGGATTTGGACGGAGCGCCAGTCATCAGGAGACACCGAGCTGCCAAAACCAAACGCCAGTGACCAACACACTGAAACTCACTCAAACATCTCTATCTGCCCGGCCATCCACCTGTCTATCTGTCTCAGAAATCTTCATACATCAAGCTTTTTTGTCTATTTTAAAATATTCAACATTCAACATCCAAAGATTTGGCAACTATTATTTTCCCAATTAAACAAAAATAAATGTTTGTTTTTTTAATTCTGCATCTTGACATAGAAATTTGAGCTGCAATTCTGAATTGTTTGCGCTACCTTGAATTCAGGTGTAGTTGTTACTGCGGCATGGTGGATAGTGATTGGTTAGTTGTGGATGGTGATGGTTGTTACAGTGACAGCAGATAACGTTGTTGGTTGCTATTATGATGGTTTCTGTTGTTCTTATGGTAACACAGTGGATGGTGATGGTGTTGTTGTTTATGGTAACATCACATGATTGTGTGGCTAGTATTGAGGTTGGGTTTGTTATGCTGTGTTCACACCAGACGTGGAACGCGCGGATAAATCACGATATTCGCTCGTAAATAGAGGCGTGAACATTTGAGTTTACTCGATTCATTCGCACATCAAATTCACTTCAGAACAGACGCAGATTCGCGTCATGGGCAGGGCTTCTGTCTGCCCGGTGACTGTAGCTTCGTTACTAAATGGCTAACATGGATTTTATTGAGAAAATAACTGTGTTTGTGCTTTTATGGAGGCTGAAAAACAGCGTCGATATGTTTGGAGCAGTGTCTGAGTCCACTAGATCCTTTCAGAGGTGCACCCAGCTCTGTGAGCTCATAAACTCCTCCAGAAACTTAACCTGGATGACGGAGGCTTTTAGCGGTGCTTCTGACTGAGCCGAGCCCTGTTTGATAAACTGTTGTCGGTGTCGAGGATTTCCCCCGGGACACCAACAACAGGCACTACGTCACAATCATGCCCCCACAAGAGCAAGCTCTTGATTGGTTAATGCGGTGCGAATGTCCGCAGAAGTTCAGATTTTTGAACTTGATCGATTTGCGCGCAAAACGCTCAATTCGTGCGTATCGCGCCGCAGGATGTCTATTCATGCATTTGCATTGACTTAACATGTAAAATACTCGCGCTTGACGCTTCTTCCGCGTCTGGTGTGAACGCAGCATTATGGTGTAAATCAGTGGTCCTCACCCACCGGGCTGCTAACTGGTATCAGTCAGTGGATCAATTGGTATCGGGCCGCACAAGAAATCATTAATTATTTCAGTTTTATTTATTATCGGAGTCTAAAAAGTATTTTATTTTGCAAAATGACCGTATTCTCTCACTTGCGTCTCGGACACTTGAGTGCCCAAATTTAACCCACAAACAGCAAAATAAGTAAGAAACAGACGCCTTTGTAAAGTTTCTTTGCCAAGGGGAAAAGACCCAATGAAGGATCCATGAACTGCCAATCCGCAACCCATTTGTCAACAAATCAGGTGAATCCAGCATGTCTGTGCCGGAAGAAAATGAACTGCTGGAGATCGCAAATGACGGTGGCCTTTTAAGGGCTTTTCGAATATCGCGTCTTTTCTAGAGTTCACGCAAATTTGTTATTACCAATAACAGCCTGTGCGCGGAAGCGCCGTTAAGGCTGACTTTTGCCTAGCGCCGCGTCGCGGACATCCGCTGACTGCTCGAACACCTCACGAAATGGAAAAGGCTTTTATACTTGACATGTTCGTGCAGGCATGACGCACTAACGCCTTCCAGACGCATGTAGTTGATTGAATGCCACAAGCGCACCGTGAGTCACATAACAAGAACTGACCATTCAGCTTCAGCTTGTATGGAATGTACACATTTCCGTAGACTAATTTCCTCAGACAAACACAGAACACCAAAACACTAGCGCTTTGTAATTTTTCTTTATAAATAAAACTTGTATAATAGTGACAGCAATGTTGATGGTCGGCTAGCAACCTACGAACCTCCCTATCTCCCCGGTCCATGGTAAAATTTTAAAAGCGTTGACCAGTCCACGGTGATAGAAAGGTTGTGGACCACTGCTAAATCGTTAATGTTATGGTAATACATCACAGGATGGTGTTGACTGTAGTGTGATTGTGTGGTGTTACAAACTACATTGTATTTAAGACACTATTGAAATAAAGGTGGGCTGACTTCACAAATGTTTAGCATGTTGTTATGGTGACCTGTTGTGTTGGTTGCTATGGTGATTGTGTTTGATGTTATGGACCAATCACAGGATTGTGTTGGTTGCTATTGTTATTGTGTTTGAGATTGTTGTAGTGACCACAGTTAATGGTGCTATGGTGATTGTTTGTGATTGTTATGGTGACCACAGATTAAGGTGATGTTGTTAGCATGACTTATCGCAGGATTGTGTTGGTTGCTATGGTGATTGTGTTTGAGATTGTTATAGTGACCACAGTTAAAGGTGCTATGGTGATTGTTTTTGAGATTGTTATAGTGACCACAGTTAATGGTGCTATGGTGATTGTGTTTGATGTTATGGACCAATCACAGGATTGTGTTGGTTGCTATGGTGATTGTTTTTGTGATTGTTATAGTGACCACAGTTAATGGTGCTATGGTAATTGTTTTTGAGATTGTTATAGTGACCACAGTTAATGGTGCTATGGTGATTGTTTTTGAGATTGTTATAGTGACCACAGTTAATAGTGCTATGGTGATTGTTTGAGATTGTTATGGTGACCACAGATTAAGGTGATGTTGTTAGCATGACCTATCGCAGGATTGTGTTGGTTGCTATGGTGATTGTGTTTGAGATTGCTATGGTGACCGCATTTTAAGGTGATGTTGTTAGCGTGACCCATCGCAGGATTGTGTTGGTTGCTATGGTGATTGTTTGAGATTGTTATGGTGACCACAGATTAAGGTGATGTTGTTAGCATGACTTATCACAGGATTGTGTTGGTTGCTATCGTGATTGTGTTTGAGATTGTTATAGTGACCACAGTTAATAGTGCTATGGTGATTGTTTGAGATTGTTATGGTGACCACAGATTAAGGTGATGTTGTTAGCATGAACTATCGCAGGATTGTGTTGGTTGCTATGGTGATTGTGTTTGAGATTGCTATGGTAACCGCATTTTAAGGTGATGTTGTTAGCGTGACCCATCGCAGGATTGTGTTGGTTGCTATGGTGATTGTTTGACATTGTTATGGTGACCACAGATTAAGGTGATGTTGTTGGCATGACCTATCGCAGGATTGTGTTGGTTGGTATGGTGTTTGAGATTGCTATGGTGACCGCAGACTATAGTGATGTTGTTATGGTGACCCATCACATAATTGTGCTGGTTGCTATGGTGATTGTGTTTGAGATTGTTATGGTGTAGATTATGGTGATGTTGTTATGTTGACCCATCACATGATTGCACTGGTTGCTATGGTGAATGTTTGAGATTGTTATGGTGACCGCATATTATGGTGATGTTGTTATGGTGACTTATTGTGTTGGTTGCTATGGCGCTTGTTTTTGATATTGGTATGGACTCATTACAGGATTGTGTTGATTGCTATGGGGATTGTGTTTGATATCGTTATGGACCAATCACAGGATTGTGTTGGTTGCTTTAGTGATTATGTTTGAGATTGTTATGGTAACCACACTTGATGTTGCTATGGTGATTGTATTTGAGATTGTTTTGGTGACCGCATTTAAATGTAATGTTGTTAGCGTCACCCATCACAGGTTTGTGTTGGTTGCTATGGTGATTGTGTTTGAGATTGTTATGGTGACCACAGATTATGGTGATGTTGTTATGGTGACCTAATGTGTTGGTTGCTATGGCGATTGTGTTTGAGATTGTTATGGTGACCACAGATTATGGTGATGTTGTTATGGTGACCCATCACAGGATAGCACTGGTTGCTATGGTGATTATGTTTGAGATTATGGTGACCACAGATTATGGTGATGTTGTTATGTTGACCCATCACAGGATTGCACTGGTTGCTATGGTGATTATGTTTGAGATTGTTATGGTGACAGCAAATTAAGGTGATGTTGTTATGGTGACTCATCACAGGATTGTGCTGGTAGCTATGGTGATTGTGTTTGAGATTGTTATGGTGACCGCAGGTTATCGTGATGTTGTTATGGTGACTCATCACAGGATTGTGCTGGTTGCTATGGTGGTTATGTTTGAGATTGTTATGGTGACCTAGGTTATTGTGATGTTGTTACGGTGACCCATCACAGGATTGTGCTGGTTGCTATTGTGATTATATTTGAGATTGTTATGGTGACCGCAGATTATGGTGATGTTACGGTGACCCATCACAGGATTGCGGTGGTTGCTATGGTGATTATATTTGAGATTGTTATGATGACCCATCACAGGATTGCACTGGTTGCTATGGTGATTGTGTTTGAGATTGTGGTGACCACAGATTATAGTGATATTGTTATGTTACATATCACATGATAGTGTTTGAGGTTGTTACGGTAGGTAATGGTTTGCTGGTCACTATGGTGATTGTTTCTGTAGTTATTAATTATGAAGACAGTTGTGGATGATGGTGTTGTTGGCTGTTACCGTGACAACAGCGGATGATGTTTGTTTGTTATTGGTTGTGTCTGTGGTTTTTGTAGTAGTGGAAACAGTAATGGATGGTGTTATTATTGGCGATAGTAGTGGATGGTGTTGCTGGTTGCTATGGCGGTTGTGTCTGTAGATTTTATGATGATAATTGTGGATAGTGTTGCTGATTGCTGTGGTGGTTATGTCTGTAGCTGTTGTGGTGACATGGTGGATGTCTGTACTCGCTATGACATTAGTGGACAGTGTTTGTTTCTATGACGATTGTGTTTATAGTTACACTGACGGTAGTGAATGGTGCTAGTCGCTATGGTGATTGTGTCTGTTGTAGTAAGTGGATGGTGTTAGCGGTTGCCATGGTGACTTATGATCACAGTGGGGGATGGTGCTGTTGCTGTAGTAACCATGTCTGGTTATACATTTAGTCATTTAGCAGGCGCTTTAGTTCAATGCGACTGAAGACACAGCAGTCGATAATGCTGTTGGTTGTTATGGTGAGACAGTAGTGAATAGAAACGGGGTTGTCAGCAGTGAATCCTGCCTGTGGTGTTTCCCCCAGTGTGCGTGAGTGTGTGGTGTCCCGTGCAGTGTGATGAAGTCATTAAGAAGTCATTAGGAAGCCATTAAGATTCATTAAGAGAATGAGGTGGCGGTGTAGTACAGCATCACCGTGTTCCCAGCATGGAGGAGAGACTGTTAATCACATACTTTATTACTGGACTCTGAGTTACAGAGTAAATATTACTCCAGTGAGATCAATGAGAGGCCATCTTAATGAAACACATGCCTGTGTGTGTGTGTGTAGAGAGAGAGAGACATAATAAGACATGCACAATCACTGTCATTGTCTCTACAGTAATAAAGACGAGTGTTCGTTGGTGCTCTCATTCTGTCAAACCATTCGTTTGAGCTTATTACTTGGAGAGAGAGACATTGAGACACTTCCTATCATACTCTGTCTGTCTTTTTGTGTGTGTGTGTGCTTGAGTTTAAAGATCGTCTTAACTCTTTTGTTGCATTATAAATGTATTTACTGTCACTTCTGATCAGCTTATGGCATCCTTTCTGAATAAAGGAGTTTATTTCATTATCCTTTCATCTTCTGAAGTGAGTTTGATCAGTATCAGAGTGCTGTGGTTTTTGGGATTGCAGTGGAGTGACTCTTTCCGATGGCATTATGGGTTTCGGGTTGACCTCACCCTGACATGCTGAGAGCGAAATCGCTTCAGTCCTGTCGAGTCCGGACATGAGCTCTGTACCTGAGAGACTTGAGCACTTTAAATTCTCCTCGTCCTGACCTCAGCGCGACCTGCGAGCCTGAAGAGCTGAAGAGTCTCAGAGTGAGCAGGGGAACAGGTGTGAGAGGAGGTCAGGGGTCAGCTCGATACTGCGGAGGGCAGCAGGTGTCATGATGATCTGAGTGCTGCTAGTGTTCAGGTGTGTATGTGGGCGTTAGTTTACATATGTCTCCCGAGTGAGTGTGGGAGTGAAAGCTAATTCTCTGTCTCTATCTTTTTTTTGGATGTGGATTAAAGGAACAGTTCGCCCAAAAATCATTTACTTAGCCTCCACTTATTTCAAACCAGATAATATTTCTGAAGCAGATACTTCGAAGAGTGTTGGAAAGCGGTAGCCGATGACTTCCATGTTTTTTTTCTCCCTCCTTTCTGTTATTGATGTATGTGTTTGAGGTTGTCATGGTGACAATAGTTGGTTGATGTTATGGTGACACATTACAGCATTTGGTGGTTGCTAGGGTGATTGTGTTTGAGATTGTTATGGCAAACACGGTTGGTGGTGATGTTGTTAGGGTGACCCATCACATGTTTGTGTTGGTTGCTATGGTACTTGTGTATGAGATTGTTATGGTGACAGCAGTTGATGGTGATGTTGTTATGTTGACTCATTACATCGTTTTGGTTGCTATGGTGATTTTGTTTGAGATTGTTATGGTGAGTGCAGATGATGGTAACGTTGTTATGGTGACCCATCACATGAATGTGTTGGTTGCTATGGTAATTGAGTTTGAGATTGTTATGGTGACTGCAGTTGATGTTGTCAATGTGACGCATTACTGGACTGTGTTGTTTACTATGGTGGTTTTTTTTTTTAGATTGTTATAGTTACCATCACACAATTGTGTTGGTTGATACTAGGGATGCACCGATGCCGATACTTGGATCGGATATCGGTTCGATATCGCATATTTTTGCTGGATCGGGTATCGGCCAGCTGGTACCGATCCAAATCCGATCTTGCGCGTGCACTATATTCTGTGTTTATAAGCCAACTAATAGGCTACATGAAGCCTATTTAAAGGCACTAGAACGTTGTCATGTAGGCCCACTATATCCGAAATGTTCTGAAGCCATTCTACAGTTTAATGTGAAGTACAGATGAATATTAAAGTGTTTAAATTCATGTACAGTTCAGTCCTTCCCGCCGCTGCGCGGCTGCGCCTGTCTATCATTCTCCATTCATTCACAATTCAGTCTGCTTGTCGCATTTGACAACAGGAAAAACTTTCTCTAAGACTTTTTGGTTTCTTTTAGTCTAAATAATTAGTGGAGATATGCATTTAGTTTTGCATTAAATGGGTTCATTTTGACCTGCAGCAGGAGTTCATTTCATCATGTTTGCGCTGCTGTGTGTGTTAGATCAGATCGCATTCGCAATACTGGAGTGGAGACGGTTATTACCTGCTCTTCACACACAAAGTAGGCCTACGTGAAATGTTTAATTAGAAAAGCCTCAATAATGCATTGGACAGATCCTCAACGCATTTATTTCTTCCATTTGAGCTGCTGTTTTGCAAATGTCTGCAGATACCGGAGCGCTGCGCGCTGTCTCCGATGCATCAAGCGCTTTCATTCACGTGCCGGCTGCATGCGCAGAGGTGAGGTGCGCCACTCCGTATAAGATTAATCTTACAATGTGTTTGTTCTCCCATCCTTCAGATTGAGTTTATTTTTCTAAGGTGAATACTTTAATTGCCGCGAATAGTTTTAAAGTCCCATTGTGGTCAAAGTAAGTTTATTATATAAATTAAAGGTGAAACTGACGGGCGCAATATGGATTGTTATTAACAGAAAATGATTTAGCCTAATATAGGCTATTCTGAAACTGTGAATATTTCACTGTAATTTTATATATTAATATTTTATTAAACAGACTAGTTTGTGTTTTGGCGCTGAAGCATATAAGCGGACCTTTTGAACTTTCTCCGTCTCACTCATGGCGAGATTTGGAGAGGAATTATTAAGTAAAACTGTCATCAGACGGTTTAGTTTAATCTGCATCAAACATGCAGGAAAATATCAGGCTGTAATTTAATATAATTAATAAATTTAATAAAAGGCTGATTATTTTACCAACGATGTCAATAGCCTATTGCAGATTTCAAAGACAAATCTTAATATTAAAAAGGAAAGGACAATATCACAACGAATGCTCAAATAATGTAGCCTAGTTTTACAGCAAGCATGTTTTAGTTAGATTGTGCCGTCTGTCATGTATACCTATAGGTCTGTTATTTTTTACTAAAGAAGATGATTTCAGTTTAGCACCAGAGCTATAGAAATTGCTCATTTCGGTTAATTTTGGCTTGTTACCCGAATGTTAACCGCTAACAGATTAATATTAAAATATTACTAAAAAAAATTATTGACGTGCCTATATTTTGTATGACACATTAAATATTGCATTTTAAAATACTTATTTATTTTAAATGCAAACAGCATCAGAACATAATATAGCATCTTCACCTGCTGTGTTTTTAGCAGCTTAGAAAAACAGAATAAAATAAAAAGAATAAAATAAATCCTGCTCTAGATCTTTCCCTTAAATGACAAATGTAAATTACAAAACGAAAACACTGAATACTTTTTAAGAACCGGCAGGCTGTTTGTCCAATGTTTTTTAGATCGCTCCAAAATATGCATTTAATTAATTAATGTTAAATATTACAAATCCCCTGTCAACATTCATTCATTCATTCATTTTCTTGTCGGCTTTGTCCCTTGCGGGGTCGCCACAGCGGAATGAACCGCCAACTTATCCAGCATGATTTTACGCAGCGGATGCCCTTCCAGCCGCAACCCATCTCTGGGAACTTCCACACACACATTCACACTCATACACTATGGACAATTTAGCTTACCCAATTCACCTGTACTGCATGTCTTTGGACTGTGGGGGAAACCGGAGCACCCGGAGGAAACCCATGCGAACCCAGGGAGAACATGCAAACTCCACACAGAAACGCCAACTGACCCAGCCCAGCCGAGGTTCGAACCTGCGACCCAGCGACGTTCTTGCTGTGAGGCAACAGCACTACCTACTGCGCCACTGGGTTGCCCTCCCCTGTCAACATGTTTCATTAAATTCATTAGTTTAAAGATTATGTCTTTAATTACGATTATGACATTCGCGGTTCATGTGCGTGCGCTGCGTGTAATGAAAGACAATGAACCTAAAGGCTCTATGTTGACTTTTTGTAAAGTATTGGCTACTAGGCTACATAGCATATAACAATTTTGTTGTTTACATATGATATTGCATTATTTGCGTACATGTTTTTTTAAGCTGTAAAATGAAAGCCTCAGTTTGGTCCATTAGCCTATGCAAAAAAAAAAAAAAAAAAACTTTAGATTTGTTTGATTGGTAGATTAGGCTATGTAGGCTATTAAAAAAATTATATTATATAAGAACTATTAATAACTGTAATTTTCCAAATGGAAAAAAGGTTGGTTTGTTAGTTGAACACTAAATCACCAATAGCCTATTTATTGAGTTTATGACACGGCTCTGGCAGCACAGAGGTGATCCGCATCAGCGCTGGCTGGTTTGTCAACAATTCTGTCAAACTGTGAGCAGAAATATCCTTCTTTCATTTTGCTTCTTTGACAAAATATGTAGGCACGTGTGGTTGCACGTTACTGTTACTGCACGCGCTTTTCATTCCAAAAACGCGAGGCGCACCGCACTGCCTTTATTGATGACAAGATAAAAAGGAGCGCGGTGCTCATTTTATGTCACTAGGAAAGAGCCATATTGTGCGCGAGTGTTCCTGTCAGTAATTGTAATTTTTAATTGCATTATGATATTCAAGATTTGTAAAGTCATACAGCTTTGAATGACTTGAAACAGCGACCACAAGTCTCTCCTCCATCATTAAAAGCTCTCCGAAGTCGTCTTGACAACACAGACACTGCTGTCACCTCAAAGAAAACCAGACCCCGCCTCTGCTTTCATTTGACTGAAGAATGAAAAAGACGAGACTGACGTAACACACTTTTTCCGCTCGAGAGCACATAGCAGCGCAATGGCAAAACATTAGTAAACCATGCAAAAGATGCACCTATCAGTCTCAACGCGTTGGGGACAACAAAAAAACGGCACAGTATCGGAATCGGATCGGTATCGATCGATATTCAGAATTTTGGTATCGAGATCGGATCGGTTGGGAAAAAATGGTATCGGTGCATCCCTAGTTGATACTGTGATTTTGGATTGTGTTGGTTGCTATGGTGATTTTATTTGAGATTGTTATGGTGAGTGCAGATGATGGTAACATTGTTATGGTGACCCACCACATGATTGTGTTGGTTGCTATGGTAATTGTGTATGAGATTGTTATGGTGACAGCAGTTGATGGTGATGTTGTTATGTTGACTCATTACATCGTTTTGGTTGCTATGGTGATTTTGTTTGAGATTGTTATGGTGAGTGCAGATGATGGTAACGTTGTTATGGTGACCCATCACATGATTGTGTTGGTTGCTATGGTAATTGTTTTTGAGATTGTTATGGTGACTGCAGTTGATGTTGTCAATGTGACCCATTACTGGACTGTGTTGTTTACTATGGTGGTTTTTTTTTTTAGAGTTACCATCACACAATTGTGTTGGTTGATACTGTGATTTTGGATTGTGTTGGTTACTATGGTGATTTTATTTGAGATTGTTATGGTGAGTGCAGATGATGGTAACATTGTTATGGTGACCCACCACATGATTGTGTTGGTTGTTATGGTAATTGTGTTTGAGATTGTTATGGTGACAGCAGTTGATGGTGATGTTGTTATGTTTACTCATTACATCGTGTTGGTTGCTATGGTGATTTTGTTTGAGATTGTTATGGTGAGTGCAGATGATGGTAACGTTGTTATGGTGACCCATCACATGATTGTGTTGGTTGCTATGGTAATTGTGTTTGAGATTGTTATGGTGACTGCAGTTGATGTTGTCAATGTGACCCATTACAGGACTGTGTTGGTTACTATGGTGTTTTTATTTGAGATTGTTATGGTTACCATCACACAATTGTGTTGGTTGATACTGTGATTTTGGATTGTGTTGGTTGCTATGGTGATTTTATTTGAGATTGTTATGGTGAGTGCAGATGATGGTAACATTGTTATGGTGACCCACCACATGATTGTGTTGGTTGCTATGGTAATTGTGTTTGAGATTGTTATGGTGGCAGCAGTTGATGGTGATGTTTTTATGTTGACTCATTACATCGTTTTGGTTGCTATGGTGATTTTGTTTGAGATTGTTATGGTGAGTGCAGATGATGGTAACGTTGTTATGGTGACCCATCACATGATTGTGTTGGTTGCTATGGTAATTGTGTTTGAGATTGTTATGGTGACTGCAGTTGATGTTGTCAATGTGACCCATTACAGGACTGTGTTGGTTACTATGGTGTTTTTATTTGAGATTGTTATGGTTACCATCACACAATTGTGTTGGTTGATACTGTGATTTTGGATTGTGTTGGTTGCTATGGTGATTTTATTTGAGATTGTTATGGTGAGTGCAGATGATGGTAACATTGTTATGGTGACCCACCACATGATTGTGTTGGTTGCTATGGTAATTGTGTTTGAGATTGTTATGGTGGCAGCAGTTGATGGTGATGTTGTTATGTTGACTCATTACATCGTTTTGGTTGCTATGGTGATTTTGTTTGAGATTGTTATGGTGAGTGCAGATGATGGTAACGTTGTTATGGTGACCCATCACATGATTGTGTTGGTTGCTATGGTAATTGTGTTTGAAATTGTTATGGTGACTGCAGTTGATGTTGTCAATGTGACCCATTACTGGACTGTGTTGTTTACTATGGTGGTTTTTTTTTTAGATTGTTATAGTTACCATCACACAATTGTGTTGGTTGATACTGTGATTTTGGATTGTGTTGGTTGCTATGGTGATTTTATTTGAGATTGTTATGTTGAGTACAGATGATGGTAACATTGTTATGTTGACTGCGGCGCGACGTGGCCCAACGTAGCGTGGCTGTTCAGACTAACACTGACACAAGGAGTCATGGTCTTTTAATGACAGCAGTAAATAACTGAACAACTATTTGACGTGAACAACCGTTTGTAAATTATAAATTAACATTTATTTTATATCTTTTTTATTTACAAACTGTGCAGCTTTTGTCACTGCAATGTATCTTTATGGGCTTCTGGAGGAACATTTCCTGAGCCTCTTGGTATGAAATGTCAGAAATGTCTGGCCCAGGGCCGTGCACAGACATTTTGAGGGGCAGTGGCCCAAACCAAAAAAAAGGGGCACTAAGTGGGTGGGTTCTTGCTAATACAAATTTTTCAGTTGTTATAAAAACACAATGGTGACCCAGTGGCACAGTAGGTCGTGCTGTCGCCTCACAGCAAGAAGGTCGCTGGTTCGAGCCTCGGCTGGGTCAGTTGGCGTTTCTGTGTGGAATTAGCATGTTCTCCCTGCCTTTGCGTGGGTTTCCTCCTGGTGCTCTGGTCCACAGTCCAAAGACATGCGGTACATATGAATTGAGTAGGCTAAATTGTCCATAGTGTATGTGTGTGAATGAGTGTGTATGGATGTTTCCTATAGATGGGTTGCAGCTGGAAGAGCATCCGCTGCGAAAACATGTGCTGGATAAGTTGGCGGTTCATTCCGCTGTGGCGACCCCAGATTAATAAAGGGACTAAGCCGACAAGAAAATGACTGAATTAATAAAAACACAATTAAAAGTGAAGACGGTATACTCTGTAATAATTTCAGAACTATTTACTATTTTACATTTTTATATTTACCTGTACCTTTAACAGCAAAACCTTTTTTGTCCTGAAAGATCTTGATAATAACATTTTGAAATGTACCTGTTCCTTTTTACAGAAAAAACTTTCTATTTGGTACCATGTCCTGAAAGATTTTGATAACCTCATCTTTTATGATTGAGAATTGGACGACAGGGTCCTATTGAATTTGTAAATTCAGTAATCTGAACATTTTCTGTCTCTGGCTCAGTTCGAAGACCATCACCTTTATTTTGCTGAGTTGACTCTGAGGCAGTTTTCATCTTAGAATAAATAACAAACCATTTACAATATTTAAATTATTTTTAAAATGTCTATCTATTTTTGTATACCACTCTAGCATATCCCTTCAGATTAACAGTCTTATCTGTACCTGTCTGATTTAGCTCATGCCTAGTGCTCTCTTCCTCATTCTCAGAGCCTGCTTCTGCCTCATCTTCAATGGAAAAATAAGTATTACACATTTAATTTAATATTATACACCATAAATTTATATTAACTTTTAAAATAATAATATTAATTTTAATTATTTATAGGCCTACTATTGACATGGTTTTAATAAAATGATGTGTCGTAGCCTAGACTACTAGTATCAGCTAGGCCTAAGTGCTTATGGAAAATATAGGCCTACTTAATTAGAAGACTTAAAAGTGTGACAAACACAGCTAAATGTTCTATATGATGATTTACCTGCTGCTTTGGTAGAGTTTTGAATCCATGTTTTCAGTGTTGAACTACCTTTAGCAGCCTCCCTTTGTTCTTTCTCTCTCTGTCTCAGTCTTCTTTTTTTGTGAAGGCATTGTTTTTTTGAGGATTTTTCTTATTTTGTCTACGAAGTGTGCCAACAGAAGAAAATTTTTATTTAAATTAGATCTGATTTTGATTAGACATTCAAATCAGAACGTGGATATTTAGCACAAGTTGTCAGCACTTTTAGAAGACCACTGACTGCAATGTGGATTGTAATGAGACTATCTACCTTGCAATGCAACGATCTTCAAGAACTGATGTCTCCACTTTCCAGAGAGTGTGTGAGTGACGCTGCGGACTACGGAGCGGGGAGTAAAACATGGAGCGGATTAACGGATTCAGTGGATGTTTAGCGAAGTGGTAGCTGAACAGCCAGGGGCGAGGGCACGGACGCGTTGGAGGAGGAGGGAGGGGGTACAGGCTGAGAGGGGCACCTCAGCCAACGAGGGCAGAGGGGCAGTGGCTCTAGCCACCGGGCCACGCCTCTGTGCACGGCCCTGGTCTGGCCCAATTATTGAGACATTTATTAAACATGTCTCTTACAAAAATTTAGATGTGAACATGTCATGGCCAGAAGCAGATTTACAGAAAATAATTCATTCATTCATTTTACTTCAGCTTAGTGCCTTATTTATCAGGGGTCACCACAGCGTAATGAACCGCCACAGAAAAATGACAAACAATGCAATTTGGAAACATTGCAAATGATGAAAGATGAAAATGAGTTCAAATGCACATCTATAAATCTAATACTTGCTTACTAAAAGGAAATAGGCCTATAAACTACTTCTTATAGCAATGAGTGTATTACAAGAATTTATATTATTAAATATTTATGTAAAAAAGGTTTTAGCCTATCTAATCATTCCAGCCAGCTTTTGTAATATTTTGTAATATAAGATTTGTAATATTGTCAAAAACACAGAAGACTTAAATACATGCAGGACCATTCCAATATCAACCTATCAAATGTAATGCTTAGACCATCACTGTGCCTCTCGTGATCTGTTTACTTGCTCATTCACTCTCGTCGCAATGATTTCAGGGTATTTTAATTCATTTTGGGGGATCACGGAGCCGGTATGAATTTGCGGAAGACACGCAGAGCCTCCGGGAGAGGTCATAACTAGACACTAGATAGAGGAGTGAGCTCCGCTCGCATCACAGATCACAGCATGGCATGTGCGCGACCTATCTGAAGAGCGGGGAGGGATACGAGATGTATTTGAGGACCGGGCGGGAGACGCGCGATTTCCGGGAGATTATCATTCGTTTGTGGGCATCCGGGAGTCTCTATGCATTTATGGGAGACTCCCGGAACTTTCGAGAGACTTGGGATGTCTGCATCTGTATATATTTTAGCTGCAGTGACGCGAACGCAGAACAGAAATGACATGCTGTTGTGTAAATAACATATTATATACGGCTATTTAGCTTGTGTATTAAAAGAAGTTGTGATCTGCCGCTTTATATATAATACATATAACGTGACTTCAAGGGGGCGGGTACAGCCGTTGGGAGGGCGGGGCGCCCCTCTTATATAATGGTAGGGGAAACACTGTAGTGTTTGGGATTGTCATGGTGATTGTGTATGAGATTGTTATGAGGACGACAGTTGATTGTGATGTTGTTGTGGCAACCATACCTGTCATTATTACAATAAGGGATAACCCCCACCCCACCCCCCACCCCCTGTGGGGTCGCCACAGTGGAAAGAACCGCCACTGTTATTATTATTATCATTATTATTATTATGATGATGTGTATATGTTTGTTCAAATCTGGTTCAAACACGCACCCAAAACCCAGTGTCCACTTGAGCTCAGCATCAAATCGCGTACGTACAGAATCCGCTTGGGAAACAGCGTCTATTATCACTGTGAAGAGCATCAACTGACAGTCATGCATCTTTATATGAACTGACTGTTTTGAGGATTGAATAGGGGCAATGGCGCCTGTAATGAAAAGGAAATGAATCGCGCCGTTTTATGTTTATTTCAAAGTGTTTGTATGCCTAAATAAAATGAAAGCACAGAACCGATTCAAATTTAAGAGCAAGGGCGACCCCTGGTGGTTCGGCGGTATGGGTTGCATATAGGGAGGATCGGCTCTTCTCAGAAAGATAAAAATTACGGGAGAAATACGGGAAAATACCTTTACGGGATGACAGCGGGATAGAACTGTAAAATACGGGAGAATCCCGGGAAAAACGGGAGGGTTGACAGGTATGATGGTAACCATCACAGTATGGTTACTATGGTGATTGTGTGTGAGGTTATGTTGATATTATCAGCTGCTTTGAGGTTAAGGTGGTCTTAGTGGATGGTGTTGCTGGTCGCCATGGTGATTGTGCCTGTACCTGTTGTAATGATAGTAGTATATGGTGTTACTTTTTTCAACATTTTTCTAAATATCTTCTTTTGTGTTCAACAGGAAAAAAGGAATTCAGACTGGTTTGGAACAAGAGAAGGGTGAGTAAATGATGACAGATTTTTCTTTAGTTTATTCCAAAATTAAATATGGCTCTTATGCCATCCAAGATGAGGATTCTGTAGTGAATTAAAGAAGTTTTTTACTTGAAAACATGC